>VZTJ01004259.1:330125-345390 GCA_013397795.1 Orthonyx spaldingii | reverse complement strand
CCCGTCCTCTCTTACCCCCTCCGCCCCCGCCCGCCGCCGAGGGCGATCCCGCAGTCTCCTCGCCCCGGGGTGCGGTGCCCGGGCCGCGCGAGGGCAGCTGCGCCATCGCCCCGGTGCTGCTGTCCCCGCCCGGCCGTGCCCCGGGCCGAGGGCCGGGCCCTGCCCGTGCCCCCGCGCGGCACCGGGGACTCGCCAGGCCACCCCCGGCGCGGTGTCCCCGCTGCGGCCGAGTCGGAGGGAGCTGTGCCGCCCCTTTGTCCCCTCAGCCGGCTCTTGGCCCCCCCAAGTGGGGCTGGGCCCGCCTGCTCTCCAGCCTGCGGCCGGGAATTGTTCCTTCCCTTCGGCACCCGCAGCTCCGTGCGTGGCGCTGGTGTGTGCGCGGTGCTGTTTACTTAGAGCGTATTCCCGTTCGCGTGGGGCATCTGGATGTGTGCGTACAGCCCATGGATGTATTTCCTGACACACCTAAGTAGCGGATGCCTTTGCTCACCTGCTCATTGAGGTACCTGGAGAGCCTCACTGTGTCCCTTCTGTGCCTCTTTGCGTTCTAACATAACGCGTGTCAGTGCTGTGTATTCTTGTAGACAGTTACGCATGGTTTAGTGCATTCTTGTTTGTGCATAGTCCTTCTGGGGTAGTTAATCAGCGAATAGTTGCACCTTAAATTTGTGTGCAGTTCTCCCTGCATTAACAGGTACTTTTATCCATGTGGGTTTTATTTTTTAAAATGAAAGGGTAGGAAGGGCACTCTGTTAATATATTTCTTAAATTATGGTTTATTTCTATTTCAGTCTTCAGATGCCACAGTTTCTCTTAGAGTTTTGTGTGTGTGTATGTGTCTGTACCCCTATGCCTCATGTTTTAGATGCAACCTTAAACAAAAAAAGTCCTGCGTGTTTTTCCATTGACCATTGTTGAACAGATTCAACAAGTGGACTTTTGTCTGTCTGCAGTCTCACACAAGGACACTGCCGTGGCTGTGTTTGGGTGTATGGACAGGTGTTCAGAGCCTTCTGCACTAGTCCTGTCACAGAGAAGCACTGTGAAAGTGCACATCAGGAAGGAGATGCTTGATCCATCCTTTAAGCTTGAAAGTCCTTTTGTGGTAGCAGGCTAGGGAGAGAGGAGAGGGTAGGTGAGAACACCTACTGAGATGAATGAGCACCTCTTACCTCTCGGAGCTATTGTTCGAGCCTGCAGCCCTGGGGAGAAGAGCGGATGGGCAAGAACACCCACGGAGATGAATAAGCATCTCCAGCTCCTCAAAGCCTGTGTTCTAGGCTATGGCAGAGACTGCTCCTTTTTATTTGGAAATAGCCCCTTGAGGTGAATGGACAATTCACAAACACTAATAATCCTTTCTTTATAAAGATCCTCCTCTACCTGCTCCATCACTCATATGCATATTTTGTTTGCCTTGAAGTTTGGTAATTGCAGAACCACAGAATAATGAGGGTGCAGTTTCAGCGTACTCTCCTAAGCCAGTCTGTCTGGCCTGATAGCTGCCTCGATTCTGTGCTGCTCCATCCCCAGCTCTGGGGTTTTTCTCCAACCTACATTCCCTGTGCTGTGTTTGGGACTTGTCATGCCTGTCATCCAGGTCTTTGAAGTCCACTAAGACCATCTTTTTGAGATCTGGTTATTTTTTTAAGTAACAGTACCAGGGCGTGGGGTCAGTGGCAATGTGGCTGTGTGGTAATGTGGCTTAGGCTGACCTGAGTCTGTCGCTGTGCTAATGGAAATGTGGGTTCCTGTTACTCTCTTGCCCTGATGCCTACAGACTGTTGCTTTTGCTTTCTTGTTGGATTAGTTTTCACCTGGATCAGATCCCTGGTGTTGATTTGTCCTGCTCTTACACAATAGTTAGTGTTGGCACAAGGAGTGGGAATGTGGGAGAAGAGGAAAGGGCAAGATTGTGCCATTCAGAAAAAGGGCAGATTCAGAGTGGTTTCTATTGATTATGAAACCAAGCTGTCAGTTGTGTCAGTGTAACTGGAGGTGCACAGGTAATTAAATAATTGATGCCACCTTCCTTAATTTTTGTGAAGCTGTCTTAACCCTTTCAAGATGTCCTGTTCATCATCATCACCATCATATATGATTTTAACTTTGGGGTGGGAAGAAGTCAGCCTGACATCGGTGCTGGTGTTAGCATCTAGTGAAACTCTGCCCTTGGATATGGCTTATTTGGTTTTTAGGGTTAGAAAACCGAACAATGACTTGTTTGCTTGGTTTTGCAATCAAATAATGAATGAACTCTAAAGTTCAGTGTACTTGACACTTAGCCTACTGGTGCTTGCCAACATCAGCTCTTTGTGAGAGCAGTTGAGCTTTGCCTGTAATATGAAGCTGGTGCTTAGGCTTTGGAGAGCTTTGTTTCTCCAAGAGTGTCTGAGTCAAAGGACTTGAACTCCCGGGGGTACAGAGACGCACCCAGGTTGCAGCTCTCTGGTGAGGAGCAGGAGGCACAGACCGTGGGGAAGGAAGGCTCCCACTCTGCCTGGCACGTCTGGGGAAGAAGAATTTGAAGGCGGTGGGTGTTTCAGCTCCAAATAATTCTTCTCTTAACTTCTGTCACGTAAGAAAATGACCCTGGGTCACCAGGGGAAGGACCATACTTGTAAGTTGTATTGCTTGGGGATCTCTTAATTTTGTAGTGGTTTTGCACTAAGAATAATTGAGAAAGAAACTGTTGCCAAAATTATGTTGTTGCTTTGATTTGCAGTCTTATGTTGTCATGTAGTAATTCTAGTAAGTCACTGCTGTAAAGAAATTATTTCTTATATTTTGGCAGTTTTTAATATATTTTACATGGTGTCACATGGTGAGAAAAATCATATTATCCACCGACTGCAGAAAGGGTTTCATAAGCACAGTGTGGAAAAACTGGTTATCAAGCTTCACAAGTAGATAAGATTTCAATTGTAGGTTCAGGTGTTACAGTGTATGTTGTGCCACTGGTAGAATTTAATAATTAGTATTTTTAAAATATTTACATTTATGGGAATACTCCAGGTAAGGTGCAGCTTTGTGAAAGCAAGCAGTTACAGGGTTTTAAAAATCGGGTAAGGCTCTACTTCAGCAAGAGTTAATGTGTAGAAAAGGAGCTGACAACAAAAGGGACGTGTGAGAAACATTTAAATTGATAGAATTCATTCTTCTCAGTGAGTGATGAAAGGATTTCTCACACATGCTGTCCTAAGAGAGAAGAACAGAACTGACACCATATTTCTGTTGCGGTCTTGAAAGGGAAAATATTCCTGCTGCTGCTGTTGCTGCTCAGCCCCCCCTGCAGAGCAAAGGAGCCCTGTGGTGCTCCCCAGGGCCGTGGAACTCGGCATAGAGTGTCCTTTATGAGGGATCCCGAACAGAGCCGGGCCTGTGCTCCGCTCCCGCGGCGCTTGCTGGCAGCGCTGACCTTCAGAGAGCTGGGCACAAGTGATGCTTGTAGCTGCTTGTGTTGTTAAGTAGCGAGTCACATACTTTGTATGTGTTGGATGATGATGAAAATGTGCTGCTACAGCCTCCCACAGCCCCATCGATAGTGTGGAAACTATTGCAAGCTCAGTGGTGAAAAACCTCAGAAAAATGAGTGGGTGTTGTATACTAACCCTCATTAAATGCAAAATTGTCCCTGTTGGTGTGAGGAGTTTACTCTTCCTGGTATTATTTGAAAAGCTGTAGTGTAGATGGATTTCGAGTTTTGTGCAGTTTTGTGGTGATTCAGGTGTGTTTCAGCTGAGTCAGGTCTGTTCTGGGGCTCACCAGGCTGTGGAAGGCAGCCTGGGCTGGGTGAGAGCAGAGCAGTTGCCTGCTACCTGTGCTGGAACTGATTATTCTGCTCTGTGCAGATAATGGGTCTCAGGTCCAGTACTCAGTATAAAATACATACTGAGTGAGTGCCTGCTCTTGCAGGGGCCTTGTGAACTTCTCTGCTTATCAAAGGTTTCATCTTGTCTATACTGGCAGCTAAATCCTACCCAAGAAGAAGGCAGGGTATGATGTTTGAAAGCCAAAGACGACATCACAGCCAAGAGAGTGTTTTTATGTAATGTGATTTGAGTAGCTTTAATATTAAAATTTTGTGTTGTGAACAAGTCATGAATGGTAATTTTCTGCAGGGTTTCAAGCCTAGAGAGAGATGGGCCATAACAGTACCAGGAGCCTTAGCAGCTGTGAGCTGCAGCTGTATGTTGAGCTGTTTTTAGGGATACAAGGAGGGGTCATGACCATGTCCAGACATCCCACTGTAGCAGAGCTTTGTGGGTCCCAGCTGCATGGTCCTGTTT
Source organism: Orthonyx spaldingii (assembly GCA_013397795.1). Classification (NCBI taxonomy): domain Eukaryota; kingdom Metazoa; phylum Chordata; class Aves; order Passeriformes; family Orthonychidae; genus Orthonyx; species Orthonyx spaldingii. The sequence continues at coordinate 341,101 of VZTJ01004259.1, read as the reverse complement.
CTTTCCAGCCATGGTGGAGCTTCCGTGCTTCGTTGCATGAGAAGCTGTGCTGGTGCCTCTGTTTTCCCAAAGCCAGCATACCCAGTGGCTCCTCCTTTCCCCAGCATTTGTATAGATATAAATTACTAAAGGATCCATAAAGAAAATCCTCCACAGTCACTTACCAGTGGACCTTCTTGACATACAACTAAATTTCCTTGTTACAGTGCCTCATCTGAACTGTTGTTTATACAGAGATATTCAGCCAGTCAGTTAAATCAGTTTAAAAAGTGATTGAAGTAAACTGTTGCAAATATTTTTATGTGCCTGTTTACAGGTTTGAAATGAGAAAGTTGTATCTTGTTGGAAACTTTTTTGGAGGGTTTTATTCAAGAATGATTGCACACAAAGTGGTATGTGTTTAGCTATACAATTTAGCTAGAGTGTAATTTTTAAAATGGCATAACTTTGCATTTTATACCAATTCTCTTTTATACTGTACATCTCCCTGCCAAGAAACCTGCTTCCACTCTACAGATAGACTCGCTACATTCTTTTATTCCCTACTGAAATGTGAATGAAAGAAAATTATGCTGGAGAGTCCATGTTGGGGTAATTAAGCTTGATTACAGATTTCCTTTTCAAAACTTCAAAAAAAATCTTAAATCAAAAAAGATAGAATAGGAACCTTGGCTACTACTTGAAATTTGCATGGTTTGATGAAAAATGGTGCAGAGGGGGAAAAAGCATTAAAAAAATCCTATTGGCAGTCTTCCACTGGGACTGGGGGTTTTGTGAAGCTTCCTCTAGAAAGATATTTTAAACAGTTGCTGATTTGTATTGTCTTTCTTCATTCATCCATTCCAGTGATACTGGTTGTTGCCAGATGGAAGGTAAAGTATCATCAGCCAGGTCTTGTGTGTGAAGTCAGTGTTGGTCAGAGCTCTCAGTGATATTGCAGGAGACACAAATCACATGCATATGGAGATGAAGCTCTAGCATTTGTCAGCTACAGCAGACTAAATTCACTGTCTAGGAGTACCTATGATGGTTCTCCCCCAGAAACATGGATGGAAAAATTCCCCCAGGTGTAATGAGAAGCAGAGAATAAGAATGTAACACAGGAGGGAGTGTGAGCCTGGTTGGTTTCATGAGAAATGCCAGGGGCCCCTGCTTTATTCAGTGCCTTCTCCCAGCTCTAGTGTGCTCCTTGGATACTGGGCAGCAGAACTGATCCTTCTTTGTGGCAGTCGAGCTTGGAGCAGCTTTTCGGGGCCAAAGCCAGTATTCCTGTGTTTAAAATGAGTACTGAGACAAGAATGCTGCTCACCACTCCAAGTGTCTCTAGTGGATCAACAAACAGCTGAACAGCCTTTCAGAGCCGCTGGGCTTTACTCTCTCTGCAGCAAATGGACATTATAGAACCCTCATGTTTGCAATTACATATCATAAAAAATCTCAGGTATTTTTGTGATATTGCAGGCACTTTTCTAGTGGGGTTAAAGAAAGGTGACATTTTTTTGACCGCTAATTGCAGAAAACCTTAAGCTTCCTTCTGGTATTGCTGCACAGAAAAGTCTGTCTGGTCTCTTGACCAGAGCTTATTTCCTTTGCCCTTTGCTAAATGCAGGCTTGCAAACTATTCTTAGTTGTTTTGTTTGCAAGTTAACAGCTGCAATAACAATGGTTTCACTTTTGTTCTACTGTACCCCATGCAATGCACCAGCATTGTAGCACTTGGATTATCCCTGCTAGAACACCTAATATTTAAACTATATTACTATCATAATTTCACTATTTGACATAAAGCCATATTCACATATTTGCACAGGAGTAATGCACACTGTAATGTGCATTTGACAAGCCAGGGTAGATTGAGTGTTCCAACAGGGAATGTATCCTTTGTAATCAGGAGACAAGAGCACGGGGATTTACTCCAGGGTAAATAGACTGTCTGTGCTGTGTGCTTTCTCTCTGGCTGGCAGGAAACATTCATAACTGCCAAATAAATTCAGTAATCAATGGTAGAGTTTAAATTGTGTTGCTGTAGGTGATACTTCAGAGGTAATGTAAGGAAAAGATAATAAATCTTCCAGACCTTATGCACTTGAGAAATTTACCATGGGAAGACATATTTGGTGTCATAAGTGTGACTGTAAGACACAGAAATACTCTGAAGGGCCAGATATCTATTGGCTTAATCTTGTCTTCAGCATGGCTAAATATTACGGTCTTAAACTTTGAGTATTTGCAGCTTATTTAAGTTGTAGAACCAGTGTAGTTGAATGGAAGATACAATTGCTTTATTTCCCAGGGCAGTTGGCATTGCCAACAATATCAACATATCTCAGTATTGGCAATGGTAGCAGTTTGTACGTGCTCTCCTAACTAGGACGGCAGTGGCATTTCTGCAATCCAGCATCTTGTGTTTCGTTACAGATTCATTTCATCCCTCTGCTTTCCCAGCTATGGCACCATTGTGTTGCCAAATTCCTTATGTGTTTCTTTCTTTGACATTAATTGTGACATGAAATAACAGCTAATCAGCACTTTATTCTTTTGCTCTAGTTAAGCAAACAAAAAAATCTTTAGGATCCTATATCTGCTACACCATGAGAGTTATAACGTATCTTTCCTTGGCTTACAGCTGAGTCACATCTTAATCTTAGAGCTAGAACAACTAAAATTTAGATGAGATTTGGTTGGAAAGGTTTTGGAATTGTAGATGAGTAAATATTGTAGGTCTTGGTTGCTGAAATGCTGTTCAGTTTTTTAACTTTCTTCTTCCCTAGTTATACCTGTGTGAATAATACATGGGTTAAACTATGCTTTTTAACTATGTGTAAAGGCAACTGTACAGAACCTCAAATGCAGGCTTAATAAAACTCATTTTAAAAGTAATTTACTGACATCAATACTGTTTACTAAAAATAGACAAAGTAGTTTGGACTAATTTTAAGAAACAGAGGTAGCTTTTGAAAGATTCTCTTTTGTGGAACACTGCAGTATTGTGATATATTGATACGTATTTCCTTGTCTTATTTTTGGTAGAAAATGATGCACCCTGTTGCCAGCAGCAATCCAGCTTTCTGTGGGACTGGCAAGAGCTCTTGCCTGAACGAAGACAATGTGAGGGCTGCGGATCAGTTTGACCTCTACGCCACACAGCAGAGCAAGTACAGCCACGCAGTCAGCCACAAACCCATTGCCTGCCAGAGACAAGACGCCTTGAACGAGTCCCACTTGCAGACCACAAGTGGCAGGAATATAGAGACAAAAGATGAACTAAAGAAAAAGAAAAACCTCAACCGCTCCGGGAAGCGTGGGAGGCCGTCAGGGACCACGAAATCAGCAGGGTATCGAACCAGCACGGGCCGACCCCTGGGGACCACCAAAGCAGCTGGATTTAAGACAAGTCCAGGCAGACCCTTGGGTACAACTAAAGCAGCAGGATACAAAGTCAGCCCAGGCAGACCTCCAGGTAGCATTAAAGCTCTATCACGGCTTGCAAATCTAAATTATACTTGTGGCAGTGCAGCTTTTCCTTACCCTATGGTGCATAACAGAGGAGTACATGCTGCTGGTGAAACTAGCAACAAAATCAAACAGCCTAATGAATGAAAGGAGGGAATAAGTAACTCTTAGTAGCTTTATGCTGATTTTGGGCATGTTTCTTGAATTTTGTTGTAATGTTTGCCTGAGTTTCTAGATTTTATTCCAATAATGCCATAGCATATGGGTGCAATTCATAACTTTTACAGAATGTTGAGAAGGCTTTGGTTTAAAGAGGCTTCTGTTGATTTTACATTATAATTTATAAGGAAGTCTGAAATGATACATTATGCCTTGGTGTTGATACTTAAGTAATGTCCATGTCCCTAGTTTTAAGTTGAATTTCTCATAAATCTAGATGTGTGGTTATGCATTGAATAATTTAAATAAGGAGGACAGAAGTTAGCTGGCTGATAGTTCATGATGTGGCCTGTCCCACAACAAGCAACTTAGCCAGTTAAGTTCTTACTTGATAATAAAAATTGATAAAGAAAGTGGCAAGCCACATTTTCCGCTCTGCAGGACCTTTTACAGATCTCGGATAGACTTAAAATAGACTTAAAAACTTAAACAAAAAAAACCCCAACCCTTTTTTCTAAAGTGATTTCCAGTGGCTTTTATTTCTGAAGTTGTAGCATTAAGTGAATTTCAACTAATGCTCCAAAAATATTTTTGAAGATATTAAAGAAACCTGAGCATGTATACAATGCGTTACAGCTTCACAGCGCCTTACAAAGACAAATTACTTTGCCTTTAGGTGAGAGCTGTTCTTCTAGTTGCACTGGTACAGGATTCTGCTGGGTAATTTTGAAATGCCTAATAGTACATATACCAAACCATAAATAATTCTTTGAAATTTGAAATATTTTGTAAGAAACTAAGTATTGTTCATTCTAGTTAAGCACTTGATTAATATTAAACAGTGTGTTCGTAATCTGTAAATAGCTATTTACGCTGGCTTTTGCCTGTGAAATCTGTGCTTAGTTGAGCAACAGTTTAATAGCTTTTAAAGTAATAGCCTATAATGTTTACAAATTAAACTTTTTAAATAGACACTGTTGCCAAATTTTTAGACTCAGTTTTGCCAGATATTCCTGGAAATAGTTATTTCGTTGTTTGACACTTATACTATATTTAAGTTATGGAAGCTTATATATCTACCAAAGGACACCATTTTCATGATTTATAAAAGCAAACTGTATAGCTGATGCAAACAGGATGCAGTTTACTGCACTGCTAGACCCCAGATATAGAGTAATTCATCTATGCATGCAAGCCGGAAAAAAAATGTTGGTTAACTCTAAATACCTTTCTTGACTCAAACTAAAACCTCCCCTCCTCTCAAAAGAAATGTTCCATTTTTCAACTGGGTGTGTGTAATTTTTTTTAAGTGTGGGAGAATGTGTGAGCGTGAGTGTGTAAAATACTTTCATCCAGACTTCAAAAGAAAAAAAAAATCAGTCCTCAATGTTGCATATTGTTTGTTCTAAATTTATTTTTCTGAAACTAAAACTTTTTTTTTTTTTTTTTTTAATCTGGGAGAAAGTTTATGTTTAAGTCATTTCACATATAAAATGACTTTTTGATAAATTTGTAGGTTGAAATATCTGGGGAGGGGGAATATATAGAGTTTGCAGATTTGAGGGAGAATAAAAATTTGGGTTTATTGAGCCTGTGCTGAATGGGTAATGATGATGGTAATTTTTGTTAACATAAATGCTATTCTGGCCTGCTGTCATTTTGACTAGACCTCTTGATTTCAGTGATGACAACTTAAGAAACAGATGTCATGTTTCGTACCTTTTTTATCAGGAAAAAAGCAGCAAGCCTTCAGGTGTTCCAGTGATGCCTAACACATATTGAGCTGGACTTTTGCTGTACTTTACAATAGGTGTGTTGAATTGTTTTGGGGGAACTGTGTATGCACTGGCAACTAAGACAATGAACCTCAACTTGTACTGGATGGCTCCCTAGTCGATAGATGAACTAATGGCAGCTAAATTGCTACTAAGGAATAGTTCCTTCATGCTGAAGCTCTGAAATCCAGTTGTACGTTCTGTTCCTCAACAAACTCGCAAGTCTGAAATTTAGCGGTCTCTCTCAGAAGATGTAACTTCTGACACATGCAAAATGCTAACATGAGTTCATTCACCCTCGGGTTCTGTGTTGTATTGGCTGTTTCTAATCAGATGATTTTTCAGCAAAAGACTGCTTTGTTTCCTGAACTCAGCTGGGCAAGCAGTCCTCTTCAGCTGAATGTATACCTGCAGGAGTGTCACACCTCGCTGGCAAGGAACGTGTTGCATGTCACCACTGTCCTTTGGAGAAACTCCACTCCTTACCTCCTCCTGTTGATCCTGTTTGCTCCTGTCCATTCCTCACTTGTGCATCCACTCAATGGTGCTATGCTGTGTGTCAGGAGATAATGCAGATGTATTGCTGTTCTGCTAGTATAATTTGTATTCAAGTATGCTGATGAAATAATGAAATCACCTAAGCAGTTTCTGTTCATTACAGTGTTTATTAATTATATCAGATAAAATATAATCCCAGTAAAAACTAATTAATGTTGTCAGTTGTGAAATGATGAGCATCAAGTAGAAAAGTGCTCAGAGAGCCCGCAGTGGGCTGCTTGGCACTCAGGATTTAGGGAGGAGACCAGAAGTGCACTGCTGGCATTTCCTAATTCTGCTTTATTTTATATCTGACTAGAGTTTACTGGTGCCGTGCAGTGAGGGGAAGAAAAAAAGAGGAGGAAGGATTCAAAGTGACTAGAAATGGAATTTTCAAATACTTCTGTTCTTCCTGTGTATACTCTGCAGAATACATTGTGCTTTTTTCAACACTTTTCTTTCCATGAGAAACACTGAAACAAAACAGCGTGTTAATGCCTAAACTTTATTAGTACCAATGGGAAAACTGGCATTTTCCCCCCATAGTATGAAAACATTACTTGTAAGGTAAATTGCTTATTTTATATTATATATCATAATTCAGCTACTCATAAGCTAGGATCACTGTTGTGTGTTAACACTGTTCAGAAGACCGACATGTCAAGTTTAGGTTTTAATAATTTCTTTTAATTATCAAGTTTCTAACGTCTTATTTATACATAAATGAAATGTATTAGCTTGCTATTATTCCTTAATGATGCTATAAAGTTCACTGTTTAAGATACATATAGTAACTACTATTCATTTTCTGATTAAATTTACTTAAACTTTAAAACCAAATAATTTTGCTACTATAAAGTCTTGCACTGGACAGATTCAAGATGCTAGCACCATATTTTGGCAGAAAAAAATCAGATACCATCAGAAGCAGCTGACTTTGCTATCAAAGATGGTATTTTTAAAATCAGCACTTAGCTTTGTCATTAAAGCAATGTTCTTTATATCTTGGATTTAGTTTAAAGTAATCAAATTAACTAGAGCCATTAAAGATCTCTCTTCTGAATTAATATATTTTCATTTTGTCTGAAGGATCTTAATGTTCAGTCAGGACAAAACCAAGCCTTGTCAGTGAAAAGTGATGTGTCTGTGAAAAGAATTACCTGGAACTACAATACACAGAGTAATTCAGATGAGAATTTAACTCCCTCCCCTATTTTGAAGAGCTTTAAAAGGCAGAGCAATGTGAAGTCATTTGTGCAATGGTTTCATTAGCTGTGACTCTGCTGTTCTTTGTTATATGTATAATAATGTTTTATGCTACCCTTAGAGTTGACAGTTAAAGTAGCTGATAACAATCATAAATATTTGGAACTGCAGACTTCATTTCTGACTACAAAAGAAGTTTATTCTTCTCTATTTTAATGCATATATTTTAACACGGCTTAAATATATTTATGACTTTAGTAGAGACTAGGCCTTTCTCTTTGTGACTTTTTTTTCCAAATAGAAGAATCTGTATTCTAAAATTTGAACCACTTTCTATTACTTCAGTCTTTCATCATTTGCTTTTTCCACAGGTTTACCTTGGGGGTAACAGTAATCTGTTAAATAACTAGTATCAGCACCCTGTCCTCTGCTGTAAAAAGCCTGATTAGATACTGTGTATGTTTTTATGTCCATGAACTTGAGCTACTCGTGTGCAATTATGTGTATGGGAATGGAGTAGTGTTCATGATCTGTATTTACATCATCATATGGATGTATATTTATTAATAAAGTTAATACTTTCAAACCTAACCATTTTTCCCTGATTTTTCTTTTAAATAGCTTTTAAATTCTGGCTGAAGATGCCAGTTGACAGTGTTACCTGCTTGTTACAGGCAAGTTATGTATATTTGCATTAAAGCAGAAAGACTCTATGAGTGGCAAGGTATCAGGAAACAGGACTTGCTTATTTTTCAATGGATTGAAAACAGTGTGACAGTAATTTAATTGTTCTTGTCCTGTCACTCAAATAGGAAAAAAGGGGAGGAAAGGAGCTATAACCCTGTATGGATAAATAGTCAACTGCTAACTTTTTCCTCTGTTGCACATGGAAATCAGTTTGAAAGTACTCATAAACTAAACTTTTCATGGAATGGTGGTCATAGTTTATTATTCTGTGATGAATAAGATGTATTTATCCCTGCATTCTAGCAATATTCCAATTTATCTGTGTTGGTAAGATGTGCTCTGTCTGCCATTTGGCACTTCTTTTAAATTTTTTTCTCTTTACTGAAGATTTTCAATAACTTTGGGGAAGAACAGGCAGTTCTACCTACCAGAAGCTGCAGTCCAGACTCCCAGGCCTGCATCCTCTGCGTGCTCTCCAGCACCCTTTGTTTTCTTTTACATGAACTTTCAAAGGCCTTGAATACATCTGGAGTTGGAACATTCCAAATGTCAGTTGCAGTTATTTTGCAAACTTCTTAAGTTTACCTGAAAAGGACATCTGATGCCTGGGTTGGTTGGTTGTTTTTTTGGGGTTTTTTTGGTTGGTCATTCTGGTAGTTCTGTATACTTGGCTTTCAAGGTGACTGGGTATGTTCAGAATAGAGTTTAACAGCAGTCTGGTGTCAATTCCTGGACATGATTGCATGAGCAACATGAATTATTTTATTTGTTGTAAGGAAACCTTAAGTATTAAATATTATATCAGTCACAAATTGTATCAAACAAGAATACAGCCTTTTCAGGTGTGTTGGAAGTTGCTTGACTGCTTCCATGGCTGTTGTGTTCTCTGCCATGGAATCCATGGAAGGATGGAAGCTGCAGGGAGTCCGTTCCCTCAGGGCGCAGCTGCTGTGTGAGGCCAGGTGTGATTTCTGATTTATTCCTGCTGGCAGACCAGCACTGTTGGGGTATGAGCTACACAAGGAGTCTTTAAAATGGTTGTCTTTTAATAATCTCAGTTATGTGTATGGTGAGACACCAGGGCTTGTTTTGGGGCTGGATTGGCACTTTTATGCTTCTGCACCTCCTTGGTGTGAGCTCTTTAAGCAGCACAAAGGGTACCATGTAAATTAGTGATGTTGTACCTGTTAAACATGGATTACTTACAGTCACCATAAAAACTCTGCACCATTTTGATTTGTGTTACGGCAGGAAGGATATTATGTTAGGATTAAATTCACAGTAAAAAATGGTTTTCAAGTTGAAAATGCTGCTTTGACTAAACTCAAACATAAGAACAAGGTGGAATGGGGCAGCTTTTTCTTTGCTAGTCTGCACCACTTTGGATTCCCTTTGTGCTTTTGCTTTCAGGCTTGCTCTGTATCAGCTGATCTAATTAAATATTTTCCCTCTATGTGCAAACCTCATGTTTTCTATTTTTAGACTATTATGTCCTCATTATTAATGCTTATGCAAATTGGACTTTGAAAGAAAAAGCTTCAAGCAAGAAAATGTGTGCTGTAAGGAATGACAGAGCTGGAGAAGTACACCTGAGTAAAAACAAAGCAAAAAACTCCATTTCTCTAATAAACTTGACACCCATCTTCATTTATACACAGGTAGTTGGTTTTTCGTGCCCTTTTCCAGTGTGCATGGTTCATGCTCCCCTAGGTCATAACTATCAGTTTTTGACAGATGCAGAGTTCTGGCAAAATTCTCATTGTGCACTGCTGCCAGTTTTAAAGAAGTGTGTTTAAAAAGATATTAGCACTTGAAGTCGTGTGTTCATTTTTAAAATACCCCAAATAGTCTTGAGACTTAACTGTTAAACTGAAATAAAGTAAAAACCTAATTTTTACAACAAGAAAAATATAATTTCCTAAAGACGAATATGGGAGTATTTATCTTGCCTTTCTGCTTGGGAGCTTTGGTTGATAAGCTGCTGGACAAGAGCTCTTTTTAGCTTTAAAAATATGCCTTTATTTTGCTGCATTTTACTCTTACGCCAGCCTGCTGTAGGTTAAGGCACAGTTTGTGTGCAAACAGCTCCCAGACGGGACCGCGCTTCCCCAGCGAGGGTGGGAGTGGGCAAATCCTTCGCCGAGCAGCTGCGGCTGTGAGGAAGGTGCAGGTCACAGCCGCGCGTGGGGCTGCAGCACCGGGGTGTGACTGAATAGGCGTCTGTGCTCCCTCGGTTACTGCTCACCCACAGCGTCGTACCGGAGCCACGGAATGGCACTTGCCTCCTTGCAAGAATTTTCGACCTGAACTAATTTAAATCAACAGTGAAATGCCTCCAGCAGCATCAGCAGGCCGACCCCCGGCCCGGGCAGCGGCTCCGCTCACACCGTGCGGGCTCAGCCCTGCAAGGCGGGGTCACAGCATCAGAGGATGGTTTAGGTTAGAAGGAACCTTAAAGAAGATCTTGTTCTACCCCCCTGCCATGGGCAGGGACACCTTCCACTATCCCAGGTTGCTCCAAGCCCTGTCGAAGCTGGCCTTAAGCACTTCCAGGGATGGGGGAGCCACAGCTTCTCTGGGCAACCTGTGCCAGGGCCTCACCACCCTCACAGTAATTTTTTTTCTCAAAGTAATTTTAGTGAAGATTTTTTTTCCTAGTATCTAATCTAAACCATTCTCCCTTGTCCTGACACAACGTGCGGTTGTAAACAGTGTTGTCCCATCCTTTCTGTAAATTCCCTCCAGGTACTGGGAGGCTATGATGAGGCCACCCGAAGTCTTCTCCAGGCTGAACAACACCAGCTCGGGGTTCACCGGGGCGGCCAGAAAACCCAGTCAGACCCGCCCGCTTTGTATCTGACAAGATCAGGGCTGAGCCTCGCTCCGCCTCAGTGTCCCTCCCCCGCCCCGAGAGCTCTTCCCACGGAAACACGGCTGGCGGCGGAACTGGAAGTGCCCGGGGATCCGGCGGAAGCGCTCGTTGTCCGCGGAGACGCGGCGGCGGCGGCCGGGGCCGGGCCGCTGGTGAGGATGTGGCGGCTGCTGCTGCTGGCGCTGGCCTGGCTCGGTGCGACCCTTCCCGCAGGTGCGGCCGGGGGCCGTGGGTGCGCGGGGCGGGCGGGGCGCGGGGCTCACACCTCCCTCCGTCCCTCTCTCTCC
>VZTJ01004259.1:275692-329978 GCA_013397795.1 Orthonyx spaldingii | reverse complement strand
GCCGCGGGCGATGCGTGCGGGCCGGCGGGGAGCGGCCCCGCGGCCGGCCCGGGCCGGGAGCAGCCCGTGCTGGAGCCCGTGCTGCCCGCGCCCGCCGAGGAGCAGAACGGCACCGACGGCGCCAAGGCTCCCAAGGTGAGCTGCGAGGAGAGGAACACGACGGGCATCGACCGCTTCACGCTGCAGATTCTGAACGTGTCGCAGGTAGGCGGGCGGCCCGCGCACTGCCCGGTGCTGGCGTGAACGCGTGAGGGTGGGGGAAGGTGCCTGTCGGCCTGTTGTTTTCAGGGCTTGAATTAGTGAATTTCCTTGTGTAACATCCTCGGTTCTACCGAAGAACAGATATGACTGGGCAAGGAGGCTTTTTGGGCCATTTTGAGCAGGAAAAAAATGGAGTTTCGGCTCAGTTCATGTGCCTCTGTGTGTGTTGTCTCTGTGCCTGCAGGGTACTGCCAGCTTTCCTGCTCTGTGGACTGGTGTTTCTCTTGGAAATCATTAATGGCAGTTAGTGCCAGCTCATTTCTTGTAACGGTGATGTGTATGTACATTTTTAAGTAATAAACTTTTAAAACAACCTTTCAAGAAGGTTATATACAATTCTCCACCTGTTTTTTAAACAAGCAGCTGCTTGATCAGTATTGCCAAGTATCTGAATTGATTGGTGAATGCTGCATCCCTGCACAGAATTTACCTCTGTTAAATATGTAGTTGTCCATGTTTGTTCTTGTGCTTTCTCCAAGGACCTGATGGAGTTCCTAAACCCAAACAGCAGTGACTGTACACTGGTCCTGTTCTACACACCCTGGTGCCGTTTTTCTGCCAGCCTGGCACCTCATTTTAACTCTTTGCCCCGAGCATTTCCAACTCTTCGCTTCCTGGCACTGGATGCATCCCAGCACAGCAGGTAACTCACACTCCCTGTGCTCTAGCTGCAGTTTATTTCTGTTAGTTTTGAGTTTTAAAAGCAGGAGTGACTTTTTTTCCTACCTGAAGTGACAATTTTATTTAGTGAAACTGGCAGTTTCTGTATTGTGACTGTCTTTATTTCTTCCTCCAGAAGATTTAATTTCCTTCATGCTTTGTTTTTTCTTTATGTAGTTTATCAACTAGATTTGGAACTGTGGCTGTACCAAACATCCTCCTTTTCCAAGGTGCTAAACCTATGGCTAGATTTAATCATACAGACAGAACGCTGGAAACCCTGAAAGACTTCATCTTTAACCAAACAGGTGTGTAGATCAGCCCTGGTCTGTCAGTGGGAAGAACAGGCTGGCTTTAAGGTCCAAATTGAGCTTTCCTGTCCCTGTGTGTGTTCTTTAAAATTAATGTCATAAAGGCTCTGAGAGGACCCAGCAGAGGTTCATGTAATCAGTTGTTGCTGTGAGCTGGATTTCAGCCTGTGCTGACAGCAGAAATTCAGCTCCTTGGGCTGCTGTCACAGAGCAGGGGGAACAGTGGGGTTTAGCTAGAGAGGCTGCCGGAAGGATGGAACACATCTTCCTGCCCAAAGATTTAATTGAGAATGAAATAAATTAAATTCTCTTTGCCAGCCAGCTAGTTCTCTTCTAATCCACCCTGAAGTGCTGTGTGGATCTGCATTTCCAGAAATGCACAAAAATTGGATTCCTGAAAAAACACTCTAAATGAAATTTCCATGCACTGAAAAACCCCCACAAACTTATCCAAGGCTGTGCTGTGGGAGGACAGAAGCCTTCTCCTGTTATGAAAATACACATAAAAATCACTGAGTTTTTATGTAAGTAAATCATATGCTGGGTATATGTTAATGTACAAGGGCCATCTCACCAAAATTTTAGGTCTGCCTGTGCTTGAGCCTTAGTCTGAGAGCAGGAGCAAAGTGCCAGGTAGAACCAGCTTCTCTGGCAGTGAGCGGTTCTGATGTTGATCAGGTGCTGTGTTTTTTAGGGATAGAAGCTAAAAGCGACGTGGCTGTGACAGAGGAGGACTGGGAGGGGCCCCTGCCCAGCATTCTGACCAAGGGCATAGACTGGCTGCTGCTGTTCTCTGTGCTCTTCCTGGCTGCCTTTGTCATGTACGCCACCGTTCGCACGGAGAGCATCCGCTGGCTCATCCCGGGACAGGAGCACGAACACCAGGAATAACCTCAGAGGCTGAAACAGGGACAACATTTTCCACTTGTTGGTAAAGTGGGAATTTCTATGGACTAGAAGTACCTAAGAATGAACTGTTGAATTTGTTGGTTGTAGTTTATAATAATGACTAAAAATTGGCTTTATTTATCACCTACTGTTTCTGTAACAAGCACATTTGTGGCGATTACAGTGGTAAGTGAACAAGTATGAAAAAACATGAACTAAAGTATTTATTAAGCTGCTCTGACTTCTTTTTAATGGACTTTAATGTAGTTAGTGGTACAGTTCTAATTTGCTCTTCTGAAGAGCTCCCTGAGCTTTGTAGATCGGGGAAGATTTTTACAGCACGTTGGTCTGTGCGTGGCACTGCAAGGAAAACACTGGTGAAGGGAGGTCTTGGTACATTAGTTTGACTGTCGGTAAAATGAACTATGAAGATGTTTTAAATGATTTTTCACTCCCATGGAGGTGACTGTTCCCACTTCTGGCACTGGGGTTCAGTGCTGGTTTTCTCATTCACTTTGCTCTAAGTTTTGACTTAGTAGCAGTTCTTTATGAGATTTGGAGTCACTTCCCAAGCTCACCTCACTATTTCTGTGTGTCTGTACAACTTATTTACCACATTCCTGTTGGATGAAATTGTATTAATTGTCCTTTTTAAAAAAATAAATCAGGTTTTTAGTGTAACCTTTTAAGTTGCTTTCTTTCACGAGTGAAAACACGCAATTTCTGAGCTCACCTGCCTCAATTAGCAAAACCAGTCTTGATTCTTATTTAAATTTCTACTACCACATTTGCTAGTTCCACACTCTCCACTTGAGGATACATAAAGAATTGATTTTTTTTTTTTAGTTATGATTAGTACGGAGGGCTTTGGATAAGGTATGGACTGGTATGTTGTGTGGGGTTTGGATTATTTGTTTGCATAGTAGTTATCATGGTGGAGGCTTGCCAGAGTACCCTGATAGGGAGCTTTAAAGAGCAAATTAAACTATGGTAAAACAAAGACAGTCTTAAGACTTATTGCTTGACAGAGAGCTCATACCCCTGCAACATAATTCCTCAGGTATTTCTCTGCTGGCTGTATCTTTTCCTCTGGAAACCAGAGGTCGTGTATATCTGTCCAAAAAGGAAACTGCACTGGTAAAACTTTGGTGTGACTGAAGATAAAGCTAGGATGGATGTTATTAATAAAGATTGTGAACGATAAACTGGAGCATTCATGCCTCTGCCATCTGGTTTGTTTGAGAGGCCCAGGGCTGGATTGTCCCCGGTGCTCATCTCTGCACCGCTAAAGAAACAGGGATGTGCTTACAAACAGAACGGGGCTGTTCCAGTGCGGGCCCATGGGGTGGAAATGAAACCTGCGCGACAGAATCCACCCACGGCCGCGGCCGGCAGCACCACTCGGCCCTTCTCCTCCCGGGTGGGTGTCACAGGTCATGGAACCATCAAGGTCAGATGAGACCTTTTAGACCGTCCAGTCCAACTCCCCGCCAGCACCGCCACTGTAACCCCTGAAGCACAGCACCCAGCGCCAGGTGCGGGCGCCTCTTCAGCACCTCCAGGGATGGTGACTCCACCGCCTCCCTGGGCCGCCCGGTCCGATGCCTCACCACCCCGACCGTGAAAAAAAATTTCCTAATATCTGATCTGAATCCCCCAACCTCAGCTTTAGGCCAGTGCTCGTCCTCTCACTGCAGGCACAGCATAAGAGATCGCTCTCCCCCCACTCCAACCTCCTTCCATCGCACAGAGCGCTGCGGTGCCTGAGCCTGCCCGTTCCTGGCCGATGGCCGCTTATCCCGGTGCCACCCACCGCCCCGGGCGGCTGTGGCGGCGGAGGCACCTCCCCTCCCTCTCTCCCTCCGTCTCTCCGCTCTCGGTTGGGCCGCGGGCTGCGGCTCCTCCCGGGGGCGGGCCCGGAGGGGCCATGCCGGGCGGCGGGGCTGGGCTGCGGCGGGCGCTGCTGGCAGCGCGGCGGGCGGCGGGCGGGGCCGGGAGCCCCGCGGCCATGGTGAGGCTGAGGGGAGGGTGAGGGGGCACCGCCGGGCCGGGGGCGCGGGGCGGAGCGGAGCGGAGCGGCCCCACACGGACAGGCCGCGGGGCAGTGCCAGGCCCTGTGCCCTCGGAACTGGGGGAGTTGGGATTGCTCAGCCTGCAGAAGGCTCCGGGGAGCCTTCCTGGTTGGCACCGTTCAGAACGTGAAGGGGCTAGGGGAGAGCTGGAGAGGATTTTGGAAAAGGCCGTGGAGGGAAAGGATAAGGGGGGGATGGCTTCACACTGGTAGAGGGTTAGATGGGATATCGGGAAGAAATTCTTCCCCATGGGAGTGGCGAGGCCCTGGCACAGGTTGCCCGGAGAAGCTGTGCCTTCCCCATCTCTGGAAGTGTTCAAGGCCAGGCTGGATGGGGCAGGGAGCAACCTGGTCCAGTGGAAAGTGCCCCTGCCCATGGCAGGAGGTGGAACAAGATCTTCTTTAAGGTCCCTTCCAACCCAAATCATTCTATGATTCACCCTGTGTCCCCCCGCCATGCCACCTCACAGCTGATTATTTTATTTTACACTAAGCTAGTAATGAACAGCACATGCAGGATTCAGCCCTCGCCCCTCAGGCATGAGAGTTAGTTCTAATTTTTTTTGTAGTTAATGGCTGTTTTCCCTGAGCTTCCTCCAAACAAACATGATCGATCACTGGGTCAGCCCCACCACCTGACAGCCCCTGGGCCCCAAGTGTGGGTCAGGTGCCAACTCCTCGGATACTTGGTCAGCACTGGCACCTGGTGCCTGTTCCTGCTTCCCTGGGGGTCTGGCCATGCCTGTGCTGTGCTGCTGAGGGGTGTGAGCATGGCAATGCAAATGGAATGTCCCTCTTTATCCTTTTTCCTTGTACAAGCTGCTTTCTGCTACATTCCCGAACATCACAGTGTGTCAAGAGGCTGACTCAGGACGTGGCCTCCATAATGCAAAATATGCTCAGTATTCACCAGGACCTGCTTCAGACTTGGTCTCCATATTCCTATTAAAAACTCTGTGATCGAATTTTGAGTCGTAGCATTGTCTGGTCAATGGCCATGTGTCACATGAGGTGTCAGGAAGGCACTGCAGTGTCCCCAGAGCTGGCACAGGACACCTCTGTGCCAGCCAGAGGAGTGGACTTTGTGTTGTGTCCTGATCGCAGTCCTGGACTTTGCTATCTCAAAAAACCACCCACCCCCATGACTTCTTGTGCATTCACAGACTAATTTCATCTCATGCCAGATAAAACAGTACATTTCAAGGCAACTGTTAGCTTTGGTGATTTTTTTATATGCTTGGGAAAAAAAAGAATGTAAGAAATTCATGCCTGTGACTGTAGCTATAGCAATGACAAATCTGAAATTTGTGTTCTTGAAAGGCCAAAGTTGTGTTTGAAGTGTAAAGAGCCTAAATTAGTTCAGTTTGGGACCTGTAAAACCCATCTCTTGTTATGTCTCTGTATCCCCCTGAACACAAACAGGAGCAGTGATGCTGTTAGATTGATTTACTCCATTTGGGGATTCTTGTCCTATGTTATTGATGAAAATGTTGCTCCCTGGCCCTCCTGCACCTTAAAGCCTTGCTGAGGTCGCGTTAATTGCGTTAATTCCTGCTCTACTCAGACTCACAGCCCCATCTGGTGGCACCCGGGCTCCCGCTGGAGCACCGGCTGGCAAAGGTGAAAAATCCTGAGCTGCTGAGCTGGCGGCAGGTCCTCACTGACCTCCCACGTCTGAGCGAACCTCCGGAGCAAAACTGCCTTTCTGGAGGATCTCACAAAGCTGTGCCAGCTGCTAAAACAAAGACTAAAACAATGTGAATGTAGCTGTACTGGGGAGAAAGGTTCTTCCCACTAAATCATTGCATTTATCATGAGAGTCTGACATCTCTTTTAGCCTTAATAATTATACATTTAGCAAATAATAGAAATCATCCTTTACTTACCAGAAAGAGTGGAACATTAGAAAATTAAATGTGGTGTTACAGCATCTGGATAATTCAGATGACCAAGGGTACAGATATGCCAGTGTCCATCTTTATTCCTGGGAAAGAGCCTGCTGCTTTTCACTAGTTTTGTACAAGAAGGGCCAAACTTACCTGCCCAGACAGAAATGGCAGGGTTTGGCTGGTGTAGGTTAAACTGCTCTGTGAAATTATAAACGGTAAGAAACTGCAGAGTGAATTTTCCACATCCTCACCTTTGCACAATACATAACCACAATTTCATTGTGTGGTTTTCTTATTGTTGTACAAAAGAGAACCTCAGCCTCACTCGTGCCATGCCTTTATTTTTTTCCCCTTAATAGTCCTCCCAGTCTCACTGGTTGACAGCAGAGGAAAGGAACCAAGTTTTACTGGATCTCAAAGCTTCAGGCTGGTCTGAACTGGGAGAAAGAGATGCCATTTACAAGGAGTTCAATTTCAAAAATTTTAATCAGGTAATTATTGTTATATGCCACTTTTAATATAAAGGAAATGTAATTGCTTTAATTTCCATACGATCCTGATGTGAAAATATTTATATTCAGAAGTTTGGGAGTATCCTGGTGGGGCCAAATCCTGTTGGATTTGCCCTGATGAATTGCTCTCAGATTCTGATCTCATTAGGTGGAGTAAATTAATTCAATTTTGTAGTTGCTAAGTAGATTTATTCTAATATTACAGTTTCTTGATTATAATATTCAGGTCAGGGTCAAGGTTGGTATTGTGGAATTAGACAAAGTAGTATTAGATACTGATTTTTTTTTTTCATTACTAGCACTCATAAATAAGTGCTGGAAATACATAACTGATGGGCAGTGGGGATCATTTTTGTCTGGGAAATAAGTGAGAAAAATGGGTAAATATAAGAAACTTTTGGCAAGTAAGTTGTGGAAATTAGGACATGTTTCACAAAGTTCTAGTATATCCTTGATTGAGTTGTAATAACTGATCTTGCAGTGTCTTTGGCACACAAAGTGCTGGTTTTTATTTACCTCACTGGGTTTTTGTTTGGAGCCAGGGTCCTGAGCCACGTCTCACACTCACAAGAACCTGTCCCGGACATCATTTACAAACTTGCTTTAGAAATACTGAGTTTGTCTTGAGATCCCTGTTCAGCTACATTCCCCTGAAAATTCCCTTCTGAGGAATCATGACATTGCTTAGAAAAAGCCACATTCTCAGAGCATGCATTTCCCTTCTGTTTTATTCCTGAGAGAGGGGTGAGCTCCTCCTTGGGAAGGAAAGAATTCCCAGGGGTTTGTTGGGATGATGGATCTCACTGAACCAGTTCTTTCCCTCACTACAGAGGGACACAGCAAGCTCCAGTTTGGGGATGCTGTGGGTTTGTTGGTGTGTGTAGGGACCAGGAGCTGTGCTGTGAGCTGTTTATTTATATGGCTGTGCCTAAACACAGAACAAGATGTTTTAGGAAACCACAGTGAGCTGGATAAACAACAATTTGTAACGCTGGCTCTTTTTCTCTCTGTTTCAGTAGTTGTCACAGTAAGGAGAGTCCAGGCAGTAGAGAGAAGGTGGGTGAGGTGATCCCAGCCCCTCAGAGCTGGGTGAAAGAAAAAGAGAAAAGAACTGCAGGAAAATCCAGCTCATGATCAGGACAGTGCTGGTCCAGGGAGCACATCCAGAGCCCCGAGTACATTTTTAACCTGAATGTTAATACAGAGCAAATAGAACCAAACCAGTTTGTTCAGAGGGCAGTGAAGGGGAGAAGCCCATGAGAGGGAGCTCACAGGAAGCCTTGGTGAGATGTGCAGGCAGCTGGGGGCTGGAGCAACCAGGAGCGAGGCGTTTGACACCAGTGGGATAGAAGTGACCCTTGGAAGAGTTGAAGTTTTCTGCCTTTGAATATTCATGAAATGGCATCTCTGCCTGGTTATGGTCAAAGTCTTTGTTGGTTCAGCACAACTAGAAATGAAGTTGCACCCAAAGGTAATTAAAAAGCGATTTTGCCCACTCTAAATGAGTAAATCCATTTGATCAGATGGATTTAGACAGTCCCTGTCTGCCAACAAACAGTTGAGGGACAAATCAGTGTCCTGCTCCAGGAGGTGTCTGGAAGATGCGTTGCTTTGACAAAAATTTACAAAGTTGTATTTTTTTTTGATGGTGTAGATTTATCTTACAGCATGGGTAGGTATCCATATGTCTTCCTGATTAGAGGGTGGATGTAGCACATACCAGTACAGGAAGTTGAGTATCTTTAAATAAGCTTATTGGTAAATTATGAACTATATGTTTATACTTCTAGTACCTGTAGTTGTAGGAAGAGTACTTAAAAAAATTGCCTCTTGAATTGTTTGGGAGATACTAGAACGGTGTCTTTCATTCTTAGCTGCTTTCATGGGTGTAAAGCAGAAGTGAGAGCAGAGGCTGGGAATTGGCTTCAAAAGAGAATTTCTGCCCCCAGTTGGGAGAAAACACCATGCGGGTGGATGCTCTGGGCAGCTCAGGTTGGATCAAGCTTAGATGTGAATATCTAAGGGCAGAATTTCACCTGTTGATTTTTATGGATTTGCTGCAGCGTTCCCTTTGCAATTGCAGAGGGCAGAAGTCATTCCGTAGTCCAGGAGCAGGCTCAACATGCAGATCCCAAGGGCTTTAGATCCTTAGCTGGTATTAGAGGACAGGTATTTGCCTTTTGATAAGTTGAAAATAAATTAAAATTATGCATGTATGCCTAATTTTATTAAATTATGCACATATGCTGGTACTTATAATGACTATTAGTAAATACTGTGTTTACACAGTAAACAACCTAGGAAACAAATGACAGAAGTGGAGCTATACCTGCTTTATACAGGAGAATTTAGTCCTGCAATGAAAAAATGGAACTTGTAGGTACAACTGCTTTCATTTAATGTAATAAATATTCTATTTACAGAATTTAAAGTGTTTAGTAAAAGTCAGAGGACTGAGAAATGTCATTTCCTCAGTGATCTTCCTGCTGCCCTTCTACAGATGGTGTAAAATCAGGTGTGGAAAAAAAATCACCCCCAAAAATACAAAAAAAAAAAAAAAAAAAAAAAAAAAAAAAAAAAAAAAAAAAAAAAAAAGTAGTTGAGCTGACATGAAAGGTATTTCAAATTTATGTTTTGCAGATGATATTGGTATGATTAATGTATTCATTGCTTATTTTTTTTTATTGCTTCTTGCAGATAATGTTCATGATGCATGGAAAATTCTGTGGCTTCAAAATCTATGCCAGGTTTACAAATTCTGTGTATGTCAACAGATGTTAAGAATATAAACACAACTTTTATTATAAAGTTGTGCAAATGTGTAGACATGAGCTTGGTTTATGTATATTATTTTCAGCATGAGAATGAAATGAAACTTCTGTGAAACAAGAATTATTTAGATTCCTGAAGCTTTCAGGCTGAGATTAGCTCAGTTAAAAGCGATCAGGACTGAGCTGCCTTTGTAAGGCTAACAAACTAATGACACTTCTGGCTCAGGGAATTAGTTTGTAACCCAGAATTTGAAAGCACTGATGGTGTTTGTTAGTCTGAAGATCCATTTTCATGAAAATGGACTTTGGTGGTACAATTCTCTGAAATAAGCTGTAAACCAGCCTGGGGTTCCTGCTGAAAGCCCGTTGTTGGTTTTGTTGCTGTGGAGGCCCACCAAGCACCAGTCCTGGGAGACTGGATGGCATTGGCTGTATGTTCCCATTATGTGAGGCAGGCTCCTGGGCGTGGGTGTTCTGCATCTTATATGAAATAAAATAAAATAAAATAAATACACCAGTGGTAGAGGGAAAAATGCAAACACAATTCAGCTGTAAAGGAGAATGCTGTGTCCAGAAGAGCTGTGCTGATGACACCAATGCATCTGTTCCTCCTTATGCCTTGCAATTGCCCTGAGCTGTTGCCACTGTGGGGTTATGAGTGATGAGGTAACACTGGAGTCTTTTACCTCCCACCCTCAATGGGATGCACTCACTCAAGAGCCCCGAGGTTGAGTCACTTTTCCCAAGGAACATGTGCTTGGTAGAAACCTCTGGCTGTGAGCGAGGTTTTGGAGAGGAGGGGGCCATGGAACACTCTGTGGCAAGTCCCAATCCCTGCTATGCATCTGGGTGCTTGTGAGCCTCTACAAACCTCACAGCCACATCAGGGAGCTTCCCTGGGACCTCTCTCCCAGGCTGCAGGGCAGAGGAGAGTGGCTGGTGAGGCTTTCAGGCCATGGTGTAGCATCATGAAGGGATGCTCTTGTCTATTCACATCTTTATGCTGCTGAAACAAAACAGTTTTCATCAGAGGAGCAAGCCCTCTGTTTCCAGTCTGCTCAAACAAAATTGGGAGTTGGGATAGAAAGTTAATTTATACCTCCAGATCATGCTGGTAGCTTCTCCCAGCATTCCAGGTCGGTTTACCTTGGGAGCAGTGATCTGGAATAGGGGACAGACCTGGTTTAAAGATGTGAATTTCTCCCACATTCATCTCAAGCCCAGCCCTGGGCTGGCCAGGCAGCTGCAGAGGGCTGTGAGTGCAGGATGCCAAGTGCTCCATTTGGGTCCTGTATCCAGCTGCTCACTTTCACTGAATTTGCAGGAACATCTTAGCTCTGAGACTTCCATGTCTCTTGTCAAACTTGGTTGGATTTGACCAGAGGGTTTAAGGGGCAACTGCCTGTGTGATTGCGTTTCCGTAGGTAATCACACCAAGGCAGCAAATGCAGTTAGGAAATTACAAAGGTGAGCAAGTTTGCTGATGGTCAGGTTCAGCATTTACAGCTGCTTTCTTTTATAGGTAAGTTTTTAATTAAGTTTGTTTAAAAAAAAAAAAAAAAGATCATGTAGGAGGTCTCCATAAGACCTCTAACGTCATTTTCTAAAATGACAGGAAATCAAATGCTCTAAGAGTTTTAAAGCTATTTCAGATACATTTTGTGTTTTGGGGTGAGAGGATGGAGGTGGAAGATGAGCCTGAGTGGAGGGTACAGTACAGAAATGGTGTGTACTGGGCGTAGAGGCACATGTGTCTCAGTGCAATTTCTGTCTTGGGTTTTGAGAACATATTTAAAGATGTGCAAAAAATCTAGCAGTATTAAATAAATTATTATACTCACTTTGCATTTCATTTCCAGATTTGCTATCTCTCTTGGCTGGAATCTGGGAGAAAAAAATCAGGCAGAGCATGTTACAATACGTACCTTTTTCTCTTCCTCCTGGTGATGCCAATTTTTTTTCCTTTGGCTGTAGGGAGACATGCTCAGATCTGTCCCTTTAAACTGATGATCCTTGTTGTATGATCCCAATTACACATCCAAATGAATTTGGTAGGATATGCGATGCATACTCTTGTGTTCTTTTGATGGCAGTACTTGGTGCCAGTTCCTGCAATATAAGCTGGGTCCATCCTTCCTTTCTCTGCTCCTAGCACGTGGCTTTGTTTTCTACATTCATCAAATATTGGAAAATTTGGTTTTGTACATATAGGCAGTGTATTTCACTGCCACTTTTTGTACTTAATCTTTTGGCTGTTTGTCTGAAAAATGTCCACGCCTTTTATGTATTGAAAACATAATATCCTTTAACTTACAATCTGCAGAGTTAAAATGAATTTTATGGTAAATATTCAGTTGTGGACCACATCTCCAGCTTTTTATATGCCACAGCGGTCTTGTGTTTTTTTTCTTCTCCATTGTCTGATAGTGAGGTCATTTTCAGTCCTCTTGAGATATTTTATTCCCAGCCAGATGCAGGCCATATATTAAAAGTAGCACCTGTGGCTAATATCACAGCAGCTTACCATAAATTTACATGGTAACTAGGATTATATCTGTCAAGACTGTTAAAAAATGTCTAGTTTTAATTTGATTTCCAGTATTGAAGGAGCTCTCCAACATTTTGCTTCATAACTATATTTTAAAAGTTAAAATCACTCCATTGTTAAGTTTTATAGCACTCCCAGTGCCCATTAAGTTGATTTGTTAAATGGGGGTCAGAATAAAGCGAGTTGGCTGCAGGAGGATCGGAAACCAACCCATTTGTGACAAATTTAGTCCTCACGTGTGAATCTTCTCAGAGCCCAGGGAGTGATTGGATTCAGGTGCAGCCTGTGTCAGTTGTGTTTAACCTCAAAGCCTGAGCAGCCTCAGCCTGACTGTCACTTCTGCTACTTGAAAGTTGGACCCATTTTTGTACATTTTGGGGGGAATTGCTATTTTTAATGTAGTATTGCTCTGCCTGCTCCTTCTGCTAGAGTTTTGCATTTGATTGCCTGTCGACTGAAAATAAATTATTTTTTTATCCACCTAGGTAGGTGCTGGTTTTCATATAGGCTTTCTGAAAGTGCTTCATTTTCCATTATCCTTTGAGTCCTCTCCCATATGCTGTGATTTGTGCACCTGCAAAGTTATGAAAGTATTTCTGTTGGTAGTTATGCTGTTCACTAACTTCCCAGCATTTATGAATACAATAACTGATTTACAATAAATCAGAATTATTTATGAGTGGGTTTACAGAGTTGAGAATATCTTTGTGTCTGAAAATAATGAATTTCTGGTGTATTTGCCTGTTGACATTTTCCTTTATTAGAAACTGATAGTGGAGTTTTTGGGACTGGCAGAGGTTAACCTGCAGGCTGAAACACAGTCAGTGAACTGCATCAAGTGTCTCAGAGCAGAGCACAGTAAAAATATATGGATTCCTGGATGGTCACACCTTCCTTGAGTTTATTTTTGGGATCGACTGAGTAAATAAGAGTCTCAGCTGTGAGTCAGCAGGTCAGGGTGCAGCTGTGGGACCTGGCCATGATCCCCCTGCCCACGCCGCTGCCTGGCACTGCCCAGGGACAAAGGTACTGCAGGGTCTGGGAGAAATGAAATGAGAGGTTCCAGGGAGATGGCTTGTTTGGAAGCTTATGATTCTCCTTCCTTGGCCTTGGAGAAAGAAGAGATGACACTGATGCTCTGGTCAGCCTGTCCTGTGTCCAGTGATGCTTCCAGTTGATTGGCAGTCAGTGGTGAGAAATTATGCAAAGCTTGGAGGTCTGTAGTGGTGGAAATGTGTCATCTGGTTGTGTCTAGGAAGAAATGAAATCCTTGGTGCTGGGAGGTGGGAAATAAAGTATTTATTTTATTTTCACGGCTGTCATGGCTTGTGGTTTACAAACCCATAGAGTCCTACAATGGTTTGGGTTGAAAAGGATCTCAAAGCTCATCTCATTTCAACCCCCTGCCATGGGCAGGGACACCTTCCACTGTCTCAGATTGCTCCAAGCCCTGTCCAACCTGGTTTTGAACGCTTCCAGGGATGGGGCAGCCACAGCTTCTCTGGGCAACTTGTGCCAGGGCCTCACCACCCTCACAGGAAGGAATTTCATTCCAGTATCCAATCTAACCTTGCCCCGTATCAGTTTGAAGCCATTCCCCCTTGTTCTGTCACTCTATGCCCTTGTAAGAAGTCCCTCCCTGTGGCTCCCTGCAGCCCCTTTAGGTGATGGTTCCTCTTTGTGCTGTGGGGTATCCTGGCTCCTCTTTGCCAGGGTCTGTGTGTGCAGATGCCACCACCCTCGTGTCCCACCTGTCTGTGACAAGTGCTGTTGCAGTACCTGTGCCACCATTATAATTTCATCATGGCACTGCCAGTGGTATCAGGCCACCAGGATTATTTAAAATGTCACAATATTAATCATATTTAAACAAAAATAATTATTTTTAAATTGAAGACTCAAGAGTGGTCATATGTCCTTCATCTCCATCATGCAAAATGTCCCATCCTGGTTGTGGTAGAGTTTGCGTCAGGTTTTGCTTTGGTTTTTTTTGTGACTTAACTATAATTTGGGATACTCATTTTCTTGATGAGCTGAATCATATTTCTCCCTAAAATAAACCATTATTTTATTGTTTATAATTATTGGGTGTGATGTTTCTAATTGCTGTGTTTCCCCCCTCAGCAGACCTGTTGTATCTCCTTTTATGCACTCCACTGCTTAAAATCTGCCCACTTGACCTCTGGGCTGCTCTCCAATTGGCTCCAATACAAATGCTTTTCTTAACAGATGGATCTATTATCACTCAAGTAAAAATTATTACAGCATTTGTCTTATGCTTGTTGCATGCATTGATCTGAAAATACAAAAGAAATTATTTGTCAAAATGCCTTTTGGATCTCACAAGCTGTCGTGTAGATTAGTAGCAAAAGAAATGTTTCTCCTTTTTTTTTTCAGCTGCACCAATTGATTGTTTCAATTAAACAGAAAAAATAATGTTCTATCAGCAGTGTGGACAGTACTCTAAGAGAGCAAATCCATGGAGCAGATCAACCTAATTTAGCTACAGTTTGGGCACTTTCCATGATAAAACACCTTTGGAAAGTGAATGGAAAATTCAATGGGTTTGAATTTAGTTGAATAGTTTCATTTGGGAAAATCCAAGCATGACTGCCTCTTTTGAAGAAGATGGTCATTCAGATAAGTGTTTTTATCTTTTCAGTTAAGGAAAACTGGTTTCTTGAAACTCCTTTATGCAATAAAACTTATTTTTATGGGAGCACTGGAATGATGCTGGTTAAATGCAATCCTGGTTGTTTAACCTTTTGCATCCCCTTGCTTTTGGAGCAACGCCTGCCTATGCTTTCAAACCATAAATTGCCTTTAGCACCAGCAGCTCCCACTTTCTAATACTCCCACAAAGGAGCGATGCGCTTTGGGATATTATTCTCTGCAGCTGTAATTAAAAATAGACTGTGGCTGGCAGAATAAACTAAAATAAAACTACAACGCCCCTATTTCAAAATTAGCCGTTACTCACCAAAAGCACATCAGACCCACTTAGCGGACATCCGTTAATCCCGCCGTGAGCCGGTTCAGGCTTTAATGCACACTGTTTTACACGTTAAGGGGTTTGAAGTCGCGGGCCAGTGCTGACCTTTCGCATCTGCTCCTCTCGCAGTAGGAATCTCCGCTCGCCGCTCCCCGTCAGGGCGGATTAGCGTGACGAAGTGCAGCTCTTCTGCTGGCTGCAATTTTGGGTTTTGATCAGAATTATTTCTTTCACAAACAATCACGTTTGGCTGAAACGTTACATCTGCTCTGGAAAGCCACTGGCAGGGCCATGGTTTATCAGGGCGAGGCACGTGGAGGTTTTTTAGATCTCTTTTATAAAGCTGCAAACCCTCTTCACATAGTTTTTTTGGGGGGAGAGCTTCTTTTCTTCCTCTTCCCCTTGCCCTTTATTCCTTTAGTTTTGTTTGGCTGAGATGAAAAGTCGTTTTGGACAAACGTAAAGCTGGTTGTGATGTCTTGAGGGGGTTTGGTGGGA
Source organism: Orthonyx spaldingii (assembly GCA_013397795.1). Lineage (NCBI taxonomy): Eukaryota > Metazoa > Chordata > Aves > Passeriformes > Orthonychidae > Orthonyx > Orthonyx spaldingii. Next base: position 314,577 of record VZTJ01004259.1, on the reverse strand, counting down.
ACACAGTGATGAGTGAGAAGCCCTGTGCTGAGTCAGCACTGAACTATTGGGTTTATTTATTGCTAAGGATGCTTCGTAGGAAAATGTTATTTATTTCTAGAATCATAGGAAAAAGTCCTGATTGCATGATCTACTGTGATTTTCCTTGGACTAGGATGAGGATAATAAGACAGTTAAATATATGTCTGTGTATGTCCAAGGTGTCCCTGTTTGAGGGAATAATTACTCTGTGTTTCAATGGGTGGGTGCTTGTAGTAAGCAAAAATACTGGTAACTATACAAGCCTAGAATGTTGGGTTTATGCACATGTCTTGTAATGCCCAATCTAATGAAAAAACCAAGAGTGGTACAAAGGGTTTCCCTTTGTGGTGTGCTCATATGAATTTCTAAAAGAAATTTGTTGTTCACTGGAGGACTCAGAATTACTATTTGCCTCCCCTCCTGAGCCCGTGTCTCTGTTTCCAGGTGTACCAATGTACAAGCAGTGTGGGTTGCCCAGAGAAACCTTTGTGTTCTGGTAAAAAAAAAAGTCAACAAAAACCCCATGAAACTTCTCAAAATATTGCTCATCAAACATGCTCTGTCACTTCCAGGCATGTGCTTGGAGCATAAGAAGGGCTCTGAAGACAGTGGATAATGTTGGGTGCGGGTTGAGTATCTGAATTGTTGGCAGTTAGGTGAGCCTTGTCCTTAATAACACAACTCAGTGTAGCTGCTTTTATTCTTTTCTCCGTGACCTGCTCCAGCCATTCTTCCAAACAACAGAGACAGGAGATGAAGCTCAGGTTGAGGTGACCTCCAGATCCCAGAGGGAACAGTGGGCATGGCAAACCAGGCAAGGGACCAGACTGTGCGGAGCTTGAAGGAAGCCCCGTCTTGTCTGGGAAGGTGCTTGGTTTCTCCTACTCTTTTTTTTCCAAATGATCTGTTGTTTCTAGACTTGAAATGTCTTGTTTGCAGCATAACATTTGAATTTTATGGTGCAATATAAATTAGTAGCCTGCCAGTGCTGGCCCAGGTAAGTCTCCTGCTGAGTTCACTGCCCCTGTGTATGGTCCAAACTCTTCTACTATAAAAGGTATTCAAACATTAAAACCCATTCTGACACTAGGACACAGCAGTTCAGTTGAGTAAAATGATTCCTTGATTGGATCTGCAGTAAATGGTCCTTAGTTTGCTTTATTGCAGATCTCTAGATCTTTTTAGCTTCTGGCTTGGCCAAGAGAATGATGGGAAGACCTGTCCAAATTCCTCACATCTCCATCGTGTTTTCTGTGTTGCATGTTTGAATTGCTGAACTTGTCTTGAAAAGAACAAACTAAACCAAAAAAGCTGACAGGATAGTGGAAGATGAAATAGTCATGAGACAAACTTCTTCTTCTCTTAATCCATCATAAAGCAAAGCCTTTCTTACCACTCTTTGATGTGTTCTTAGGATCATAAATGGCAGATATTTAGCGGATTATCAGAGGCAGGATATGATTGCCCTTGGATGCTCAGCAGAGATGATCTTGGATATTAAACTGATAGTATGTGTAATCTTGGCCAAAAGACCAAGGAGAATTTTGTCTAAGCATCCCTGTGTTATCAACAGCATGGATGGCATGTGAACTTCACTTTCATGTCTACAGAATGAAATCATTCCTTCGTGTATGAGTAAAAACAAACATTTAGGAAAATAGCAGAATATTTTGTTCTGCTCCAGTCAAATCTGTTTCATCCAAAATGTGGTGTGATGGGATAATGAACTTCTCTGTTCTTCTATACCATACCTGCACTCTGTAAAAGTCAGAGAGTTTGAGCAACTTTTAGAAGTGGAGCATTCACTTAAATTAATTCTGATTTGCTCTGGTTTACGATACCTTCATGTCATGGGCTGGCATTGTGCTGTTGAGGATGATTCATTGCCCTCTGCCTTAGCAGAGGGCTCAGATGCCTGAATTCACAAGGTTGGAACTGGGGACTCCCTGCACCTTGTTACTGCTTTATTTTTACAGTGGTTTTTGTGATGGCTTTATTACAGTACAGCTAGGGGTTTGATTTGCTGGGCCAAACATTAGCTTTAACAAGTCAAATTATCATTGTTCTTTCAGTTGTGCAGGCAAGAGAGTTTATTATTTCAAGTGCCTGATTACTTTAGCAGGTGCTCAGTTAATGGGGACTTCACTGTGCTATTTCATGTTTTTAGGTAGGGTGCAAAAAGCTCATTTTAAAAAGTCATGTTTCTTGAAATAGCTATTTTATTTGGTGCAAACCTTCTAAGTGCAACCTTTATATTCCATTTTTTAACAGAAAGCACACAGAAATGGCTTGGGAGGTGGAGAGCCACATTGAGATTATGACGTGGCTGGAGGATTTCTTCCATGTTCTAGTTCAGTCCTGAAACCTGGGATTATTTCCCTCTTTTTTTCTGGAAAATGTAATTTAGAGATCTACAATTTTTAATAAATAAAATAATATTTATTAGTCTATGTTTATAAGTGCTGAGGGACGGGGGGGGGAAGAAATATAAAAGCATTTATTTTGAATATTTCTATGTGAAATGATGCATCACAAATACCACATAATCTTGTTCCAGGTTTGGTTGGGATTTAGGGTATCTACCTATTTTGCAGAAGTTGTTATGGATAACTTTAATTATATTTATGTACCTATAAACAAATTAATGTATTTTGTAATATGGTTGTATTGACATTGAAACTTTTATCACTCCCAGAAAGTTTTTATGCTGGCTTAAGACATCTCAATGTTCTCTCACTTCTACTCCATCACGTCTATAAATCTTTCTGATGGAAAAGGTGATCAATTTTGGTGTGAAGTCTGTTCATTGAATCACCAAGAATATTATCTGTGTTCTGTTCATAAAAGCCAGGTGCAATCACTTATCATAATAAAAAGGAGAATAGGAAAAAAGATCCTCAGCATGAAGTCTGCTGGAAAAGTCAAGATGTGATAGTGAAGAAGGTAATACGTGTAGCATTTTGTGTTTTATTATCACCAGAAAGGGAAAGAAGGCCTAATTTCAGCAGTTGTTAAAATCCTGATATAAACAGGATTAGAAAAGATTGGGTTGAAGTTTGTTATGCAGATGGCACGCACGGGTTTTTTACATACTTAACGAGCTTGAGAGGAAGGGGAGAGCAAAGCAAGGAGCAGGATTTAAGTGCAGCTCAGTGCTCTCTACCTTCCTCAAAGTCCCTTTCCTTGCACAGACCTGTGTCCATCGACCTTAGCAAAATACTTTAATTTGCTTTTTAAACCAGTTGATTCTCAGATGGGGCAAATGACACTTGCATCTGCTTTATGACTATTAATGGTTTTAAGCTGAAAGAGAGTAGATTTGGATTGGATATTAGGAAAAATTCTTCCCTGTGAGGGTGGTGAGGCCCTGGCACAGGTTGCCCAGAGAAACTGTGAATGCCCCATCCCTGGAAGTGTTCAAGACCAGGTTGGATGGGAATTGGAGCAACCTGGTCTAGTGGAAGATGTTCCTGCCTGTGGCAGGGAATTAGAACTAGATAGTCTTTAAAGTGCCTTCCAACCCAAACCATTCTGTCGTTCTGACTCTGTGATGTCATAGCTTGGGTCACTGCTGAGCTGGGGAGATGAAGCCTTGAACTCCGATTCCTTTGGAGAGCTGCATCTCAAGCGTTGTCAGAACTGTGTTGTGTCCAGTGCTACACTGGGTCTAGAGGGTGCTGAGTGAGTGCAAACATCCCTGTGCCACGAGCGGCGTGGGCTTTTCCTGGGACAGCATTCTTGGAATTGCCTTCTGTCATCTCCTGTGGCTCTTGACATTGTACGGGTACCTGTGTGAGAAATGTCCCCACCGAGGCAAGGCTGTGCCTCCCAGCTCCACTCCGTTCTGCCTCCATTTATTCTTCGTGTTCTTCAAATTGGTAAATCATATGACAATAAACAGAAATACCCTCAGTGAAGAGAGAAGGGGAAACTGTTGTTTATCTGGTCAGGTGGTTTAGATTAGCAGTGATGCTGGTCTGTATTATGTTACTTTAAATCATAGTGTCCCAACAGGACATAAATTATGAAGATTGTTACAGTATGTTTCATCCAATGTAAGATCAACAAATTGGAATAATTTTTTTAATAGGAAAATCAGTGCTTTGGCAAGGTTATTGTTGAAGAATTTAATTTAACTTGAGCTTTGCTTGCATTATTTCTTAATATATAAAAACTATTTGCATAATGTACGAAGTATAAACATTTTTAGAATCAAAGGCAAGAATGCCTTTTCCAAGATTACATAGAGTGGCAAACTACTTAGAATAGATCAGTGTTTGTGCTTTTGCTGTCAAAAATGTTTGATATAGAGGTGGCAAGCTAGTTTCTTCACTGACATAATTGTAAACAAGTGTTGGGAGACAGAAACAGCATTCTTTGGAGAACATGGTGTAAAGGTTTGCACGTTCTCCACTGCACATCTAACACTGAGAGCAATGTTTACAGCTGCAAGAGGAATGTAAATAGCTAACTTTCTTTAGAGTGTAAAGCAGCATTGCACTTTTGTGTAAAAGATGTGTGCAGATAAGTATGGGGGATGCGAGTGGTCAGCTCTGGATTTTTAAAGAATATTGTAAACACAGAAAAGCATTGACAATTCAGTTGGAAATTGGAATTATGAGGGTTTTTACAGTTTCAGATATTGCTATAAAGACAGAAATGGCATCTCAGTCCATGCCAGTGTGTCTGTAGTATTATTCTTCTGTCCTTTCCCCTCATTAGTATCCTTCAGAGTTCAGAGCACTGCTTTCCCCAGTCACTAGTGATGCTGGGGAATGGGAGCGTTGCTTCTGTTCATGATATTTTGCTGCTTGAGCTATTAAAGAAAAGAAAACCAAATTTCTACCAGTGGTTCATCAGGTGTTCACCTTCAGACCCTGCTGGCTACCCGTGCCGGGATGGGGTGGGACGGAGGGTGCAGGGAATTGTAGGCACAATGCCTGATCTGTCTTGTCCATGACTTGAAGCCTGAGCAGAGAGGTGGAGGACTTGAGTAACATGAGTTTAGCTCTGTTTTGGTGTATGGTTATTTGCATTCTTAATTACTGTCCCACAGTTCATGGATTGATGTTAAAAAGGGAGAGAGCAATGAGAAGATGTTCACCTGATTTATGTTGTATATGAATCCAGACACAGACAAAAAAAGGGTGGAAAATATCTAATGCTGTGTGGATCCAGTGTCCCTGAGGATGGTTCAGGCAGATTGATGATACCAACAGGGAAGAATCCCAAAATGGGCACACGGTTTTGGGAATGAATACTTGTCCTTTTGTGCTGCCATCACCTTCCTAAAAACTAGTTAGATTCCTCTTTTTTTTGATGTGTTTTAACTATGTTGTCATTTTCAGATAAAGAATGTAGCTTTGTGACATGATTTATGCGTATTTATACAATAAAAGTATTTAGTGATGGAGTAAATAATATCAAAATAAAACAAACTTCAATTTTTTCCCAAAAGCACAAGAGAAAATGTCATGACAGCCCTCATGACTAGCAGCTAATCCTGACTTACAATAGCTTGACATTAAAGAGCTTTTTCCTTTTATCTGCTGGCTTGTAGCTCACTGTTAGGTAGTAATGTCAGCTGGGTATGTGAAAGCTTCTGCAGTTTGGGAGTGAACCTTAATGATTTGATGTTATTGTTACAAGTGTCAAACTGCTAAGGAGAATACATGCTGGACCCTGGGTACTTTTTACTTAGGTGAGCGAAGAGCAAATGTGTGAGGTGTAGTCATCTCCTGTGTGACAGTGTCACTGTAACCTGAGTATTTTATTAATTTCCCACTGATAAACGGTACAGATGCAGCCTGGGTGGCGGGGGAAGGGAAGACAGGTAGCCCTCGCACTGCAGAAGGTCAGGGTTAATGCTACCTCCAGCGTTATAATGACAGATGGGAGGCAGAAACCTTAATGTACTTGTGATTAGCACATGCTTTCCTTGGCTGGGCGTCCAGAGGATTTAAGAAGTCCGAGTGCACACTTCATTTTAAAACAAACAAATAAAAAGTGTGCATGGTTATATTGTTGAGCCTTTCAGCTGTTTTTCTTAAATATCTCCACTTTCGAGTCAAGTACTGTCAGCTGCTTCCTTCTGGAGATGCACGGGGGTGATCCATCACGGGGACTTGCGGTAGGTGATGTATGAGCACGACACAACGACCTGTGGGCCTTTGATGTATAACTCATCAAGATAATGTTGGCAAGCATTGTACAAAAGCAGCATGTTTAAAAAGTGTTAAGATGAATGGATTCCTTGCTTAAGAAGTGTGAAAGGAAGAATAATAGCAGGTTAGCTCCAGGATCCTGCGGTTCTCCCGGAGCCATGCAGCGCTGTGTGGTGCAGAGGGGCGGATGGAATTTCCTCTTTCTTCCCACTTTCGACAGCAAAGTGTCTGGCCCTGGTTTTCCCATTCTCAGGAAACAAAAGTAACATTAAGTCTTACTTTGTGATAGTGGATTATATCCGTTTCAAGAGCAGCTTGGCCAGTCACAAAACATTATGAGGTAGCTGAATTATTTTAAAGTTTACCTTGGGTTTTTTTCACTTTTTTAGGTTAACTTGTTCTTGTAAGAGTAGCCCTGATTTTTATCTCATGGAGATGTATTAGGGCTGCTAGTATTTAACAAACATTTCAGATGTGATGTTACTACTGAAACACCATTAGTTTTTAGTTCCTTCTTTCATGATCTGAAAAAACAAGAAGGGAAGAGACATACCAGAGCACCCAAGGCACCTTGTCCATGCAGGATTGCTTCACTCCTTGCTTATATTGCTCTTCGTGGTTTGTTGCAGGGACCGTGCACTCTGCCACCCCTTGACTGGTGTGATCTACTTATGTGGAGTTCCCTGTGTGTCTGGATACTATTTTAGCCCAAATGTCCTGAAAGGGTTGGGTTGAAAATGTGTCTAAATGCCTGTTACTGAAAAACCAGAATACTTTGTAATAGTTACTACATTGAAGTCTCTTTTAATGCTTCTTTATGGCTGCTAGAAAATGCACAAAATCTTTTTTTCTCCTGTCTTTTTATTTTTGAAGGAAAAATCAGAAAAAGTTCTCATTAGGGGCCGAGGGACTGCAGAGCCCTGTTGTTAGCAGAGTGAAAGCCAAGACTGTGTTGGGTCTCACTGTCATGAGTGAAGTGCTTGTTCCACTTTCATCAAGAAATGTGTGATGGTCTGATAAACTCTGCCCACCAGTGCAGTCTTGACAATGATCTTGCACTGCAGACTGCATAATAATTTTCATTATTTTTAATTAAAGTTGAAGAAGTGCAGACTCCTGCTCAAATTAAGGTTGGTTGTGTTGCCGGAATGCGGTAATTACTTTAATTGATCACAAGATAGTTTCCTTGATCACCAATTAGACCAAATTACTGATCAAGTTTCAAGACGTGAAGAAATGTCCAAACTGATTTTGTGTAATAGTGTTTTCATATCTAATCAAACCTAAATATCTTTTCCTTCCAGAGCCAGTTGTATTTTCCCAAAGAAAGGTTAAGGCTCTACAAATATAAGGGTGATTCATAAACAATAGCACTCCAGGTCATTTAATTAGCAAAGGAAGTGTTTAGGACCTTAATGGAGATTGTGCTGGTGTAATTGCTCAGTAGAACCATAGCTCATTTTCTTAGTGAGAGATACATTTTGTGTGTAATTAAAATAAACTAAAAGGCAAGGAGTAAGTTGCTGTGGGTAATGTGCAATGAGAGAGAACATCTCTGAGCAGAGAAGGGCATGCACGAAGGTGGGCAGACTTTGTCCTTCACTGTGACACTGGACTGGGACAGTTGTGGGCAGCTGGAGCAACAAGCATCAGGACATGTCCTGGGGAGAGTCCTCTGTGCTGGAATTTATTCCTTCTCATGAGTGGGACAGCCTCAAGTTGAGCAGTCTTTGGTAGGATAAACAATTTTATGAGTGATGTCTATTTTATCCAGCTGGAGACTCTACTCTCTGCAGGGAGGCGGTAGTGGAATGTCACATTGGTGGACTGGCTGGGGGGATTTGGTGGTCTGCTGATGAGGAGGATTTGTCATCTGAAGTGTGGAGGAAGATCGGAGCAAATTAATTTTTTAGAGTAATTTGCTTGTGTAATTCTTTGTGTGCCTTTGTTGAAGCGATGATTATTGTCTCACCATCAGTGACTGTGTTTGCAGTGGGACCTGGGTCTGTACATGGGTGGGTGAGTTCCTAGGATGAACAGACAGACACCAACAGAGAAAATGCAAACCTGGTAGGGGGTTTTATAAATTTATTCTTATTTTTTTCCCTTGCTATTGCTTTCTATAAAGGCAGTTTGGTTGCAGACACATCACTGTTTTAAACTTTTGGGGACATTTCTATGTGTACATTGCTGTGTTGGAAATGGCATTCTTATTAAGCCCATGGATATTCTAAAAACATTTAAATCAACACAATTAATGGAGGAGTTTTCCCAATCATTGCTAACATCTGATGCACAACTTGCAGCTTTATACTTCAAAGCTTACTGCTGAAACATGGGTAAATTTTTAAAAGTAATTGTTCACTCAAAGTAAAACTAAACTGAGCAAGAGCTTCAAGGGAAGTTAGATTCTTCTGAATTTTGGAATGCTCTTGGGTCAAAGAAAAAAAGCTTTTTAATTGCTGACAGTTTGGTGATTTCCAAATGACAAACCTCATTGGAATGATTTTCTCTGATTATAACATTTGCATTCATTTGACTGGCAAAGCGACCAACAAAGTCATTCTTCATCCAGGCACCAATTCTTTTTTTTTCCTTAAAGGTTTTTGCAATTTGTGAGAGGGAAAAAGACTTGAAACTATTATCAACCATTATATGTTATTCATTGACCACATGTTTGTTTGAAATGACCATCGCTTGGTGGAATGTGGGCTATATGCATTCTCTTCCATAAATTAGCACTAAAAACCTACCTAAATCAGGTATGGTTTTGTGGAGCTTGTTGTATTATAATCTGAACCAGACTGCAATTTGGATGTTCCTTCAGCTTTACGTGTTAATTCAGGTCCTGAACCTGATGGATGGAGCTTGATATGAACAAAGCCTGCTGCTGAGAAGTGTCCTGCTCACGCTCCCAGGCCCTTCGGGCCCCGCTGCATAATTACAGTCTTGATTTGCATAGACGTTCTAATTTTCGTTATATTGCAGTGATTTGCTCCTAAGTATTTTGGCAAGGGCCTCCAGTTATTTTCCTTTTGAGCCTATGATAAAACTTGTGTCCTGGGGGAGCATGTAGTGACAGAGAATTGGAAAACCTATTTTAACTCTTTTAAAGGGAAAATACGTCTCATAAAGCAGAGGAGCAGACCAACCTGCTGCCTTTTTCTCCCCAGTAAAATAAATAGCAAAATGGTTAAATGGAGGGATGTGTTTCTGGATGCGGTGTTGGTCATACTGTGGCATGGTGCTTAATTAGAAATAGCATGTTTCTAAGATGCAGTAGGGGAGGGGGGACTTGGGATGGATATTTAAAACCCTTTCTGATGCCAGAGATAAAATCATGGCTGTCATGCAATAGCTCTGAGTCCTGGGCTAAGTCACATTGAGCAGCGTGATTTACCAGGGTCTGCAGGGGATCATTTCAGCCGTATTGGGAAATGCACCAGTGGCATGAGAAGTTCAAATGCCTCTTTAGCACACACAAACCCAAGATGCAGCCATCTGGGGCAGCTTGAGGAAATGTTGAGATTTTGGAGTGAATCTTGCCAATCCACTGCCAATCCTGGCAGGTGGCAGAGTATTTTCCTCTTTGCTCTCTCTTTCCCTAGGCTTTTGGATTTATGACGCGTGTTGCTCTACAAGCAGAGAAGATGAATCACCACCCGGAATGGTTTAATGTCTACAGCAAGGTAACGTGTTCATCAGCCCTAGTTACTCACACAGCAGTGGGGTTAAGACCACCAAACACTGGCCCATTCTCTCTGCCTTTATTTGTAGCTTGTCTCCAAGATAAGGGAACGGGAAGTGTCTTTATAAAGAGATTTGAAGTTTTAAAGAGACGCTGATATTTGCAGTGGTGAGGAATCAAGAATGAAGCTCTTTGCGCTTGCTGCTGGCTGTATGGTTGGGGCCTGTGGGTTCACCTCTCTGGCTGAGATCTAAAAATAAAGCAGAAGCCTTTAAACTCTTATTTAGCCAACCTGAATAAATTACTGTTTTGAAACTACTCACCAGCTCTCATTCCTTTCTGTGCAGCAGCTCAGGAACTCAGCGGTGTAGGGTAGCAGACGGTTGGTACCTCAATGGGAGCCTGGCAGTCTCAATTTAGATTTGATGTTTTAAAAATTGTAGGCTCCTATGTCTCAACATAGCAGCTTATAAAATTTGTTTATAATATTACCTAACTGATGGTGGTCTCATATTTACAAGGATTACTGCAACCCTCGAATGAAAGGTGCTGTGTGAAGGGAGAAATTATTGCTCTCCCTTCAGTTTTATTTTCTAATACTTCTCATTGCATTGTATCACATTGTTTGTTGTAGCATTTACTGAATATATGGCAATTCCACTAAAAATATACCGAAAGAAAGGACATGTGGACAAGCAGCCTGTAGCTCAGACCACCACCCTCAGAGCAGGACGTTCCACCTCTCCCTGCGACTGAGGCTCCCAGCAGAGACTCTTCCTCATCAGCCTTTCAGGTCACTCTGTTTAAGGGACATTAAATGATCACTGGAAAAAAATCCTGATCACCCACTCTTCCTGATTTTCTTGGATTTCCAGAATATTCAGAATTGGTCTTATTTTTCCTTTTGTGTCTTCCCAAAATCTCAGTCAAAGGCAAGACAAAATAGTGCCCAACTTGTCATCTGGCTCAGTCTAAACAGACCTCTGAAGCAGCTGTGTCACCAATCCTTTATTTATTTTTTTTTTTTTAATTAATCTGCAACAGGTTTAGGGATTTTTTCACATTTGGGGTGCTGGTTTTTAATAAAACATATGAGCCCCTGGCCCAGCTCTTGGCAGCTTGGTCACTGGCCCAGGTTCTTCATGAAACTGATCCATGGAATTTAAATGTAAAGAGTGAGTGATTTAATCGGACACCTCCTCTTGGATGAAACCCAGGAATGCAAAGCCTGTGTTATTCTGCGAAGGGGCTCATTTTGGTGAGATTCCAGGCTCTGTAAAGCCTCCTCACCTACAGCGTCTTCTGGTTTACATGAGCAGGAAGGGTCCAGCTTGGTGCTTGCCAGGAGCACCCAGTAAAAACAGCTCACTATGGAGACACACAGCGTTCCCAAGGAACTGCTGCTCAGCCTGCGTGTCAGAGACCAAGATGCCTTTGTAACCTCTTTCTTTTCCTTTGTGACAGGTTCAGATAACTCTGATTTCCCACGACTGTGGTGGGCTGACCAAGAGAGATGTGAAGCTGGCTCAGTTTATTGACAAAGCTGCTGCCTCGGTTTAACCAGGATGCAAATAGCTTTAATACAGTGTCCACCAATATTTTGTGTTTAAATGGGATCCCCCTTTCCTTGTAATCCTGATTCCAAAAACCCCTGGAGACAAGATACTTTGTAAAAGGAGTGGCTGAGCTTTTCTGACCTTGAAGACCTTAGTCTTGAGACCCCTCTGGATGCCTGTGCTTGTCCTTCCCCATTGCTAGCTCTGCAGGAGGATGTAGCAGATAAACCAGCAATAAATAACTTTTGAACAATCCTTTTGTAGAAGCTAAACTGAACTGGAATGAAACCAGGAGCCCACCCATGTGTGTTGGTGTTTCCAAGCCCACAGGAACTGGTGGCTGCTGCCACATCAGCTTCCCTCATGCCTGGCCACCTCCCTCCTACAGATCTGTACATCTCTGCACTTCAAACAGTGTAAGAGCAGCCTGGCCAGGTCAGTCCCCTCTGGCTTGGTACCATCAGCTCTGCCCATGACCAGTGACAAGTGCAAGGGACACTGGGGAGGGCAGTGCAGGCTGCTGCTGCTGTGTCCTTGGAGTTGCAGCTCAGCTGGCAGTCACAGCTGTATCCTGTGTTGCTGCTTGAGAGCCTTTCTCTGTCTGAGACTATAGAATCACATGACCACAGACTGGTTTGGGTTGGAAGGAAACTTAAAGGAACCTTAAAGCTCATCTCATTCCAACCCCCTGCTGTGGGCAGGGTCACCTTCCACTAGACCAGTTTGCTCCAAGCCCCATCCAGCCTGGCTTGGACACTCCCAGGTGCAGGACTGGATCTTGCAATTGCTGAAAACTTCAGCTCTGGTACCGCAAATGCAAAGAAGTCCTGGTGAGCTCCCAGCATCCACACCATTAAGTGAAGCATGCGCTGAAGTGCTTGGCCAGGTCAATGCTCAGCACGCTGCAGGATTGAGCCACTCTTTGTGTTGCAAAGCTCCAGTACCTGCTGGATCAGGCAGGGGTGGCTTGGCCAAGTGCCTGGAGCCCTGGCCAGGGCTGCCGGCGGTGAAGGATGTGGCATTAGCAGGATTCTTGCTAAGCTGGGCTTGACTGAAGCTATGCTCGCCCATTTTTTTTCATAGCTACAATTACTCATTGCATACGTTGTTGCAGGAGTTGCAGATCCCACTGACAGCATTTGAAATAATTTCTTCCGTGGTTTGAATGTCTTTGTTTGGATCCTATGATCCTCCCTGAGACAGATTTCCAGTGCCAGCAGGGAGATTTCATCCTGCTTAAAGCATGCAGGAGGGCCAGTGGCCCGGCAGTCGCCCTGCCAAGTGTCCCCAGCGTGCTCCATCACAGCCCGGAGCAGCTCCGGGAGATTGACACCTCCGAAATGCCGGAGGGTGTTGCTCAGATGGCACCGGCGGCGCAGCCACAGCTACTGAGACGTGAGATGCACGAGTGCCAAAATCTATATCGGGGCTGCGTGCAAGGTGTGTGGTCTCTCAGATATTTTGGGATGCAAAATGCCACAAGCTGCCACCCAAGCGATTGTGTTGATGAAATGAGAGAGATATTTTTTGTAAATCCTTAGCAAGCACACCATTGTGTGCTAATTGGTCACACACAGAAAGCAAGATGTTGGGGTTTATTGTCAGTAACCCTACTTGGGATATCAAGTTAATGCCTAAAAAGACCCAAATTCAGACTACATGCTCAGCTGTTCTTTTCTCACAAGTGCCTTTCCCCAGTGAAGTGGAGGATTTCCCTGATATGGTTTGAAAGTGGTCACTGTTGTGAAGAGCAAATAAAACTAAAACAAACAACCAGGCTGTGATGTCTCTTGTTACTGGTAGGGAAGTGCAAGGAGCTTCACCCAAAGTTTTGACAACATCTCTAATGAACTGTGAAAAGTCTGTTGTTCAGAATTGATATATAATGCGTGGGCTTTGAGTAAAACCAATAAAATCAAATTCCTCCTCTGTAATTTGTTTCTTTATTTTTGTACATATGTGACAAACCTGTTTAGCTTGAAGATAAACTTAAGATAAATAATATTTAGTTACTGGGAGGTCTTTGGTTTAGGATATTGATATTTATTTACATACTCTGAGGAAAAAAATCCCCATCAACTAATTCATCTGACAGAGCTGCACTGTCTGGCTATGGCACAAAGCTGTGCTGGGGATGTTGAGAACCCTGACCAGCAAAGAGGCAAAAATACTCAAGAATGAGAAGAACGGCTTTGAAATGCTGCAAGTTTTATGGTCAGTGCTTGTTTAGCCATAATTTTAGCCATAATTTAGTAATTTCATGATAACTTCTGGGGCATCCCACAGACCTGTAAGCAAGGTGAGCATTGCTGTGAAATGTAAATAATAATATAAAAATAGGACATGGGGAAGGGATGCCCAAGTCTCCCTAGGCTGGAATTTCACAGCAAACTTGGACAGCAAGGATTTAGTGGTAGGTGCTGGTTTGGGGCCAGGAAACTCAGCCTAAGACTCCTCTTGAGAAGAGCATAATTTGCTCTGCTCTGAGCAAAAGTAGCTGGTGTGTGAGGTTTGGGCCTTTCCCAGGTGGTGGCATTGCTGGAACTGTGCTGCTCTGCGAAGGTAGGGCTCAAGCAGCTGCCCAAAATGCAGCTTCCTCTGCTGTGCTGGCTTCTTCTCCAGGACAACTTGGTACCTGCTCCCCAAGAGCCCACGAAGCTGCACCCAAGGGCAGTGTGTTGCTGCTCCTGCAATCACTGTTTGCTGCCAGGTTCAGATCACCAGCCACCAGGTTAAATATTCCCCTGGAGTGTTTGGGGTTTTTTTGCTTTAAGGCTGATTGTGGCTTGAAATATTTGGATAATCCATCAGAAATAGCCTTCCTGCAGGCAGCTCCCCTGTGCTGAGACTGATTTAACTTACTGTGTCCCCCCACCAACCTTAACTGTGGTGTATGGGAAACTCTGTCCCTGGGAGACCCTCCAATGGTGCTCTGTGGCCACAGGAAATTAAAAAGCAAAAACTCAGGGCTGAGAGAGCAGAGTAGGAAAGCTGCCTGCAGCGTGCTGTGTGTTGGGATCACTGCTTGGCTCCTGCGAGGCTGCAGATTGGACCTTCACAGCACCAGCTCTGAAACAGGGCCAGAGAATAATCCTTTTCTTTCCCCAAAGTGGGAGCTCAGGTCCAGTAAACTGCAAAAATCATATTGAAATGGGAGGCAGTGGCATCAGATGTGCTGTGGGGCTTTGGGAATGGTGTCCCACAGCTCCACAGGAACATGTTAGAAAGCAAAAGTCTGTCTCCGTTTCTGAGTTGTGGCTCAGTCTGGCTCAGTTATGGCTCAGCAGCATTCCTCCTGCCCTTCAGCCTCCTGCTGGCTGCCCAGACTGGTGCTGGAGTGGCTGAAGAAGGGGTGGGGTTTCTGTTAATTAACCTCTCTCACCTCAGACAATTGAGAAGGCTGATGAGGACAAGTCTTCACCCAGCTACCTCTCGAGGCTGGAAGGAGAGATTTCTGTAGTTACTTTTCACATGTCCATGACACATCCCTGGCTCGAGGAGGGGGCTGGAGGGATCACAGCATCCACTGGGACATGTCTGGACTGCTGTGCTGGTCATCACTGCCTCTTCATTGGCCTTGTCTGGAGCCTTGGGGGTTCAGCAGAGTGAAAGCACAGGGTGGATCCCATTGGAATTTTTCGTTGGTTTGTGTGCACGAGATGGCTCAGCCCAAGGTCAGGAGTGCTTGCAACATCCATGGGTTTGGATGGTGAGCACAATTCCTGGGTTTGCCCAGTCCCTGTTCCAGCACTGACTTTGTGCTTTGTAGCCTGCCAGGTCCTCAGTCCCCCTCTGCCTTTCCCTCCTCCGAGGGGCTTTTCAATCCTGCAAAACACAACTTTGAAAGCTTTGCACTTTCCAGAGCTTCTTATGAGTGTGTGCATCTCCTCTGGCCCTTTCAGCCTCATCTTAATGAGGGGATTGTCAATTAAATGAAGTTAATGGGCTATTCTGCAGGATCTAGTTTCAATTTTTCACCAATGTTTGCTCCAAGAAACAAATGTTTGTGGCTTGCTCGAAGGTACAGGTTGGGAAATGTGTGTGTGTCCTGGAACAAGTGCTGACAGTGTCCAGACTTGCAGCATGAAGCTGCTGACTAACTGCAATAAATTGGCAATTGCTAATGCTCTTTCTCCTAAAGATCCATGACAAGGAGCAATCATGGATGTGAGCTATCCTACTGGCATGTTTACATAAAAGCTGAAGATCTGTCACAGAGCTGGATTCTTTGGTGGGGAACTGGCAACTCGTTTGCAGGGAAGCTCTGGAAAGAGCCCAGGAATGGCTGCCAGAGGTTCTGTGGTCAGAGTCAGCCAGTCCACATGGACTGCAGGGATGCTGGAGCCCTGGGAAGGGTCCCAGTGAGAGCAAAGGGCTGTGCTTGGGCTCCTGTTCTGCTTCCAGACATGATGGGTGCCCAAAGAAGAGAGGACGACCCCCTAAAGCTCAAAGGCACAGCCCTTCGTGGGAGTGCTTGGCCAGGAGACAGGATGGTGGGATAGTGACAGGATGCTGGGGTGGTGACAGGATGATGGGATGGTCTCCATCTCACTGCTGGCTGCTGCCACCTTGGCATGGGGGCAGGCTGTTCCCCTGGGATGCCAGGAGGGATAATACCCATGCCCACACGGCATCACCCTGGCTGATTTCCTCCTCCTGGTTGGAGCAGGTGTGTGCCTAAACTGCTCAGCAGTGCAAACCCAGTGAATTCAGAATAATCAGCCCGTGCTAATGCTGGAATGTTGTTTATCCAGGAATTTGCCCCAGCATTTGCCTGTGTGGTTTCTTCTTCTGGAAGTGACCTCATAAGGTGGTGACATCAAACAGCAAGTTCCACCCTCCCAGTCATGCCAAGAGTCACTTGGGGAAGGTAAGAAGCACCCAGCTGTTTCATGGAGCCGTTGTGGAAGTGGCACATGGAGCATCCAGATCCTTCCTAGGATGGATGAGTTGCCTTCAGTTTAATTACTACATCCTTACAGCATCTACTTGAGGCTGTTGCAAAGTGTGTTTCCATGTGCTATGGCCTGGAGAGGGTGGATGGAGGGGATGGGGGTCTGGCCTCTGTGGGCACTTGGGATGGCTACCACTTCACTGTCCTCCCCTGTGCCACTGCCTGCACTGGCCCAGAGTCTGTATGAAACATGTTTCAGCTTCAGATCCCTTCACCTGTTTGATACTTATCATTCTTAAAATGCAATTATTTGGTCCTTTACTAGGCAGCCCTTTCCCCCTTGTGGTTTTGGCTCAGCACCCTTTTAATACTCAATTTTCACATTGAAAAATCCCTCTTGGTCACACTCCTTGGTTTCCTTGTCTTACGAAAGCCAGCTACTGTACGCAAACCTCTGAGCCTTAATTATATATCCCAGTAATATATAGCCAGGCCTGGCTAATGTCAGGAAACCCAGTCACGAGCATTGGAGGTTTCCAAGAGCTCTGGCTGCAGGACCAGGCTCCCTGCAGGGCAGCCAGTGGCACGTGCCAGGCTCCAAGGGGCCAGTGGGGTGCCTGATGTGTGGGCAGGACCCCCCCACACTAGGCAGTGACCCGTGGTGATGATGGCTGTGGCACAGTGAGCTGCCTCACACTTGAAGTGGTCCCTGCAGGCAGAGAGGTATTGTTTGGGACATTTAGTATCAAAGTGCTGGCTCAGTGTACAGGGTCTGGCAGCCACAGGCAGCTGTCTGGGCTCATCTCCCCCTCTCTCCAGGTCACAGATCTTTCTTGCTGTTTACACCAACGAGCTTTTGCTGAAGCTGTACATGAGTCCCATCTCCTTCAGAGAGGGGCTGTGACTTCTTACAGCCATCTGCACCCTGGACTGCTTCAAAAACAGCGTCACCAGCAGGTCAAGGGAGGGAACTCTCCCCCTCCACTCCACTCTGGTGACACCTCACCTGCAGCACTGTGACCAGTGCTGGGCTGCTCAACACAGCAAAGGTGTGGACCTGATGGAACGGGTCCAGAGGAGGCCATGGAGGTGCCTAAAGGGATGGAGCAGCTCTGCTCTGGAGACAGGCTGGGAGAGCTGGGGCTGTTCAGCCTGGAGGAGAGGCCTGAGTGCCCCATCCAGTGCCTAAAGGGGCTACAAAAGAGCTGGAGGGTGATTTTGGATGAGGGCCTGAAGTGACTGGACAAGGACGAATGGCTTCACACTGGCAGGTTTAGATTAGATAGTAGGAGGGAATTCTTCATTCTGAGGGTGATGAGACACTGGCACAGTTTTCCCAGATTTGTGGCTGCCCCATTCTTGGAAGTGTTCAGT
Organism: Orthonyx spaldingii; assembly: GCA_013397795.1. Lineage (NCBI taxonomy): Eukaryota > Metazoa > Chordata > Aves > Passeriformes > Orthonychidae > Orthonyx > Orthonyx spaldingii. The sequence continues at coordinate 296,880 of VZTJ01004259.1, read as the reverse complement.
GCCAGGTGGGCTGGGGCTCTAAGCAACCTGATCTAGTGGGTGGCATCTCTTCTCGTGGCAGGGGGTGAAACAAGATAGTCTTTAAGGTCCCTTCCAATCCAAACCATGCTGGGATTCTGTGATCTCAGATCATCCTCCTCATTGCCTTTGTCCCGTGTGTCTCACCTGTGGACAGCACTGCACACACCCACCTGGAGGGGACAACCAAAGGTTTCCACACCCTCTGCATGCTCAAGCTCCTCAAGTGCAGCAGAAGGATGAGTGTGGAGCTCTGCTCAATGGTTAAACCACTGAGAGAGGGGGATCCAAGCCCAGCAGCCAGGTGAGGCTCTCCTGTATCCAGGTATCAGGGGCTGCCTCGCCCAAGAGGGGCTGATGCTTGTATTAGCTTATGAGAAACGTGAAAATTAATAATTCCTGATTTTTAAAGAAGTCTATGGCTTGGCCATTGTATTCTTGCACAGTTTCTTTTTCCTTAAAGGAAGGATGAATTTTTCTTTTTTTTCACTACAGCAGAGTAGACACAAAAAACCCCCTATAAAACATAGGTCATGTCCTATTCTTGGTCTGTGTGTATTTTTCTCTCCAGCACACCATCTCCTACTTCATTTTCTCCTGACGACTCTGGAGGTTTATTTTTCAGTAAGGATCTTATGTGGGCAATGAATGCTCAGCCAGAATTTCTGCCTGTAATTAATTGGCTGGGTAGCGCACCAGAAGTGGGATGTTTATGGGCACAGGGCTCTTATAATGTTCACTTCTGAGCCTTCATTCCTCTAGTTTGGATCGTAAACTTCACTTATCACCAGACTTTTATATGTTAATTATTCTGTGTCACTGGGAGAAGGGAGGACATGCAGAAGTGCATGAAATAATGAATGCTTTAGGCATGGGGGATTAGGTGCTCCAGTTTTGGCTGACTGTCTATGAGAGAGCAAATTGATGCATGGCAAAGTGGGGAGAAATTTAAATCAGGCTAAGTGTGTGTTTGTTGGAGGAGCCTCACACTATGAAGTTGTGGAACCCAGCTCCAGGAGATGCCTCGCCTGGTGACCACAAGGAAGAAAACCTGTAGGATAAGATTTGGCACCATTCCCCCCTGAGACACGTAAAATGTTGAGGTGCTTTGAAAAAAATCCCACTCAGCACAAATCTGCAAGTTTAAGAGGCTAAATGCCTTTGAAAATCTGGGCCATGCAGGATTAGGTTTTGATGGGAGTTGGTGGGACTTAACACCTAAGGGACTGGGACCGCTGGGAAATTGCATCCTGGCTTTGGGTGAGAATGCCTAGAATGGCATTACTGGGGGAAAAAATTCCAAACAGAAAAATTCTTTAATGTCTCACAGTCCCTTCCTGTTCCAGGAATGTATAAACATCCTGCCAAGCTCTACCACACTGCTGTTCTCCAGCTCCAGGGGCATTTGGTACTTGGCTTTGTGTCCTGACCTGAAGAGACAAGTGCCCTGAGCTACTTGGCATCCCAAGAGACAACACCTCTTTGCCTAAAATTTGTTTAAAATGTGATAGAGCCATCTAAATGCATTTTGCTGAAGGTGCAGGAGGCTGTTTGTGCCTCTGTGTGTATTGTTATTTATTAATTGAAGCCTAAATTAGCCCTCAACAGGTTAGCAGTATTTAATGCAGAGAGCTCAAACATGCAACACATTCTTGGCAAGTTTCCCTTTATTAATTAAAAACCTCTTTAAAACACTCTGCCTTCCACCTTGGAGCAATAAATTTCCACCTTGAGGAAATAATTTCCTTGTTGTATTCCATACAGAGACGTTCTGTTAGCTGCGATCCCTGTTTCAGTGTAGGCCCCATTCAGCCTTATTTCAATTTCAAAATAAACTTTCAAAATGCCAGGTTTTTCTGTTAAAAAAAAAGGAGGGGGGGGGAGGGAAGAAAAACCAAAAAAAAAGGGCCAACTTTTCTGCTTTTTAAAAATATATTTGGGATTAATTCCGATGTAGTTTACTGCTTGTGTAGACTGTGAACCACAAAGCTTGTTCTTCATAAGAGCTCACAAGACTCTGCAGCAGTTCCTGAAGCAGGTGAAGAAGCCTTGGCAACCCCAGAGGAGCTGATAGTCCTGCATGGGAGGCACTGGCCCGCCTGCAGTTGCTGGGAGAGTTTTACGGCCCCCCTGCCACCCCCAGCTCTGGGTGGCTGGCTTTCTTTATGACCATGTGCCCCAGCCCAAACTTGCCCAATACCATGACATAACCTGGCAAAAACGTCACCTGATTTTGGGGGCTGAATGGCTTTTGTTCCCCTGCTAGTCCCGGGCTATGCCTGCCAGAGACCTTGGTGTGCAGGGAGGCAGGAAAGGCCTCCGCTGGCTCCTCCAGGAATTCGTACCAAACTCAGTAGGTTTAGAGGTGAGAGATGACTGCAGACTCCTGTCTCTCATCCTGACTCATCCTGCATGGCAGGGGAGGAACAACCAGGCACTGAGGGCAGCAGATATTGTTCTATCTCCAGTCTGTGCTCAAAACACGAGCAACCAACCCCGTCACACTGGAGCAGGTGGGCTGTGGGCAGACAGCACTGTCTGCAAATGTCAGATGTTGTTTAGCAGGGAAAGATGTGGATGAACTGCTTTCAGTGTAGGAAAAATGTCCTTTTCTTTCCTTGCCCACCTTCATAATAATTCAGGCTGTAGGTAATCCTGTACACCTCCTTGGTAGGTTCATCACGTGCAGCTAAAGGTATTCTAATGGCACACAGAGCTTAAAGCATTATAAAGGTGGGAGAAAGCTCTTAATCAGTTTTGTTGTGCTTTGTCTGAGTTTGCTTAACTTCAAAGGGAAGTTTAAAAAGAAACCCTTTTAGGTCATGTCAAGCCAAGAACCCTGTCCAGAATGGCTTGGACGCACTTTCTGTGAGCGCTCGAGGGAGGTCGTGCTCCTTCCCCAGCTCTCACAGCCCAGTGATGTGACGTGTCCAAAATGCTACTATGGACTTGAAACACATGCTGCAGGAGAGCTCTGCACTGCTTGATAAAGGGCTTTTGCAAAGCTGACTTGAAATAAATGCAGTAAAGCTGTCACTGAAATGTAAATTACTAGAGCAACGTGACTCCCTGCTTCCCCCACCTCTTCTGCTTATTCTTGTTTTTAGCAAATGTAATTTAAAAATAATCAGTTCAGGATGACTTGGTCGAGAGTATTCTTGCCTTTGGGCCAGAAAGTCACTGGTTCAGTACCAGACTGAGTGGGTCAGTGGTTTGGATCCCACACAAGGGCAGGGGTGAGGGTCCCTACAGAGCTGCAGGTCCTGCCTGCCTGAGTGGGCACTGGGGAGATCCCAGGCTGCTTCCTTGGAATGAGCATCCCCAGGAGCTCCTGCCCTACCTGGCACATCTGCCTTCTCCAAAAGTGCCTTGGGGATGGGGATCACAGACAACCCCCTTTCCAGCCAGCAGCTGGTGTGGGGCAAATGGAGGATTCTATGGGGTGACAGCCCCAGATGTCACCTCCTTCTTGCTGACAGTGCTTTCTTCCTATGCTTGTTCATTCTCACAGCACAAAATCACTTAAAGACTTCAGTGAGCTGCTGGATGACATCAAAAAGACCTTGTGCCACTCTGATATCATCATTATGGATGGGTTTTGTTTCACCATCCCATTTATTGACCTGTATTTGCCCTTCCTGGACCTCCTGGATGACACACTGAACAGTAGTGGTGGAGCAGGTGACTACAAGAGAGACTCCATGTCACAGAACCAGATACCCTTTAGATGTACTGAATTATTTTCTTGGAATGAACGGATATTCTGAGTGTGTTTTCCCTAGGGAAAATGTGTCTGCTCTCAGCATGAGCAGTGCTGAGAGTCTAGGAAGGCACCATCACGTGGCACGTGCTGGAAATGGACTGGTTTCATTCCCATCAGGAGCTCTAATGTCATTTCCCACCACCACGCAGTGTCAGTGTGGGACCAAGGTTCATCCCAAATGTGATCAATTTCCTGCAGGACATGCACTGGTTTTCCCTGTTGTTCATTGTGCCCGGCCCTGGCGTGTTCTGGAATTCACAGAGTCCTGCATCTGCCCTGGTGCAGAGCCCTGAGCAAGGCTCCATCCTCATGGTCTGACACACATCCCTCCCCTCAGCACACCTGGGAGAGAGGAGAGAGCTCATTCCAGATTTATGGGGGCAGTGGGGTTGGAGAATGTGTTTGCTTTAAAGTTTGGGAGGTGAGGAGGACTTGCCTTCTTCTTACAGCACTAGTCCAGGCTGCTCTGGGCTTTCCCTCAGCAATGGACTTCTCTGGATCTTGTTCGGGGAACAACCAACCCCGGGCAGCAAGTCTAAACCATGTAATGAGAAAAACCTCCCACAAATCCCCCAAATGGAGGCTGCTGAGTTTTACATATCTTGGGTTAACCTTAATGTGATACAAGCCTATGATCACAACTTGATACCCATTGTTTAAAAAACCCACAGCCTGGCCTGGAGTCCAGGAAAAATTCCCTGGATATAAAAAAATTCCCTTTTACCCAAAACTCCAGGTGACTGTGGTTACTGTCAGGAGTCTCTGTGTTATTTCCTCCCTATCACTTACCAGGACTGGGGCTTCTGCAAATGTTTTGTGTGCACATGGCACATGTTGTGAAGCCACTTCTAGGTTGCCTCCTTTGATGTTTTGGGAAAAAATTATTTTAAAAGATATTAAAGGAAGAAAAAGGATATTAAAGAGTCAGGAGGATCTTCATTCAAAATACTTGGAGTGTCTCCACTGCTCCTTGCCCTGCTGGGTGGATGGAGGGGTGCTTGCCAGGGGTGCAGTTCTCCGTGTGCCTTAGATGTGGCCCTTCCCCTTTGGCACAGCATTTGAGGATTTTTTATCATGCTCTTCTCTCCCTGCAGGTTGCAACATCACCATCATGAACATACTGGCATATTGGGAGAGATTGTGGAAGTCATGAAAGTAAAATCTTTACCAGATCATGAGAGGATGAAAAGTTAAACTCTTTCTAGGCAGAACGTGGTCCTTGGTGGCTGCCAGAGCTCTGCCTACAACCTGTGCTTCAAACCTTCATTGAAATAAGCCAGAACGACTGACAAATAAGCCTTTATGCTTGAAAATAATTCAGAAAATATCTTCTCTTTTTTTCTGTGAGCTGAATGGATGGAAGTGCAGCCTCCAGCTCTGGCTGTGCGCTGAGGGCAGCTGCTGATGGAGGAGGAACGTCGCCATTGAGAGCTGGAGCAACTGCAGGCTGGGAACGGGTCACAGTCCAGGTCCTTTTCCTGGAAACCTTGTGGCAAGGCTGGGACTAGAGCCCAGGCCTGCAGTGCTCTCCCAGCCAGCTCCCTCCTTCTAAGATCAAGCAGCCTTGGCACAGCAAAAGAGCTGCTCTGAGTCGACAAACCAACCCGCACTCAGGAAAGGGGCTGTGATACCTCAAAACAAAGCGGCGTGTTCCTGTGCTCTGATGCTGATTAGCACCTTGCAGCAACCTGCTTGGCCTCATCTGGCAGTTCTAGTGCAAACACACCCACACAGCTCGGGGTAATTGGAGAAGGAAAGAGGAGACCTGTGAGCAGCAGCCGTTCCTGCATGCAGCACAAGGTGTGCCAGGACAGAGCTGCACCCTGAGGCCTGGCACGGTGGCTGTGATGGCAGAGGCTGATGCGGCAGAGACGATGAAGGCTGAGGCACCCTGACCCCTCCCAGTCGTGCAGGCAGTGGGGATTAGCAGAGCAGGACTGGCTGCACAGCTTCATTTCGCCCCCAACTCAGTCTCCTGTTCTTGTGCTATGGCAGGGACCAAGAAATGTCTGTGGGGGTGACCAAAGGGAGGAAAGTGCCCGGGGAGGACGTTTAGGGGTTTGGCTCTCTCTTGGCTGGGGAGAGGGGTGCGTGCCTTGCAGCAGGGATGCTGGGGGCTCAGGGCTATGCCTCTGCTCCTGTGCAAACAGGCTCACGCCTTTGATGACATGAGGCAGCCACAAGCCGTGCCTTTGATGGCATTGCTGGTATAACATCAGGTGAGTTTTCCTCAGTTTTGTATGGCCATTCCTTGTGATTCTGCACAATCAGTGGGAGTTCAGCATTGCCAGAGGAACACAGAATCCCAGAATGGTTTGGGTTGGAAGGCACCTTAAAGAACCTCTAGTTCCAGCCCTGCTGCCATGGGAAGCACCTTCCACCTGACCAGGCTGCTCCAAGTCCTGTCCATCCTGCCCTTGAACACTTCCAAGGTTAGGACATCAACAGCTTCTCTGGGCAACCTGTGCCAGTGCCTCACCACCCTCAAAGGGCAGAATTTCTAGAAATTATCCTCTTTTTCACTTTATTATGGCTTCCAGCCATAAAATAAATGAGACCCCGACATGAGCAGTATCTAAGCAAAATTATTGATGCACCCCTATAGAGCAGAGTGGGTCAATCTTGCAGAGCTCTGCTGCCACTATTGAGGCTGTGCCTGGCTCTCACCAACTCCAGAGAGCACATCTGCATTGCTCTCTAAAATCTGCCTTTCTGATCCCAGCCCTTGGTTGCCATTTGTAGTATTTGTGCCCCAAAGCCTTCCCCAAGCCAGCTGAGAGCTGAGAACAGGAGCTCCTCGTAAAAGGGTGAGGGAGAAACAAGTGACACAAACTCCTGCTGAATTTGTTTTTCATGTTCTCATTTGTAATCATTTTGTGTTTTATGAGGGATACTTCCTAAAACTTTGCCAACATGATGGAAACACATGTGGTGCTCTTATTCATGATGTGACCCTTTCGGTGGAGGGATGAGATGAAAACCTGCTTTTCTCTGACATCTCCACAGCATATGGTCCAGTGAGATGGAAAATCAGTGGGGTGTGGGGTACCTGACCTTCTCCCAGCCATGCTGACACTGTTCACTCCTCCAGAAACACAGCCCACATACCTTTGAGTGCACAATCTCCAGGTGGGTTTTCTTGCCAATTCTTTATTTAAACTTTCTCTCCTCCTTTTTAAAATTTTGTTTTACTAAGGGTAGCCCAGCTCTGTGGCCTGTGGGTGGCACAAAAAGTATTACTTGGAATTTTGTCTGAAGTGCAGGTTTGCTCCTGTGCTGGCTTCAAGGATGGAGCCAAACTGAGGGGAGCAAACACTACCCCTAGAAATAGTTTTTGCAGGTGTCAGAGCTAATGATTCCAAGGTTAAAGGACCTTTGCTTATTTAAATTAACAAATCCTTCTGCAAAGGGTATGACTGAGTAATCAGCATCACTGGCTTTATTTGGGCCACACCACAGTTGTCACTGAACAGGGACAATTCCTGCAGCATTTGTGTTTGGGTGAGTGACAAGGGTCACCTTGAGTCTGTGAGCCAAGACTGCTGCTCTCCCTGGCTCCCCAAAAATGCAGGGCTGGCTCTCACCAGCAGCACTGCACCTGCAGCAGCAGCAGCACCCTGCTTGGCACCCCCAGCTCAGGATGTGGGCTGTTGGTAATCCTGGTTTTCATTATTTTAATGGTGAGAGAAAACTTTTGTGTAGTGTGGAAAACAATCCTGAGCCTTCCTGTGTTCAAGGGAAGGGCTCAGACAGGCTGAAGGGATGGTGTGCAAGGGCAGGAGACTGCAGGACAGCAACCCGTGTGAAGGGACACCTGTCATAAAGAGTCTGGAGGTAGTTTTTAACTGAAAAAAAAATTAATTGCAGAAGAGTGCAACAATGACATTGATGAGTAACTCGGGATGAATGCAGGGGCCATCACAAGTAGCTACCTAAAAGGTAGAGAGTGGTAAAACCCTCTAACCTGACAATGGACGGAGAGAGCTGGAGTTGTTCAGCCTGGACAAAAGAAGGCTCCAGGGAGACCTTAGATCCCCTTCCAGTGCCTAAAGGGGCTACAAGAGAGCTGGAGAGGGACTGCTTACAATGGCATGAAGTGACAGAACAAGAGGAAATGGCTTTAAGCTTAAGGAGGGTAGATTTAGATTGGGTATTAGGAGGAAATTCTTCCCTGTGAAGGTGGGGAGGCACTGGCACAGGTTGCTCAGAGAAGGGGTGTGTTGGGATGTTGCTTGACCCCTCTGGCCAGGCAGGGCAGTGAGAAGCAGCCCTCTGAACAATGTCTTTGGCCTTGGGAGGAGCCAGCAGCCTTCGTGGTGCCCAGCACACAGAGTGATGCTGGCCCTCAGCTTTGACCTGCGGGGACTCACTGAGCAGACAAGTAAGAAATGTGTCTTCTCAGCAAGAAGACCCTCACTTATTAATGAGGGAAATTAATGTACTTTGTGAGCTGAAGTCTCCTGTAATCTGGGCTGGTGAAAATTAGGTCCAGGCCAAAAAAGTCAAGGAGGGCTGCACCAGTGTGAACCGGACTTCATAAAATAGAAAGGAGAGGCCCCTTTTGTCAAGCGATGGCTTTTCCTCAGAAGCTAAATGATACATAATGTTTATATAGTGTTTTGCCTCTCCTAAATGCAGACTAGACATTAATTGATTCCAGGTTTGCTCTGTGAAGTAGGTCAACTCTTTCCATTTTGCAGATAAAGGAGTGGTGGGGATCGCTGAGAGGTGCATGGGGGGTCAGCGCCGGCGCCAGGGCACCTACAGGGATGGCTGCCCTCCCTGCGGGACCACACTGCCACCCTAAATATACACCACTTCTGATGTATGTGGAAATCAGCTGGGACTCTGTAAACCGAGCTACATTAAGCCCGGTTCAAATGAAATCTGTTTATGTCTCCATTGCTCGCCACTGGTCAAAGCAGAACTTAACTAACTTAACGCTGTTTGTGTTCAAAGCCTCTTAAACCCTTGCTCTGACTGTCTTGAAGTGAGATATAAAGTACTTGCTGGGACCTGGCTGGAGGCCAGGGAACTGTTTCAGACACCCCTCTCTCTTTTGCTCACGGGGCAGTTTAGAAAAAGCATTGCACATTTCAAACAGCGATGGAAAAAAATAATTTTAATTCACATCTGTTTACATAACGTGGGAAGCTTGGGAGGGTTTGTGCAGACAATTATTAATGGTTTAAATTGGCGTGATAAAAATGTTGCCTAGGTCTGGGAACATGAGCTGGCTCCCAAGGCCCTGATGCTGGGTCAGCCAAGCACTGGCTGCGGGATCTGGGGAGCAAGAACCCAATGGCTTGGTGGGTCCCACTGCTGTGTTTCCTTTTGGCATCTTGGAAAGAGCCTCCTGCCCATTCTGATGAGGCTGAACTGCTGAAACTCAGTCTGGATTTGGGGAAACACCCGGCTCTTCCCAGTCACCTCCATTTCTGGATGCCCAGCCTGGAGGTATTTGGTGACCAGATCACAGGGAAGCAGGGCATATCCACCCTGGGAGCACCGGGGTCTCAAAGCTTAACTTCATAAAGCTTTGAGTTCAGCTTTTTGGGAGCATGGCCCTTTATTTTTGGTTAGTACCTTGTGTGAATCAGCTCCAGAGAAGGTAGAGCCATTCCAGAATGTGCAGCAGGTGGGAGTGGTTGGGTCCCCTGTGAAGAGCCCTGAGCTCTCCAGGCCGTGGGAGGAGGTGGGGATGGGTGGGCACCGTCACACCTGCAGTGTGGCCTGGCCTGTGTGTTCCATCCTCACATCCATCCCTCAGAAGACTCAGGCACAGTTTTACTGGTCTATCGCTCAGCAGGATCTGGCACCTATAAAACTGCTCTTAATTACTTCCCAAGTTACTTACCAGGGTAATGTTGATTTTGTTCTATAACCCAATAGGACTTTGTCTATTCAGTGTAAACCACTGCCCGCCATAACTCTGTTGTCTCATATATTGGTGTGTGATCATACAGTGTGTGCATGTGTCTGTGGCTGGATTTTGGACACCACTGGACTGCTCTTGGAAGCTGCCCACATCGTTTTTGCTTGCCAGTCTGTGCCTACCACACAGCAGCACCTCCACACACAGAGCTGTGATGCTGCTGTGGGGGTCCAGCAGGTTTGTAAGTGCCTGCACAAGGGGTAACAGCATGAGAAGTGCTTGTGAGCCTGATTTGGAGGGTGGCAAATTCCAGGTGCTCCCTCCCAGTGTGTCCAGCTCACACATGCTTAGGGGACAGGGACTGGCCCCTCTAGCTATGGCACTGACTATCTCTGATCCACTTTGCCCTGCTTGGACACCTGAGATTGAAACAAGGGCTGTAGTAGCTAAGAAAATAGTACAGAAAATGATGGTTGGGAAATAAATCCGTGCCAGCATCAGTTCCTGCAGCATCTAGACACTGCTTGGAAGCTCTCCCCTCAAAATATTCCCTCCATGATCCCTGGGATTACCCTGCACCATGGCATCTGAGTGCCAGCATTATGAAATTCATAAGCACATGCTTTATCTGCCTGCTTTGCAAATCATCCTTGCACAGCAGGCAGCAGGATCTGCTCAAAGGCATGTTGGTGTTGGAGGCTGCATCTCTTACTGCTGCTGCTTTGACTGAAACCAGGGTAGGACTAATCTGAGCCCAGGGTAGGACTAATCTGGACTCTGATGTATTCAAAAACCAAATCTGCAATGTGTGAAACATTGTATTCAAAATAGAAAAATTCATTTATGAGGATAAAGTTTGGAGGTTTTGTGTACAGACCAGAGACTGGTCTTCTCCAGAGGACTTCCTAGAGGTGTCATGACTTATCTCTCCAAGGCTGCAGACCCTGAGCAATGCAGTTGCATGACAGGGAGACATGGATAGAGAAGAGGTTTCCCTCTGCGATCATTAGGTTGACTATGGTTTCCTCCTGTGTTGGATGAAAGATCTGTGAATAACACATGGGCTGAAGAATGCTTCGTGAGCTTAGTCATCACCTGGGTGAATCACACAGGGGCAACAGCCTTTATTCTGTAAGATAACACCATCCCACAGAGATTTTTCTTGAGAAAAGGCTCAAAGTTTGTTCCAAAATTGTGCTACTAAGTGGAGTCCAGGCTCACCCTGCACAAGAGGTAATCTTCAGATGGATGCTGTATTTGGTATGACACTCATAGGTAGCATCGTGCTCTGATACATAAAGTCATGTTACCTGGAGCCATCTCAAGGAATATTGTAGGGAAGGGATTGAACTCAGTGGGAACTTCCCTGAGTTCAACAAGTGGGGAGTCCAGTTAGAAGAAGATTAGGACAAGTCCTGAAAATGGGTTTTCTGTTATAAAAGAGATCAGTACCTGAATCCTGCCGTTCATGCTCCCCTTGCATGCCCACACACCAGGGCTTGTTCCAGCTGATGGAGTTACTCTGGACTGATGCTAATGTGGGAAGAGGATCGGTCCCAGAGCTTTGAGACCTGTCATTAAGATACTCATGGGTGTGAAAGAGCATGTGGGGAAAATGCAGCTGGGGACAATGGTGAGAGGAACAGCACAACATCTCAGACCAGCACAGAAGCAACTGCAGCGAATGTTTCATGTCTTAGCACTCTCAGCACGGGATGTGTTCCAGAGGCTTCTTTTTTGTCCAATTTTCCATTTTGCATTGGAGCTGGACACTTCTGAACAGAGGCGTGTGGATTTCTGCTGGCCTGATGAGCTGCTGCTCTGCATGGCATGCTCTGCTCTGGGACACTCCCCGGGTAGGCTGAGCCCATGCTAGGTCCTGCCTCACTGTGGGGTTTCTGCCCGTGGGTGCAGGTTGGTGATCCGGACAGAGACTTTCTGGAGTCAGATCCTCAGCCCCTGGGCTTAGATGCTACACAGAAAAAGATGGTAAATCAAAACATTTGGAAATCTGTTTCTTATTTACTGTACTGCCAAGCTGCTGTAAGGCTTGCTGGAATCACAATCCCAGAAAAGCAGAGTGGAAAGGATTTTCCTACTGATATTGTTGGCAGTGGGAGAGACCTCGCTGCCTGCTGAGGGCTGGGACAGGTGGGGATAGGATCAGAGGTGGACTTTCTGTTTGCTTGTGAGGGTGAGGTAAACAATGCAAACATGCCTTGTCTCCCCTCAGCCCTTCTTGAGAAGGGCATTTATTAAATATTGGGAAGAACTGAAGGCAGACTGGAAAACTCAGGGAAGGGTAGAGACACATTTCACAGGTTAGGTTTTAGTGGTGGTGAAGGGTAAACGTGTCAGATCATTGTGGCAGGAGAAAAAAAGCCAGATGCTCAGGCCACAGCAAGTTTTGTTGGATGTTTTCAAGCTCACAGCATCACCCGAAAGGATCTCCCAGCATTACCTACCCATGAGGCACCAGGAGAGATGCCAAAATGTGCAGAAGATGGTTTATGGAACCAAGGAGCTCTTCCCAATGCATCAAGGTCTCACACCTTCCATTTCCCCCCTCAAGTGCCTGCATCTCTCCTGGGATTGTCGCTCATCATCTCACACGCTGCAACCAGGGTAGGCTGAGCAGGGAAAGTTTCCCAGGGACTTTTGGGCTGCGATGCCAGGAGTCATAATTGCCTTGGCAGAAGCAGCCACAGTTGTTCAAACCTGCCGTCTACCCGTGAGTCAGAGTGGAAGTGCTGGAGTCATGGGATGGCTTGGAGCAAAGATGCAAATCTGGGAGTTGCTTTCAGAGATTCTTATTTCCTTGAGGGAAAGTCTGAAAAGTATTAGTGAGGGAGCGAGAGAGAGAGTCCAGCAGCCCCAGAGCCTGCCTGCAGCCCACAGGGGCAGCACTGGGCTCTGCCAGCTGGGTTGGCAGGCAACAGCACCAGGAGCCTCCACTGCCTGCAGAGCGCAGGACCATCTCTGGGGCCTCAGTAGCAGCAATTCCATGGCAGGGAAAGCAGCCATGTGGTTTGTGAGTGCCCGTGGGTGAGCTCTGGCACCAGTGATGTGTCCTGTGAGCTGTTCAGGGCATGTTTTGCAGAGGCAGCATTCACTGGGCAGCCACCTTCCTACTCAGAGCACAAAGGGACATGGCCCGCAGTGGGACAGAGCCCCAGGTCCTGTGGGAAGGCCTTGTGGCTGCATTTGTGAGTGTGCCCTGTTCAGGTCAAAAAGCATGAGGAGATGGCTCAGCAGGGTTTCCTGAGGAGAAATGGCTTTGGGCATCTTGGAGGATCCCTGGTAGTGAAAGCACTTTTTATCAGGAGGTTGCCAGTCCCTCTCTGGTCCTTAGAATGGAGGAAAGAACAGAGCCAAGGGGAAATAAACACTCAGCATCACCCGCCTGGGGACAAGGAATGCGAGCTGCTCACTCTCCCAGCATCATGTCCTTGCCCACCTGGCTCCATCTGAACACAGGGAGAGGCAGCAGGAAGGACTGGGGATCGAGGAAGAGTGGGATGGGTGCTGGTGGAGCTGGTGCTTTGCAAAGCTTCTGTGGGAAGGACTTGGCAGGAGAACTGCTTCCAGCACATGGAAACTGTGATGGGGTACGCTCAGCCTGACTCCACAGGATGGCTGAAGTGGTCGGAAGCTGGTGGTGGCAGGGATGTCCTGAGGTGGGTGTTGGACCAGTCTGAAGGCAGGTGGGAATGGAAACCCCAGTACTGAGCTCTCCCCAACCTTGGGGAGGTCCTGTTGCCTCCAGACTCCAAGTTCATGGCTCAGAGCCATCTCTCGTTTAGTCCCTGTGAATTACTGAGCCCCAGGAAGCCAACCTTACTGAGGCTTTTGTAGAAGTCAAGGGCTCAAATTGAGCGGGAGCTTGGGGAAACCGTTTCCCTTGTTAAAATAAATGTATTAGTTTAATATGTACCAGGAGAGGATAGGGAGTTCTCCTTGTTAAATATTTACCAGTCAAACCCTGCTGAGGACTTACTTGGAGCAATTCAGCTTTAGTGATTTCCTTCTATTGTGGTCTAAGTCTGCAACACTGCTGGGAAACTGCCCAGCAGGGCTAGGATGGCTGGTGACAGACCCGAGCCCTGGGCAGAGAACTGCAGCTGGGGTGGCCACCCGACTCTCTGGGGACACTGTGGCGCCTCGGCGGGTCCCCACAGCTGCCCTGGCACCTCAGAGGAGATGTCGACACCTGCCTGAAGAAACAGAGGGAGCAGCCTTGTTCTCAAAGGGAAGCAGAGCACAGGAGGGATGGGCAACAACCAGGCAAAAGGAAATAAGTCTTAAAAAAATGTGAGTAGAGACACATAATGTTGCTCTGTGCCTTACCTGTCAGGCATTCCTGAGAGCATCCTGACATCCCAGACTCGTCACAGTCAATTTAACAAGGAGCATTATTTCTTTGGGGGCTCATCACCTTGGGAATCACTGTAAACAACACAAATTGTGAATTCCCTTAATTTCCCTAAAATGTCCCTTCTGCTACCTGATGGTGGAGTTAAGCCATGTTTCGATAGCTCAAGATTTCCTGACATAGCTGTTCAATTTATGGGACAAATTTTGTATTTATGTGTTTTACATGCCAGCCTGACACATTTACATTAGCGATTTGTCATTTACAAGTTTATATTCCAGCAATCTCTATGGTTCTTAAAACTGGAAACACGTTTTTTTTTTTTGTGATCAAGTTAAATTCAGATAATTTCTATTGGTGGTGGCTCCACATTGTTGTGTAACACTGTTGCTTTCCCTTAAACTCCCTAGAATAAAATGGAAAAATGGAGGGCATGAGGGATCTCTGTGGAAATGCTCCTGCCTTGTTGGTCCCCTGCTCTCCTGAAGGCAGCAATTGCCGATTGTCAAGGATTGCGTTGCCGTGTATTTTTAAAAGAATGACTCCATTAATAATCTTAAGAGAAAACAGATGCGTGGGGTTTGCAATCAGAACTGTGGATATTCCAGGAGACATCAATTGTTGGAAGTAAACAACAGTCCTGATTCAACAAAGCTCTTAAGCAGACGCTTAACTTTGAGCATGCACTTAGCCCGGGCTTCAGCGAGGTGTTAACATATGTTCTGCTATATGAGGAGGGACTTAAGTACGTACTTACAGTTAAGCTTGTGCTTAAGTGCCTTGTTGAATTGGGGCCAACAATTCAGCTCTCCCTCTGTCTCCCTGACATTAACTGTGCCTGACATCCAGGAAATTCAAACAGGGGCTGCAGTAGTCACCTACCAGCAGAACTTTTCCCTTCTGACAGACAGGGGCTGCATCTATTCTGCAGCACGGCCGAAGGGCTCTGGGTGGCAGGGTCAGGTCACCCCATGCACCTCCATGCCCCCATCACTCCCCATCCCTTGGGACCCCACAGCACCACCTGTAGAGAGACAACAAACCTATTATATTTGGAAGTGTCTATGAAAATCCAACCTAGAAACCTATTGTGTCTTTTTTATTGTTTTTTTTCAATCAATTTATTTTTCCATAATGTTCTGCATGTTCATTAAAGATGTTTGCTTTCTTTGTGATTATTTTCAAGTGGTTGGGGTTTTTTTGTAAGTCCCGAGCAGCAAGAATTGCACTGTGCAATGATTTAGCCTCCACTGTCAATGTTGATGAATGAAAAGTTAATTTTTGCAATTTTTTGCCTTTGTAGTTTTTTCTCCTATTACATCCCCCATCTGCTGAGTTGTACATAGCAGGTGAATATGGATGGGAAAGGCCTCAGGGTCTTCACAGGTTACTGATGACCTCCTGAACCAGCCTGGATGCTCTGGATGCCCTTCCAATTGCCTTGAGACCCTTCTCTTGGCTGTAGGTCACCTTCATTTCAGACCCAAATTACTGAGAATGAAGGTCTTATTCTGCTCACTGCAATGACACTTTGAATCAGCATCACTGAAAAATCCAAAACCCAGCTCACAGTTGTGCCTTGAGATCAATTCATTATCACTTGCTGGATTTTATTTGCAGTAAACCAGCTTTCTCCGAAAACTGAACGGATTTTGTTTCATGAACCAGGGAGAACTCAGTGAAAGCAGCAACCAGAGCTGATACCTCCAGTTCCAAATCACAATGCAAATCCTGAACCAAGCATCCCCAGAGGTTTCCTGATCTCCTGATGTGAAGTTCTGCCCTTCTTGTAATCAAAGGGAACTTTGAACTTGCTTCAGTGGTGCCAGAGCTGCTTTCTCTCTAGGATTTTATTTATGGGTGGTTTTTAAACTGTGGATATAGCAGTTGCTTGTCCAGTCCCAGCTTTCTGTCTATCCTGCTTCTGTCCAAAAGTCCCAGCTGGGAGCCATGCTCACTGCCAAAGAAAAGAGTTTGTTTTACCTGTCAAAGCTAGGTGTGAGGGACATGTAGCCTTCAGTTAAAAGTGTCTCAGGGAGCATCATCCAGATGCAAATAAAAAATATAATAAAGACCTCAAGGACCAGCTCTTCCCTGCTTATTTTCTTTGCAGATGGCAGCATCCAAGTTCCAGTTGTTTCTGTCTTGGAAAATAAAAAAGTCTACCAGAGGAAAAGGAATGTGAATTTGCAGCAGAGTTTGGTACCTGGAAGACTCCAGGCTGGAGTGCATGCTCCTGATTTATGGTGTACTTGTTAAAACCACTTGTTCTTGTCATAACAAAGCAGATTGGAGTGAAGCTGGGTAGAAGGTCCCCTTCTAGTTGGCACTTCATCATGGCTTCTTACTCTGTCTTAGGTTCTGGGGGTTTACAGTTATATAAAACTTAATGAATCAGTATACTTTAGATTTCCTTCCTAATGCATATGGGTTCAATTAACTGCACTGTTTGCTTATTTAAGCGTTTTCATTAAATTGCTTTACTATATTTTCCCGCAATTGAGAGGGAACATGGTGGGGCTGATGCCATCTGCCACCATCAGTTTAGCAGAACCTTTTTCTCTGTTCAAGTCCATTCTTTTTTATTAGAAGAGACCCTCCTACCCCCAGTTCCCTGTGTGCCACGCACTTATTACGTTCTTCTCTTCTGACTGCAGACTGATAAATAAAAAGCTTAAGCACGGCCCTTAATGTTTGGTATTTTTTAAGGGTCTCTTTTACAAGACCAGTTGTGTTCTGCCCCCCACCCCCCTTCTCTCCCCATGCTTGCAGATTCCTCTTTTGCTCCAGCTTGTGAATAAAGAGTAGTTGCTATTACAATGGTTTTCAGCTCTTGCTGCCTGGCTCTGCGGGATGGGGGATTGCTGTGGCCAAAACACCCAGCCAGGCTGCAGGCTCAGCCCAGGACAGCAAGAACAAGGCAGGAGAGGCTTTTTCCTCATTTTTAAGGAATAGCTGATCCTAGGCATCTCACCAAACCTTCCTGAAGGCCCTGCTCATGGCAGGGGATGGTGTCCCACAGCTTGTTTTCTGGATCTGGTGCTCTTAGGGCTTCACACACTGTTCTCCCCCCCATACAGAGGGAGTGTTTTATTACATTCCTCCTTGTTGTTTTGCTCCATCCTTTTGAGCTGCATCTTGCAGTGTAAGTGCTCACTGTGAGTGGCCCTGTGCGTCCCACAGGGCTGGTGGTCCCAAGAGGGGTCCTGCCCATGTCCCTCCAAAGCATCCCACACCCAGGGATGCCCATCAGGGAGGGCGAGTGCCTTCCCCTGTTTTACAAACTAAACTGAATAAATTCACTGCTTTGGGGTGCAGTCTGCACCCTGTTACCCAAAGCAAATGTTTTATAGACATCACTAATAGGAAAAACACCTCCTGGAGAATATAACAGAAGAAGGAAAAATATCCATCCTGAAGGACTCTCGTCCAGAGAGTGGACTTTTTGATTTGGAAATGCAGCGTTTGATATTGCATTGTTTATCTGCCATCTCTGGGTTAGGGAGCAGAGAAGGCATTTGTGCTCCTGGAGCAAAGTGATATTTTGCAATACAGTGTGAGGTGGAAAACGCCCCAGCATTTATCATTTTCTGTTCTCTGCTACAAGCATTTTATGTAAGAGAAGGTGTAAAGACAATAAATAACTTGCCCTAAAGGTACACAATGGATCTGTGGCAAGGCCAGCGAGAGAAAGGCTTTTAACCATTGCTTGCAAATGCCCTTGTCCTCCCCAAAGTGTGAGGGAGCTGCTGTGTTTGTAGAGGGCCAGAGGATGATGCTGTGAGACCCTGTGAGACCCTCACCCAGCCTGTGCCCCTTTTTGTAGGACGGTTTCAGTTTGTGAAGCAATGTACCAGACCAAACAACTCCAAATATGGGAGAAAGAAAGAAAAGAAAGAAGGAAAGAAAAGAGAAAGAAAGAAAGAAAGAAAGAAAGAAAGAAAGAAAGAAAGAAAGAAAGAAAGAAAGAAAGAAAAGAAAGAAAGAAAGAAAGAAAGAAAGAAAGAAAGAAAGAAAGAAAGAAAGAAAGAAAGAAAGAAAGAAAGAGAAAGAAAGAAAGAAAGAAAGAAAAAGAAACCCTTCAAACTCTTTTGTTTGCAGTAAAATGAAATTAAGAAAAAACAAAATGTGAAAAAATGCATTTAAACTGGAAGGAAAAGCATTCCCCCCTTTCCAAGTGGTAAGACTTTTTCTTCCTTTTCTTATTTTCAATAAGGTTTTCCAATTTCTGTTTTTTTCAATGAAAAACACAACCAAGGTTCCAAAGATGTTGCAAAACACCTCTGAGTTGCCAGATTAACCTTGGAGGGGGAGTGGGAGGTGGGGATTACCTGGCGAAACATCAGCTTGTACCCTCGACTGTATCTCAGTTCGCCCCCCTTGCTCGACAGCTCCTGGGCACAGGGACCCCAACCTCTGCTAACAGCCCCACTGGCTGCAGGGACCCACATGCAACTGCCGGGATTTGCCAAAATCATAAGGAATCACCCAAAAAACACCCAAACTTATGCAGAGTCCAGGCTCTGGGAGATTTTCTGAGAGTGGTTTGACAGCCCTGCCAGCTCCAACCTCTCTCTCTGGTGCCGTTTCTTTTGGAAGTGAGGCATAAAATAGATTTAAGCTGCTGGCTGTGGTAAACATTCCCTCCAAACATGCCTGTTCTTGATACCCCAAATGCAGATATTCAATTGTGGAAGAAAATGGAGGGAAAAAAAAAAAAGAAAAGAAAAGAAATGAAAAGAAAAGGATAGCGAGAAAACCCCCGATGCTTCCAAGACACTAAAAATAGACTCTGATCACTTACCAAATGGTAAAATGAAAATGATTTGCTTTGAATAGTCTCCAGAAAGGCTCAGATACAATGTCTTGTGGAGCAAAATTGAATCAGTTGAAAGTGCAGACGCCAGCTCAGCCTAATCCCTCCCAGCTGCTTTGCTTTCCTTTTTTTCCAACAAGCAGCCCCTAAAAGTCATCTCCCTAATCCTGCAAACTGAAATTCAATCTTGTATTTTTTTTTTTTAAATCAAGTTTCAAGCCTGGGGCTTGCAGGGTGGGGGAAGAGGAGGAGGGAGGGCGTTGGGGTTGCCTCCTTCCCCTCGCCCTGACTGCAGTAAACACAGCCTTGAATTCAAGGAAAAGCTTTAGACTACAATTCACTTGGCTTGAGCCAAACACACAAATCTGATGCCTTTAAAGCCCCTCCAGCAGACGATAGATAGCTTTGAGATGTTCACTAAATGGCTGTCTGGTTGCTGCCTTTTTTGTTGCTGATTGGGGGCCCAAGGAGACCTTGTCTCTGGGTTGTTTTTTCTCTCTTTTTTTTCTTCTTTTTTTTTTTTTGGTGTCTGCTGTTATCAGTGAATTTGGGTTGGGCATTTACCTAATGCAAAGACCAAGACAAACAATTTCTCACAGAGGCTGGTGATTGCAACCAGCAGTGCATGTACAGGCTCTGCTATCTCAGGGAATACCAAGAGGTATTTATGACACTTTCCCAAGAGTTTCCCGACTCCTGCCCTCCACTCCCCCAGTTCCTGCCACGTGTGCGGCTTGCAAGGACTCAGGAAAGCCTCCTGGGGCATCCCAGTTCTCAGCTCCCTCCGTGGCACTTGGAAGCACAACTCCATGATCTTCCAAACTTGCTTTGTCAGTCGTTGCCACCTGATGGTTCACTGATCCCAAATATTTTTGGCAACAAATGATACTGGTTTGGTTTTGGATAGTAACTGAGAATAGATGAAATAACAGCAAAATGTTCAAAACCAAATCCTACAGCTCATCATCCTGATATTTCAAATTCCTGGGTCTGAACTCTCCCAAACTCAGGGCTTCAGAGGCTTTCCCCCATTCAGGAACTCTCCCAAACTCAGGGCTTCACAGGCTTTCCCCCACTCAGCCATGCAGATTGATCCTATGAGGCTTTTGTTTGAACCCAGGTCAGGGTCCAGAATCTGAGCAGGAAAAAACAGTGTCTAAGAGTAAGAAGAGGACACCGATTTTACTGGACAGAAACTACCCCGCAACAGCTGCAGGCAGGTTTAGATTCACCTGATCAGGGAAAGATTCTGAGTGCCAAAGGAAAACAGGAAACAAAACTTGTAAGAAAGAGTGGAGAGAGTAAAATACATGGCATGGACTGAGCATACCTGAGCCTAATGGACATGTTCAAATGAGGTGGGAGCCTTTGATATGACTTCTCTTACCCTGATAGATATGATGACAAAATCCCACACTGTGAAAATCACACTTTTCACCCATGCAGAGATGATTGTTTTGTCTGTTTCCAACATGCACTTTTCTTCCTTTTGTCAGCATAATGGCCTTGATCCCCCCACCATGTCAGAAGCAAACTTCTACTTGTTCACAACTGATTGGTATTTCTGCTCTGAGATACATGGGGTCCATGACGTTTACTCAGTCAATATCCATTCTTGCTTTCTGTACCCCTGTACCCATCGGTCTGATACAAAGCTGGGTCTCTGAGAGTGATCAAAGTGTGACTGCTGAGGTTATGTGGAGCTGAATTACCTCTTGTCTAATGAGGGAGAGTGTGTTGGGCACCCAGATCAAATGGCCCCATGTGCTGGTTGCTGGATTTTATGGTGTAAACTGATGGGCAGTTGAGATAAACATAGGTAATTAAATGGGTAGAGATACACAGGTACATGGGGGATGGATGGATGAGAATAATTGGCATAATTATATAGACATACACAGGGTCTGTGCAGAGGGTGGATAGTTTGATATTAATACACCAGATGTGATGGTGGAGGGAAAGCATGTGCATTTGACATGGACTAGGTGGCCTAGCCAGGGGTAAGGGTGGCCTTGATGCATGTCAGGAATAGAAGTGGGATGTGTTGTGTTCGAGCAAGTCCTGCCTGGGTGAACAGAAAGTTTATCTAGCAGCTGGATGGATGGCTGGGTCGTGGAGCAGGAATGAGGGGCTGATGGGCTGCATGGTGAACCCGTGGGGTGAATGTGGGGAAAGAAGAGGGGCTGGCTGGATTTTCCATAGAACAGAAATATTTTAAAATGTAGAGCTAGATATGGGAGAACTAGGGAGGGAGGGAAGGAGGGATGGAGGGAAGGAGGGAAGGAGGGATGGAGGGAGGGAATTATGGAGGGAGGGAAGTATGGAGGGAGGGAGGGATGGAGGG
>VZTJ01004259.1:251544-262735 GCA_013397795.1 Orthonyx spaldingii | reverse complement strand
TAGTTTTTTTCCCCAATACGGGTACACAAAGGCAGCCACCTCCGCCCGGCACCCAGCGCTGCCCACCCCGCCGGAGGCTCGTGTGGGGCACCCACTCGTGTCCCGCTGGACCCCGTACCCAGCGAGCGCACCGCAGCCCAGCCCGGCCTTTCCCGGGGCTGCCGGGGAAGGAGCCCGGAGCTCTGCCGGGCCCGGGGCACCCAGGGACGCAGCAGGAGCGACCCCCAGAGCGGCTCGAAGCGGGCCCGAGGGCTGAGTGCACTCGTGGGGAGCGGGGTCCCCGCATCACCGGCCGCTCCGCCTTTCTACGGCACCTTCTCGCTCCCTCCAAACCAAGGCGCGATCTTTGCTCCATTGTCTTTGTTGTACTCGGCCGCGACAGGAAACTTTGGAAGGGCAGGGATGGAAATCCCAGGAGCAGTTAAGTGCAAAAGGCCCCTCTCCGCTCCCCCACTTCATTCTCTTTTCATAATTATTTTATTCTCCATCTTTTAGGATTTTGGTGTTTATTTTAAAGCAGGGCTGAGCGAAGCCCTCCGCAAAAAATCATATCGAAAGAAGGAAAGAAAAAAAAAACCACCCAGGAGGGTTTTCTCGGCCGTGATTTGCGCGGGCTGGGAGCAGGAATCCAACACCGGTCCTGCGAACCCCCTCTCCCGTTCCGTAACGGGCTCTCTGGCTCTCCCAGCCCAGGGTTCGGTCCGGTTTGTCCCGGCTGGA
Organism: Orthonyx spaldingii; assembly: GCA_013397795.1. Classification (NCBI taxonomy): domain Eukaryota; kingdom Metazoa; phylum Chordata; class Aves; order Passeriformes; family Orthonychidae; genus Orthonyx; species Orthonyx spaldingii. The sequence goes on along the minus strand of VZTJ01004259.1, from coordinate 262,015 downwards.
GCGCTCGGAGAGGGACTGAAGGGCCTGAACCAAAGTGCTCCCGGGCCGGGCCCCAGCGGCGCGGGGAAGGAGCGGCCGGGCCGTGCAGGGCCGGGGGCCGCGGCCAACCCCCGGCCTCGGTCCTGCTGCTGCAGAAGGGAAACACTGCGGAGAGTTTTCCCTTTTAGAGGTTTTTTTCTCCTCCTTTTAAGAGTTTTTTTTTTTTTTAAAAAAAACCCTTTCAGAGGGTTTTCTCCCGCCGCCGGCGGGCCCGGGGGCATTTCTACAGCCCCGACCTCTGCGAGGTGAGCGGGAGTCTAAAAATAATCGCGTGCTGAATCCAGAGCCCGGGAGGACTCGTCCTTGCAAAGTCACCTTTGAATCGCACCTCGCTGGGAACCCTCCACGGGGAAAGGGGTGAGGGTGCTAGCGAACCTCAGCTGCTCAGTGCACCCCCAGAAGGACCCCCGAACGGGGCCGGTGGCTCCGCGGGGTTTGCGGCGCAGCCAAGGCCTCTCGGCACAGACCCCACCGCCATAGGCCCCCGCTCCCCAGAGCGGTCCAGCCGCACGGCCCGGCGGTGAAACAGAAACAAAAATAACCCCCTCCAAAACAAATCCTCCCGCTTTCGGCTAGGGACAGCTCGGAGAAACCGGGCCGAGAGGGAGCTGAGAGAGATCGGGAAGCGTCAGTGGTCCCGATGGGCTTCGGCCGCAGCCCCTCACCCAGGGCTGACTTTAACCCTCCCGGTCTTCCCTAAAAATCCGGCCTCAGCGAAGGGCCGTGATACAGTTTCAAATCGTAAGGCAATGCATCTTTAATCGGCTTTTGTAACTTTTTTTCTCCATTAAAAAAAAATTAAAATCTAAAGGTATTTTGCAGCCTCTCGGAGAAGAAAAGCAGGCAGCTCCTCAGCGCTCCTGCAGCACCGAGGGGTCACACACAGGGGTAGGGCAAAATGGAGCAAATCTCCCTCTCTAATCTCCAATAATCCCCTCTAATCTCAGAGTCCCTTCCAGACGCCGGTCCCTAACTTTGTTTGCGAATCAGGCCGGGAGGCACAACCCAAACCCTCTTTATCACCGAGTGCCACTTCGGGACCGAGTCTTACCACAGCCACTCTCTAGGTCATGAGACCTGCTAAAACTCCGAAGAGCAACAACAGCTACTAGAAAGTTAAAATTATGTCAACCATAAACTCCCTCTGAAACGGTCTTGCTGGAGAAGGAATATCACGCTCCTTCTTGAAGCTTTTGTTCCTTTCTTCTACCTTTCCCTCGTCATTCTAAAAATGTTGTTGCTTTAATTAAATGCAATCTGAGAGAGTACAGCGTTCCCTGCAGCCTTCGCACACGGTGGTCAGGGCACGGGGATCCTTCCCTTTCCCTGCGGGGAAAGTGCTCAGCCCCCATGCAAAATTCTCCGCGGCCGCGCACATCCCCTCCGCAGAGGCCCGCGCTGCCTGCCTTGGCCCCGTGCTGCCTCTCCGGCTCTGCCTGCCCTTTCTTTCTTTTTTAAATTTTTTTTTTCGCTGACAGAGGGATCTTTTTCCATCTCTGCACCACCCGAGCTGGAAAATAAACCCGGGCAAAAGCTGACATTATTTCAGAAACATCCGGCAAAGCCACACTCCCCGAAGAGCCCCCCTTTCTCCCGATCCCCTCAATTAATAACTGCAGTTTTTTATTTAAAAATAAATGAAATTTTAAAAAAAAGAGAGAGCAGCTCCCGGGATGGAACCACGGAGCCATGCGTCCTCCCGGCGGGCTGTCAGCGCCGGCCACGGCAGGGGAGGCAGCTGCAGGAGGGCCCCTGCCCCCCGCTCCGGTTCCCGGGGCTCGGTCGGGATGGAGCCGCCGCGATCACCGGCAGCTCTTGCTCACCCCTGTCCCTCCATCGGCTCCGGCTGCGCGGGGGATGCAGCGCAGAGCCCCGGCCCCGCGGAGNGGAGGGTTACCTGGCACCTCCGTGTCGGAGGATTCACTGGCTGAGTTGTCGATCGGGTCTCTGGGTTCCGAGGATCTTTGCAAATGGAAGCTGGAAGCCATGTCATGGGAGGGTTGGGGTCTCAAGCTCTCAGGCAGTCTCTCCAAATTCATTCCACCTTTAAAGGAATCCATGGCAGGGGCGCCGGGCTGCCTGAGGGAGTTTGCAGGTGTTTATTCCACACAGAAAGGAACAAGGAGCTTTTTTTTTTTTTTTAAGGAAGAAAAAAAAACAACAAAAACCAAAAAAAAATCCTCTTATTACAAACCGTATTATTTTNTTATTACTAACAGTATTATTTTAAGGGTGTCGGAAGCAATCTGGGCAGTGCCTGCAAGGCGGTTGTCTCTGCTGGGGAGAGGCACGGCGCTCCGGCCGCATAGGCAGGGAAGTGGTAAAGATCCCTTATAGAGAAACGCGAGTTGCGAGTTGGACAGTTTAAAGCTAAAGAGATTAAAGTGACCTGCCCTAGAACAAATGCCTGTAGTTAAACGGGGCTCCTCCCCCTGAAGGTTAAAACCTCCCCGTTTCGCTCATACATCACTCCATCTAGCGCTGGCCCAGCCCGGGAGCCCGGGACCTGCCTCCGCGCTCCCGCCGCCCGCGCCCCTTGCGCGCCCGCGGCCAGACCCGCGGCCCCCCGCCAACCCTGCCCGGCCCCCGCCGCCTGGCCGCGGCTCCTTCGGGGGTGCCTTTTCTCCTCCTTCTCTTCACCCACCGCCTCCCCCAAACTCGGTGATGTATTAAAAATATTCCGTAAACGAATGGAAAGGAGAACAGCCCTCCGGGTGACCCCCCGCTCGCCCCCAGTACCTCGCCGGTTCGCCCCCCTCCGCAGTCCCCTAGCAGCCGGCAGAGTGCAGGTTGCGCCCCCGCGCAGCGCTGCATCTCCACGGGTGTCTCCACACCCCTCCAGGCCGGGCCTCACGACCCGCGGAACCTCCGCACCCTGCAGTAGGTGTGCACCCGCGCACTCCTCAGCATCTCTGCGCGGGGCTGAGCGGCCCCATCGCGTGTTTCAGTCCCACAGGGAATATGTTCCTGGAGGGGTGCCTGGGCTCTGGGCTGTGTCTGAACTGGTTTTAACCTTTTTTAACATTATTTTCCAGGCTGCGGGGGTTATAACAACGCTGCCCGGGCCCTGCCTGGCGGCCGGCGGAGCGCAACCCGGGGAGCAGCGGCAGTGCCATCTCTCCCATCACATCGTCTTTCAGCACATGATTAATAACAAATAATTTTCCTGCTGCAGCCGAACTCGCGGCGACCCTCGGGAGGGGTCTTTGCGACTCTGCCAGTCCGGGGCCGGGGAAGCCGGCGGGGAAGGGGTGCGAGACTCCCATTCCTCCTCGGCAGACCCCCCTCTCCTGCATAAGTCACCGGTGCACCCTGTCCCGATGCAGGGGCGTGTGGAGAAGAGTCGGTCCGCGGTGCCGCTCACGCAGGTCGGGATACGGCCTTAGCCCTCCTGAATAACACCTCGGGGTTTTGGCCAAGTGGAAAAACCCACGGGGGAAGGAAGGTGGGAACCTCGGGTGTCGGGGGTCAGGGGAAAGGGGAGAAGGGAAAGGGGAGGAAGACCCTGGCAGTGACTGCCTGGGGAAAGGACCCTCTCTCCTCTCAATTTTCTCGGCTCACTTTAACTGATCTATCCTGACACTCTATTTTGCTTTCAAATCAAGTAAAGATGTGGGACAGAACTTTTGAACTGTTTTATGGAAAAGTGGAGGGAAGCAGTGTTCCAGCCGCGCAGGCTGCTTCCGACCCCGCCGGGGTGATGGAGTCGCGTCCCCGGCAGTGCCCGCAAGGCCCGGGGACTACAGGCGGGGGAGCCCAAACCTTCCAATCCCTTCACCTCTGGTCTTAAGCACCGTTCAGGGGATGTACATATGGATGTTGTCAGGGTCAACCCTCCTGAGTTCTCTTTTATTTGTTGTTGTTGATTTTTTTTTAAGTGGCATCTTGATGTCTTTCTGTCTGTTCGCCGCTCCCGGCTGAACTTCGCTCAGGAGTCTGCAAACGACCGAGAATTTCGAGCACCCGAGGTGAACCAGACAACCTCGGGGCTGTTTAAGATGGACGTGGTTTAAATTGCAAATATTTACCAGGGTCTCTGGGCCTCGAGGGGCTCAGCTGATGCAGGAGCCCACGGCACGGAAAGGATGGAGACCTCCTCCCGTGCGAGAAGCAAGAGGTGGGAGCGGCCTTTCTCCCAAGGAGGAGGGAGGTGAATAGATTGCAAACCTGTGCCGTGTCTGATACCCTTCACAGTCCCCTTTTCTCCCTTTATTTTTGTGGGCGGCAGCCCGGGGTCGGTCTGAGGGGGCTCCCCCGCCCTGGGCGGAAGGGGGACGGAGGCCGGCGGGCCGTGCTGGAGGGGGGCGGTGGGACTCGTTGACCTTAAGGGTCTTTTTCAACCTTGATGGTTCTATGATTCCACGAGTCTGCCAACAGCCCGGCCCCGCTTCGGCTGTTTTAAACCCACTGCTCACAGCAGCCTCCGAACCGGAGGCAGCATTTTTCGTTCCTTTCAATTTTCCTTTTTCCTTTTTTTTTTTTTTTTAAATAATGCGCCTAATTACAGTTTTTGTTCTGTTCTATAAAATCTAGTTTTAAAAGATTCGTTCTAGGTTCAATTCCTCCCGGTTGGGCGCAGAGACAGGCTCTGCTCGGGCACCGGCGTGGTTCTGCCGAGGCGGCGGCCGCGGTAATACCGGGTCCGGATGTCTCCCCAGGCGACCGCAGCCCTCGGTTCCTCCTGGGGTGTCACCAGGGCAGACATCCCCCTACAGGGCCCTTAAACAGAGAGTAACGGGTGGGCCATCGGGAGCCGGAGCATCTCCTGGTTCTCTCCTCACCGTCTCCACGAGTGTCCGCGACCGGGCCGTGCTGTGGGCGGGCGTTTACTGCACACCTGTGCACGGCTCGGCAGTGGGAGCACACATCTGTATCATGGATCTAGCTAATCTATATCTTGCATCTATCTAATCTGTACCATAGATCGATCTTCTCTGTGTGTCTCGTGTGTCTTTCGTGGGTTTAAGGGCATCCTCTCACTCCGCGCTCTGTGGAGCAGGCGCAGTCCCACGGCACAGAACCAAATCCTCCCGGGTATTCCCGCCGCTGGTCGCGACGCTTGCGTCACGACAACAGAACTCACCCCCAGGGCGGTCACCCCCAGATCTGCGCTTTCTCCCCTTTCCTCCCGAGGACACCCCTCCTCCGGCAGCTCCGTCCCCCAGGCACTACGTCACGGGGTCATTCGCATGACGTCACTCGCTTGCCCCCCTGACGTCACGCCTCACCTTTCAGCCAGGCCACGACCCAAGGCCAGTTTCAATGTCCCCTCGGAGCCGCCTGCTCTTCCTGTCCTGCCACGGCTTGGGCAGGACCAGGGCACCGGGCTCGCGTTCCCCTTTCTCACAGCACCTCGCGGGGGCTGCGGGAGCTGCGGGACGGAGGAGGCGCCGCAGAGACCCCGCCGGGACAGCCCTGGGGAGCCGCGACCTGCGCGGGCGTGGGAAGGGCCGGGCAGAGGCGGAGGGAGGTGGGGCCGGGGCCGAGCGGGACCCGCGGAGCTCCGGCGGGGGACGCGGAGACACGGGACAGCTCTGCGTGGGAATGCTCTGCGTGGGGCGGCCGGAGAGCTCCGCCGCTCCCGCCACCCCCGGGCCGGCGACTGCGTCAGGGATCTGTGAAAGGCTGGAAACCCGCAAATAAACCGCTCCGCTTCCTCCCGCTATAAATAACCCCAGAACTAGGGATGGCGCTTAGAAATAAATCAGCGCTGGCCACGCCAGTGACAGCCCCATGAAGAAGAGACCCGTCTGTCCGAGACAGGGACTCTTGCTGCCCCCGAGGGGACAGGGCCGTGTCACTCCCAGGGGTCCCTGCTTTCGGAGAGGGGGCTCCCATCCCCGGCTGGTTGCGGTGGTTGCAGTCAATGCCAAATCACCTGGGCCGTATATCAGGTGGTGAAGTTCAGTCTCTGCCAGCTTTTCCTTTTCAGATTTATTAACGTTGTATACACTCCGATTCAGTCTATAAATTACTGGAAATTGTTACAAAAATGAAGACATCTCCTCCCAAGCGCACCTCTGCCCGAGAAGAGAGAGAAGCCCTCTGAAAAACAGAACTGCAGTGAGGCAAGAGAGGAGGGAGAAGTCCTCCAATGCAAACCCAGCCAAGTTCAGTTCAACCAAACCCAGTCAAACGCAGTCCAAACAAACCCAACTCAAACAAACTCAGTCCAACCAAACCCAACCCAGCTCAACCAAACTCAAAACCACTCAGTCAAACCAAACCAAACCAAACCAAACCAAACCAAACCAAACCAAACCAAACCAAACCGCAACGAATGCAACCAGATCAAGACAAGCCAAACCCAAACAATGCAATCCCAGCCAAACCAAGCCCAAACCAAGCCAGCCAACCTCCCCCGGTGCCCCCTTCGCTGAACCCAGGAGACGGGAGCTGCTGCAGGAAAACAAGTTTTAATAACGGAACCATCCAAAAAGTGCCCAGCGGGCACTCCTGTGCTGATGCGTGGCTCTGACCCGGGGATGCCCACGCGTGTCGGAAGAAGCAGGGTTCGGGGATGCACACAGGACTGGGCGATGCCCCCCGAGCACGGAGCGTGCTGCGGAGGCGGGGGCTGTTGTTGTGCTGTGCCGTGGGGGTGGTGTCCGTCGGGGAAGTGTTCCGGGGGTGTCCTGCCCCAAAACAGCATCACCCCGATTGAAAAGTACGACCCTTACGCACAAGGTGGAAATCTGTGTTACGCCCCCGCGTAAGGCAAAGCTCTGCTCTCCCCGCGCGACCGCGGCCCCAGCCTGAAGGGAAAAGGAAACAAAACCCCAAAACGGCGAGAGGAGCCCCAGAACCACCCGACCTCCGCCGGAGCTAGAGCCGGGTCCCCCACGGGCCGGGTGGAGAGGGAAGCAGAGAGAGGGAAGAAACCCGGCCCGAAGTGCGTGTTAAATCGCTCAGGAGGGGAAGGTGGAAAATTACGCTGGCTCCCGGCCGGCCCGTCCTCCTCTGAGCAGCCAGGACAGCAATTTTCCTAAGAAGTAGAGCAAAACGAAATCAGCGCTTTTCGGACCCGTAGCCTTCGTCCCTCCGTATGCCGGCCAAGCCTCCGCCTTCCGCGGGAGCGCAGGGCCCCTCCGCGCCGCGGATGCTCTGCGGGAGGGTTTCCAGCGGCCGCCCCCGGCCCCCCCCCGGCCTCCCACTGCCTCCCTGCCCCATCCCGCTCCCCTCGGCCCGGCCGGCCCTGCCCCGCCACCTTGGCTCTCCCCGCCACTGAAACCCGATGGGGGAAGCGCACAAGGATGTGTTTGGTCCGGGACACTTCCCGGGGCATCTGGGACACCCGGGACACCCGGAGCTGCCCCCCCCGCCATCCGCATCCCGCTGCAGGGTTCCCCGGGCGCGGCGGCCAGCGGCAGCCCTTGAAAAAACTCAGGATGAAAAAGTTGAAGGCTTAATGTTTTCTGACAGATACAAATGATACCCCAAGGCTTTCTTGAAATGCAGCGACTGACGGCTGGAGAAACGGTTTTCTTATTCAGGTTTCTGCAGCTGGAAGCAGCCGGGGGTGGAGTGGGATGGTGCTGGTTGACGTCGGCCCTCATTCTACCAGCACCCCGAAAATAAAACCATTTCGTAGTTGTCCGACCTGGGACAACTTTTTCCCTCCAAACTCCTGGCGGCACAGTCTCGCCCTTGCCAGGAGCTGCCTCCCAGCCCTCCTCGCATCCGTCAGACCACAGGCACTGAACTCTGCTCCAAAAAAATACGAATTTTTTGCTAGCAGCGGTTTGGATTTGTCTCTGATAAACCTGGTGCGAGCGGGAGAGTGTCAGTGCACTGCAATGACAACGTCGGAGGATGGACAACTCAGGAATATGTTTTTTTTTCCCTAGGTGGGGGAAAAAAGAGGGGAAAATCACAATATAGCCACACAATTCCCTCTCTGGGCAGAGCGAACATGCTTTTCTGATTAATTGACGGAGGAAGGGGCACCGGAGTTTGCTAGGCAGCCTGCTCATATTACTCTGTGCATCTTTAGATCCCGAAATGCGGCTCTTTTGTGGGCTCAAAAAGATGCCTCTGAAACAGGATAATCAGAGGCCCGGGCACTCCGTTGGCATTTGTTGAAGACTCTTCTTCAGGAGAAAAAAGAGGCTGCATTTAGAATGAACGACATTAGGTTTCCTTGTGGGTTTCCTCCACCTTGTTTTGGGCGAGCAACCTCTTAATTGCTCCAGCATTTGGATGGGAGAAACACATTTCCCTTCAACAGGACATTTCCTGAAGGGCTGAAGTATCCTAATAATGCGCTAGACTCTTTTACGTGCTTAGACAGCAGCGAATCTCTGCAAGACCTACACATTTCCTGCCTTAAAATGCAAAATCAGAGAAATAATTAACATTTGAGCACATTCAGCTTATCTTCTGTATTATTTTATTTTCCCCTACTTTTATACTTTTTTCTTTTACATTTTTTCTCTTATTTTCTTTCCTGCTCCTCCTCGCCCCTCCCCATATATTTTGTTTTTCTATCTCTCCTTTAAATTTTCTCTTCTGACTTTTTTTTTTTTTTTTTTTCTGATTTCTCCCCAAAGGGCTGAGCTGGCCCCGCTGCTCGGCAGCTCCGCGCTGCTCCCGGCGCAGCTCCGCTCGTCTGCGCTGCCCCAGGAGCAAACAGCACCGAGATAAAGGCAAGGGACACTTTTCTTTCCAGTTTAATTGTGGGAACGGCCGTATCTTAACGGGCACATCTCGGGGAGAGATAGGAACACACCGCCTTCCAGAGGGCTGTGCTAATCAGCGCGCCGGGTTAGATATAAAAGTTCAGGGCAAATAAAACGAATTAGTTTTATTAGCACGTTTAGGAGGCGGTCTAACGAAGGAATTCGACTTTACTAGAGAACGTTTTCTCCTTCCCTTTTGTTATTTAGAAGCAATGTATATCCGAGCTGTTCATCACGGGAGGGAACTAATTAATTGTTCCATCTGCGGTCATTTTCTGGGAGAAGTGTGCTCCCTTCTTTAAACCCGATAAGAAGGAGATATATATATACATATATATTTGGAAATACACATTTTCATAATAACACATGCATGAACAATAAAACGCTCTGTAAAGGAGAGGTGGCAGAGCCACCAGGTTATTGTTCGGCGGTGGGTTTCGGGAGGAAAAATCTGCCTCGGTCTCAGGCGCCTCTAACTCGTCTAAAACTTTCCCAGGGAAATGTGGCCACGGCTCCAACGCGGGATTTCCAAGGACTTTGTTCATATTTCAGGCAAATGAAGGATTTTTGGGGAAGTTCTGGCAGTGAAGCAGACCTCAGGAAATATTTGGAAGTCAGTTTTTATATAGGCGGCTGGAGCTGGCGCAGGGAATAACCTGGAGAACACGGACTTTTGGCTTGTTAAGTGGAAAATATATATATTAAAATTGTTATTTAAAAAAGCAAACGACATCTAGGTTCTCGATTCAAGCACTATGTATCATCTTTTTGTTCAATTCGTGACTCGGACTTCGTGTTTGTCTGCAGTGTGGTTAGCAAAATTTGGGGAAAGGGGACGAAATAATAGAAAATAATAGGAATTATAGAAAACTCGCTTAGTGACAAAGTTTTTAACGCGAGACTAAAAACGAAATCCCCGAAAGATAGCATCGGTGGGCATTCCTCACGTCCTTTTAAGCGCGGTTAACATGCGGAGAAAAAACATTTCTTCCCCACTTTCAGGACTTTACTCCTCCACAGAAATTGCGCGGAACCCGGGATTTATGTACTTCCCAAAGACAGTGCCTATTTTTGAAATTAGCAAAAAACCCCCAAAAAACCTAACCCCCCAAAAAAGGGCAGTAGAGGGGCCGTAGAATATAATTTTCCTGAAAAGGAAAATTCATTGACGGCCCAGGGTCTCTCCGCCCGCCCGCCCTGCGCATCCCCGGCAGCAGCCACCTCTTCACCGCGGTAGCGCAGCCCCGCCGAGGCACCGCGCAGCCCCGGTCCGCATCCCCACACCCGCGGCTCGTCCCGGGGAGCCCCAGATCCGCCGGGGCTGCCCGAGGCTCCGGGCATCGCTGCCGCCACCGGCCTACCCCGCCGAGCGCACCGGGGCAGCGCTTGGGGCTGGAAACGGTACAGCGAGGTAGGGAAAAAAAAAAAAAAAAAATTAAATATATCTATACACATAAAAAAATTATAAAATGAGGTAACCCCTCTGGAATTGCCTTTCCCAGCGCATTTGTCAGAGCTGACGAAGGGCAGAGGCCCCCGAAAGAATTTATACACGGTATAAAGATGTCAAGGACTGCGCGGAGAGCGGAGCGGGGAGCGCGGGGCGGGCGGCGAGGCGAGGCCGCGGCGAGGGGCGCGCTCCCCGCCTCGGCTTTGTTTCCGCGCCTCCGGCCCCGCGGCCGCCGGCAGGGCCCCGAGCAGGCGAGCGGGGCTCGGGGGCAGGGACGGCTCCTGGGCGCGGGCACCCGCGGCGT
>VZTJ01004259.1:193975-251514 GCA_013397795.1 Orthonyx spaldingii | reverse complement strand
GGCCAAGCACACGGGAGCGGCCGGGAGGGACACGCGTGGGGCGGGCCGGGCGCGGCGGGGACGCGCGGGGCACTCACTCACTCACCGGGCGCTGCGCTCGGCGGCGGCGGCGGGGTGCCGGGCCCGGCGGGCGCTGTGCGCGCCCCGGCCGCCGCTCCAGGGTTTTCTTGGGAGATTTCCCCGGCTCCTCCTGACGTCAGCCCCGTCCCAGGGTGCCGCAGACGGGGGAGGGCCGGGGGCAGGGCCGCCCGCACCGGGAGACCGGCGGCGCCGGCCGCCCCGCACCTCCGTCCTGCCGCCGGAGGCATCCCCGAACTCGGCCCCCCGCGTCCGGCGGCTCCCGCCCGGCCGAGCCTCTCTCGGGGGGCGGCTTCGTGCTCCTGGTTACACGGTCCCTGCCCTCTTCATTTCCTCCCCGTTGGGGCTTTTGTCCGAAGGGGCAGGGACAAGGAATGGCCACTTTTTAAACTTTCCCCACTCCACCGCCCCTGAAATACTCTCCTGTTTCAGGACCTCAGTGTGGAGCTGGATGAGCAGCGCTGAGCACTCCTGGGAAGGCTGTGGGCAGCAGGCAGGGCTGTTTGGGCTGGAGAATGCAGGACTCCAGGAGATGCTTGCCTGGGTGATGCAGGCACACTGAGCTCACTGCTCATTCCCAGGCCCTTGTTCCACTTCAGTTTTCCAGGGATGCTTCTGGAGTTCCCGACACTGCACTTCTCATACCTGCCCCCTGGAAGTTCCCCTCTCAAGAGAAAAACATGAAAGTCATGCAGTGCCCAAGCAAACACGACAGCAGGGATGTGCCCTGCGCTTTCCTAAGTAGAGCAGGTCACACACTCGTACACACACAGGCTATAACTGTAGCTAAAAACCAAGGACAACGAATATGGAATGGATCATAAAGATAAATAGCATAAAATCAGGAACAGTCCAGTCCCACACTTGCCATTTGTTATAGAGAGAAGAAGTAAATGGGATTCACATGTCGAGCATTAGCTGGTTGTTAGTCTGTAAGATAATATTAACTTCAGTGCTCGCTGGTTTACTCCAGTTTTCCAAAGGCAGTTCCAGGAGGCACCCAGCCTGTAATTTAGGATGGCACATACTGTGTGAAAGAGGCTTTGGCACTGGGGCCTACCAGCACATCAAGGTGATATTAACATAATAAAACTTTTGGAGAGGGAGTAGGAGCTCATAAATTAATGCATTCTACTGTTTTAATGCTGGGAGCTAACAATGTGTTTCCTGTTCAGCTGATCATCCCTGCTGCAGCGTAACAGCTGTTTTAAAGGTGCTGTGAAACTGAAGAGAGGGAAGACGATTGTCTCTAAATCAATGTTTAATGATGTGTTATTAGGAGACAAGTCTTCCTCCAGCAGATGTTTACATGTTGAGGATGGAGGGGAGCTTCCCAGGCTGCCTGCCTGCCTGAGCAGCTGGGGAGACACCCTGTGTCCCACCAGCCTTGCAGAGGGTCCAGCACCGGGGCACAGCTCACTCAGCACCAGGAGAGGCTTTGCCCAGGTCTCTGGGTGTGTGCTGAAGAGATTCCTCCAGGAGGTTGGACTAGAGAACCTCCAGTGGTCCCTTCCTACTGTACCCAACCTGTGATTCTGATCCTGTGAAGGTATTCAAGTAATTTGAGTTATGACTATGAGCAGGTGAACAGAACAAATATTGAGAACATCCTGCCCATGTTCAGCATAGGTTTTGGCTGCCAAGATCCTCCCTCCATAAAGATCAGATGTGGATGTTGGAATATCCCCCAGCTCAGGAGCCTCTTTCTGGAGGGACAAGCACAGAGTGAACCCCCTTTTAGAGGGGATCAAAAGGCCTCTGGGAAGGCAGACAACTGGTCAGAGACCCCCAGCAGGGCAGTGGGGCTGGCTTGTGGCCTTTGGGCTGCAAGGGCAGGTTACAAACAGATTCCGCCCCTCGTAGCCTGGGAGACAGTCCTTGCTGGTTGTATGTTACAGGCTGGAAGCCTGACTGAGCTCCTCAGCCATATAGGTCAGTTGGACTGAGGCATTTCTGAGCACTAACAGCACTAACAGCAAGCTCCGGGTACTGGTGTAGCTTTGAGGCAAGACGCAGGAGTGAACTGAGATAAGGCGGAAATAGAAGCTGTGAGTATGAGCAGGTGCCCAAATCATGTTATTTCCTTCATGCTTGATCCAGAGGTGAATTAATTCGTCTCAGTGTCTGCTTTTTCAGCTTCCAGAATAAAAGATGATCATTGCAAAGCTTCTCCCCCAGAGAAGACATCAGACGGATTGAGGTGCCCAAATGACAGCAAAGGAGTGTCCAGTGCTGCAGGGTGTTGGGAAGGAAGGGCCCCTTATCACCAGGTGCCCGTCCCAATGCCAACCAAACCAGCAACAAATCATCTCCAAGCCAAGCCAGTTTCCAAAAGTATTGTTTCTACAGCGAAACTTGTGTTCTGCATGATGGTGGCACAGATTATTCATACACAAACAGAAGAACCCTTTGCAATTTCTTTTTAAAACCATCACAAACATCCATTAAAAGAATGTCTCTCTTTATTTCCAAATATAGTGAAGAAATGACTCTCTAAGCTCACCCATGCCTTTATTTGCAGCATTCCCTGTTCCTCCATCCTTGAAATAGTGTCTAAAAGGCTGCACTGCTTCTTTGGGAGAAACTGGGATGTTTGGAACATGACTGGATTGTAACATTTCTAAACTTCCCAGAAGAGGCAAATTGTAAAGGAATAAGCTTCATTCTGTGCACGCACATTTGTTTTGGAGCCAAATGGAAAGGAGAGCTCAGAAAAAGAAATGACAAATTGTTTGGAAAATATTGTCCTTCCCAAGACAGACCTAACCATACGGGGGGAGGGGAGTCAATAATGAAATTTTCCCTTTATATATGAGTCCAGCAGCCCTCCCATTTACTCCCCTGGGAGCTTTGTGTGAGTCAGGCCTGCAAGATCATTCATTCGGGGCAATGTTTCCAGAACTTCAGTCCTCTCCCTGCTTCACTCCTATTCCCCACTGAAAGAAGTCCACGTCTCAAATTTATGGGAAGAGCAGCGGGATGAGACCCAGTGCTGTCCCTGTTTCTCCCTAACCTCATCCACAGCCCGACATCGCTGGTGGAAAAGGCATCCATCATGAAGGAAAAGCAGAGCAGCTCTGTCACTTAAAAAACATATCCATGAGTTTATGCAAGGAAAATGAAGTACGAGGACTGGGAGAAGTCCTTTTTCCAGCCCTGCCCAGTCTCCTGGTGTGATTCCAGCAAGTTGTATGAGGTTTATGTGCCTGCAACCAGCTATGCTGACCTCCCACCAGGACGTGGGCAGGTTAAGGCAGGAAAAGGTGTTGGACAAATGGAAGAAGCTATGCAAGAGCAGAGTTTATTGGCATTTTGATCATGCCTGTGAAAGGCTCTTGTAGCTGCACTGGATCAATAATGCTAGACCCAAATCCTTTGTGGAAAAAATGAGGTGTGCATCACTGCCTTGTGGTTAGATGGAAACAGAGAAAACACTTGTTGTGGCAAGGAAATCCCTTCACTCCTTTTAAATCACTGAATTTATCATCATTGCCATCTTTGAGTAATAAACACACGTGATATTTATGAATCCCCAACTACTAATAGTGACAGTTATGCAACAACAAAAAGAAAACCTGCAGCAATTGTGTGCGTCAGCAATTAGCAGCAGCCAGAGCCTTGAAAGATGTTGGGAAAGAAGTTTCTTTTGCGTGTGTGGTTGTGTTTATTCCCTGGTGACATGCTGCTAACAAGCTGCAAACCAAGGATCACCCACAACAAACAGAAACAAACAAACAAAGTTTTGTAGAGGGTGGTAATACTTAGCTTAATTCTCTTTAAAAATAATTATAGCCCTGTTTGTGACAACTGGAAAGGCCACATTTACTCAATAAAACTGCTTGTTGTTCTTCAGGAATGACATTTTGAGATGTTTCCCTATACAATGTAGATGTTAATGGGAGTAGATCTCCATTGATGAAATATTGATGTATTTCTCATCTTTGCACTTGCAGGATTTTTGATCCTGCAGCTTGTGGTCTGTTCACTTGCCAGTGAAATCGCAACACATTGAACGACGTTCCAGAGATCTGTCTGAGGACTGACTGCCAAAGAACAGAGCCTTGGGGATTTGGGCATTAGGGAAAAGTTACTTAAGCTCTAGACATTGATCCAAATATCTCTACTGTAGTTTATTCCATGCATTATTGATTTTGGGGAAGGTGATAAAAGGTCCATACACCTTCAAATTAACCCAGAATCCTCCTGTGCTCTCACAAGGAAGTTGTTACACCTGACTCCACATACTGTGTTCAGCTTAGTGTTACTCACCTATGCTTTGACAGCACAGCAGTGTCCCGGCCCATTCACTGTCTGAATGCAACAATGGATCTGAATGTGTCCTGTATCAGACCCTGGCATCTACTCAAACCAACTTCTTAGACCTTGTCAGGAAAAAAAACCCCATATAGGTATAATGTAGATACTCAAGCCTGCCTGTATCTGAGATTCATTTAGCTTTGGTTGTCACAGGGTGTAAGAGCTTGTACTCACTGGTGAATTTGTGCTCGTTCCTGAAGAGATGCTGAGGGCAGAGATGTGCAGTACACGTACCTGTCACTGGGTATGTGCTTTATTCCTCCTTCTTCCCCAGAGATTGGCTTTGGGCCAAGGTGAGAGGAAGGAGAGGAGGCTTTGGCCCAGCCACTCTTGATTACTGAAGTTAAAAAGTTGGACAAGATTTTCTTAAAGCCAGGCCCTCCCCTGCCCCATGGGACTTTCTCTGTCTTATTATTGCTGTATCTATTAAGATTAATGACTTCCAAGGCAATTCTAAAACTGTTTAAGTGCCTGATGATCCATCTGAAACTCATCTCCAGTCTGTGCACAGGTCCCAGACATTAATCTTCATAGGTGACCATGTTGGCTTGCGGGTGGAAATGAGGTAAGTGCACATTATTTGGCAGCAGCTGTATATGGGATGGAGCTCTCTGGCAGCAGACACAGGGCCTCATACAAATGAAAACTTGATGGCTTAATATTTTGTTACATTTCCACCCCCCCCAAGAGTTACTGCCTCCTAATTGCAGGGATTGATTGAACCATAGTGTGTTCTCCTTCTGGGAGAGGCTGTTGTGTGTTAGCCTTGAGCTGTCACCCGGGGAGCAGGGGCCAGGGGGATCCCCTGCTGTTCCCACTTTTTGTCCTGGCTGTGCTCAGCACCAGCACATCCCACCACTGGGGTCTGAAGACTGGGTTAAACACAGGCTGGAGTTGCACTAGAGGCAGCATTTCCGAGGGAATTTGCACTTTCTGTGTGGTTCCAGGGAGGATGCAACCAACTGTGCACTAATTTCTAAATATGCATCTCATTATTCAGGGACCTACCATATGTAGCTGTATTTAGCTGATTTTAATTGCCAAACCTATTGCCAAGGTCTGCCAAATTCCGTGAGCAGAAAGATGACTTCCAGAGGGAGCCTGAGAGTGTCCAGTGCAGCTGATGTGAAAAAACATCATTTTTTATGTCTTCATGTATTTTACAGCAGAACAAGGGACTGAGGTGAGGATGCTCCAGGTGGATTTGGTGGTTACACATGTAAAGACCTGTTGGATCTTGTTACTTCCAAAAGCTTTGCATCTCAGGAGCTTCCTCAAAGCACTCTCCTGTGCACTCATGGTGCTACTCCTGCCATCCCATCCTGGCTGTCCTCATGCTCCAGAGAACACCATCCTGCCAAAGATCACAGAATCATGGAATCATAGAATGGTTTGGGTTGGAAGGGACCTTAAAGCCCATCTGATTTCACCGAGTTTGGGTGCAAATATTTGCTGCTTAGAAAGCAGATAAATCATCCGTTTCTGTAGGTTAAAAACACATTTAGTACTTTTGCTCTCCTAAGGGGAACATTTATGGAAGAAGACTAACCTGGAGCTCTCCCAGTGACTGGGCTGACCACAGCATAATCAACAAAACTAGGTATAACGTTAAAATGAAACACCTGCACGGAAAATGTTTGCAGAAGAGAAGTCCTTGTTTGCCTGGTAGCAAGAGAATTAAAGGCATTCATCCAGCTCAGTGAAATACTGCGAGATCTATGGGTGGAAGTGCTAAGTATTACAATTATTATTTACTATATATTAATATTTGTTATTCGGGAGGATTTGTGTGTGGAAGGAACTTGGAAGATCTGGTCTGACTCTGTGTGTACTGGGGCTCTCGAGGGATTTTTTAGTGTCTACCACAATTATAGATGAGGACTGAGTGAAACCTTGTGGTTTTGCTCTACAAAACATTAAATTCAGTAACTGCCCATATTTTCAGGGAAAGAAAAAAAAAAGAAAAAAAGTCTTTCAGAATGTATTTGAATGATATTTCAATGCTGTGGCTGGAGTGAATATTTTTAAAAAGGGATCACACGTGGCTATTGGGGAGAAGTGTAGGCTTAGGCTCCTTGTCATAAAATCAAGCACTACAGATGAGGGTGTCAGGTATTTTAATCCTCCTGTTTCCCCCAATCTGCAGAGAAAATCCAGCTGCATGTCCTGTTTGCAGAGGTATTTTTGCCTCTGTGTTGCTCTTAGTGCCTGACATTTTGTGTGAAGTTGTACCTGACTGCAGCTTTTCTTGCTTCACCTTTTGGTACCTGCAAAAGAGAAAAGCAGAACACTTCCCTGTGGACTTGGGGAAGCTGGATTTTCATATTTTGAAAGACGACACATCTCTCTGGGTGAACTGCAAAAATTGCCAAGAAACATTTAAGGTGTGTTTGTACAGTTGCTTACTGTACCTCTTCATATTAGTGAGTGCATTTAGATGTTTAGCTTTAAAAACCAGAGTTTATTCCTCTTCGTTCTTAAGTAAACACTGGAAGTTCAGATCCTCCAGACCAGATAAGACCTCTGGTTCATCAGGTTTGGCATTCTGCCTCTGGCAGTGACTCACATCTGATAGTGGCAGAAGCTGCTGCCTGAGCACAGTGGTGCAGTGGGATGGGGGCTGTGGGATGTGTTTGTGCTGGGATGTGGGGGCCAGCTGGGTACTGCATGCTCCAATCCTGCCCCTCCTGAGCAGCAAACCCTTTGGTTTCACATTGTTACCTCTTCATTAGGTTTAAAACACTATGGAATATTAAATATGTTTCTTCACCAGAGCCTCATTGCTTTCATCAACAGTGCCTGCAGAACTGCTGCTGTCTTTTGGCCTCAGCCATGCCAACACTGCCATAAGAAATCTCCAGTGGTTTCTGTTCTTGCTCCCCTGCTGTGCTGGGGTCCTTAGTCATGGCTCACCCATATAGAAATTGCTGGTGTTAAAGTCTGCAGGTGGGAAAAGCATTCCACAGGTTCACTTCAGCGTTTCTAAGCAGTCCTCCCAGTGCTACGGTGTGTCTGAGCTCAGCTGCGGTTTGGTTTCTTTAAACTTCAACCCTTATGTGACATATAATAACTCTAAACTGCATTACAAGCCAAGATTACAAGGTATAACACGAGGTGAAACAGTATATGGGAAATAAGGATGCATGAAAGATTTTGTACAAAGGAAGTAACCCACTGTACGTAAACTGGGTAGTTGCTCAGGGCAAACCTTTAGGATTTGATGGATTATTATCACTGAGATCCAGTGTTAAAGAGTGTTTATTTATTATAGCTCCCTAGCCCTCCTCCTCCCACCATGTCGTAGCCTTGGGGCTCTGAAAAACTCAGAAATCCCACTTCTCCCTGACTGCCTCATCCCCGATGCTCAGAATCTGGGAATCTCCATTTGACGCTGAAGCTCAGACCTGTGCTGCTGTCCTGCTGTCCACTGTAAATACACAGGAGGAACATGATACACATGAAGTTTCAGCACTCCTGTCCTCAGAAAACTTGTGTCTGTACCCTCATCCCCTGTCCCAGCCCTGTCACCCCACTGGCACCGCTGAGGCTGAGGAATTGTACCTGATGCTTTTTGCAAGAGCTGTGAAAGGTGATATTGTTCTAATTCTGTCACTTAATGCTGCTGCTGAGCATTTCCAGTCCCTTAATTACAAATGTAAATGCAGTGAGTCAGATCTCAATGGATGGCTTTTCTGTGCTGCCTTCCTCTTGTTTGGGTAACTGACTCTTCCTCATTATGGTCTGAATGGAAACTCTCCCATGAAAATCACTGGAAATTCTGTTTTCTGGACAGGTACAGATTTTGTGGGGTACAAAAGCTTCCTAGATTTGACTGAAGGAGTAGTTTGATGCTGACAATCTAGATCTGCGTCATGACAAATAAGGCAGCAAAAGAACAAGGAAATTTGCTGCAAGCGTGTAATGCTTCAATTCCCTACTTTCCAGCACTTCATTTGGGTAATTTGTTTTACATTTATACATTTCATGTTATCTAACTGCAAATTGAAAATCAATGCAAAATAAACCAACTCCACTTTTTCTTTTCTTTTTTTTTTTTTTGAAGTGCAGGTTGTATTTGTTTTGATTGTACTTTGGGAGAAGTGGCTGTGCCCTAAAGGCAAGAGGTGTGACCAGAAGATCAGGGTGCATCCCTAATCTGCTGACTGCAGTGACACTCCTGGCAGGCTGGGAACTGGGAGCCTGCTTTGTCTCCGACACAAGAGGAGCATCACGTTCAAAGCATGTATTCCTCCTGTAGGGATGGAAAGGAAATAACCTCGGAGGCCAGAGACAAAAATTACATTATCCATTATGCCTGGCAGCACATAGCCCAGGTTTTAGTCATGGGTAGTCATGACCATCTAAACTGCTGTGCTCCCATGTCTTCCCTGGAAGGATTATTCAGCAGCCTGGGAAATATTTCCTGATATTTAGCCTAAACCCTTCCTTTCTTAATCTCATTCCATTACTCTTAATTATGCCCTCTATACAACTGCAGATAATTTCTCTCCTTGATGTTTACAGCCTCCAGATACTTGTGGGCTCCTATCATGTCCCCTTTGCTATCCCCCAGCTCAGAGATATGTGTTTGGCTCTGCTTTCCTCTCCCCAGAACTCAGCCTGTGCTCTCTATCCCAGCTGCCACCGTCCTCTGCTTTCCTCCAAATCCTTTCCAGCCTCTTCCCTGCCAGTGCTCTGCCATGAGGGACTCTGGTTGGACTGCTACTCACAGAGCTGGGTCAGAGGGGCTGTCCCTGTGGGATGTCCTTTTGTCCTTCAGGACACACACCGGTCCCCATGACCTGGCCAGGCTGTCATTGGTGCTCCTTTCCCGTCTCCTGCATCTTCTTGGACCAAACTATATTTTTGACCTGCTTTGCCTTTCTTCTTCCAGAACTTTTCTCAGCTCTTCTCCTTCACCCCAGGAAAAAGACAGCCAGGAGCTGCTTCTTTCCCTCTTCCCTGTGCAGCAGGACTTGCCGAGCTACTGCAGAGATACCATCATGCCATTTCATTTTCTTGGGTCTTTTTTCACCCAGAGAAGTTAAACCCCAATGGCTATTTGTGGGACTATCGATGTTACAGCTAGTGGCTGGGGAGAGTCCCGGGGTGTCTGCAGTTGGAGAAGCACTGCCCAGCAGTACTCCCCGAGATGCTGTGAGGTTCGATGTCCCCCTTCTCAGCACTCGGCTCCCATCATCCATCGGCAGCCGTGAAACCCGAAACGCCTCCTGGCAGCCCAGGGCAGGCTGTTAATTCCTCCCAGTGTAAATTCCCACCCGGAGCTGTTTCCTGACAGCGGGCGGAGGGCGGGCCGGTGTGGGATGCCTCGCCACTACAAATTAGAGCGTTGAGTGGCAGCTCTCACAGGGATGCTGCTCCCTTCTCCTGACACGCTGGGCTGCCTCGGGCTGCAGGCCCTTGATCATCGTGGCATGTTCCCCTCGGTGTCCCACAGTTAATTATTTCTGTGTTGGGCTGCAGCTATCATCTTCCCCTGACCAGCTGTGCCTGCAGCAACGGCAAGAGCGAGAGCAAGCAGGTGACTGGGAGCCCTGGCTGGTGGCAGTGGGGCAGCTGGCTCCCTGCAAGCCCTTTCCCTTCCAGGATTGCTGTGCCAGTGCTGGACTGTAAATCTCAGCGGTGGGACTTTTGCCTTCCTCCTTCTTCAGCATGTGAGGAGGATCCAGATGTGCCTTATCAGTGTCAGGAGGGACATGCTGGAGCAGGACAATGCCCAAGGACAAGGTCACGTCTTGTGTTGCCTATGGATGATGATCTCTGCCCTCCAGAAAGTGTCTCTGGAGGTCAGATTGTTGTGTCTTGCATGAAGGCAGTGGAGAGCTGGGCTGGGAGGGGAGATGGAGCTCTGGCTCAGAGCAGCACCAGCCAGCTCACACTCAGAATCACCCTGGTCATGACTGCAGGGCATGACCTTCCTCCTGGAGGCACACACCCAGCAGGATCAGATCAGGCTGGAGCCCTCTGGTCCAATCAAACCAGCCTGGGAGGACTCACTGTGAACCACCACTTGCACATGCAGAAGAACGGCTAATGCCTGTGGTCAGTGTGCTGGAGAGGAGCTCCCTCCACAGAATCCATTCCTTCTGCCAGGACCTCCTCTTGAGGTGGGTGGTTACAAACACACAGCTCCTTTGAAGTGGAGCAGCCAACGTGCCCTCCATCAGAGCAGCCGCCTTTCGTTTTGGTGGTGGTGACATTGCTCTTTGTACTTAACATCTGTGTGAACCCCAGACAAGGTGTGCCATAGGAAAGCCCCATCTCACAGCTTTCCACTGCTAACCCCTCCAGCGAGGGCAGGAGCTCCCTGCAAGCCTGTTCATGCTGAAACACCTACCAAGGGCTGTACATCACAGCTGCCACTGTCACACAGGGAGAGGGCAGTGCCAGGGGCACCAGGCAGGCACAGCTCCAGGGGCTTGCTCTTGCGTGGTGTGGAAGAGGAGGCTCACAGCATCTCCCTTTCCTGTCACACAGCCAGCAGAACTGCTGGGCTCCATGGACAGAGCTTGGCACACTGGTACTGCAGGCAGGTCTGCTGTCAGTCCAGAAAGCATTTGCCCTTCAAAATATGCTTTGAATAGCACCTCCTTTTAAATATGAAGTTGAGGAGTTGTATTGACAATGTGAGTCACGCTGCCCTGTGCTTTGAGAAGGCCGTTGCCCATGTTACGCACACACACGGTCAAACACGGGTGGGAAGGATGGCTGTCATGATTTCCTTTTGCTGATTTTAGGAAATGAACATTATTAGGAATACACACAAGTTAATTGTGAGTGGTTTGGGAAGCATAACTGTATGCGTCTATCTCAATTTGCTGTAAGCCAGTGTATTTTAACAACCGTCATGCTGTCACTTTTCTGTTTGCTTATTTCAGTGTTATAGTTTGCAAATCAGCAACTATTGACAGCTCCTAATTCTGTTTTATGTATCTGGACCTGACTAAATTTGAGACCTAATTTGTGCCTTTGTCAGAGAAATATTTCCATTTATTGTGGGCGGTTTTATTGACATCAGGCAATTCTGTACAGAAGTTGCATGTGTCCTATGCTTTTCTAAACGTTTTACTTAGCTGCATGTTTGTACAGCAGAATACTTTCTGCTGTTCTTCCTTGTGCCTATTCTTTCAGTGAATACCGTTTCACTGTGATCTGACAAGCTCATACTGCTCCAGTGTAACAACTTGCCCATACATATTGTGGTGTTGTATTAAAAGAGTTCCCTCATTATTTCAGTGAAATGTGTATCGCCAGCATTTGTCAAGGCTTGTTTGATTCAAATGTGTTTGTCTTATCAGAGGGGAAAAAAACCAACCAACCCTTTAGAACTGTCAATGGGGACAATTAATAATGTTAAAAAAACAAAAAGAAGAATAGCACACCGTAAGGAATGCCTTGCTGTTATGGCACCAATGAGGAAGTAAAGCATTGGAGCCAGCTTGGGAATGAGCTCTATGTTCCAGGCTGACTGCGTGCCCCAAACAGGAAAAGTCACGTAAGAAGATGGGCGATAGCTGGAAGCACCAGGGACGTGAAACTTCCTGGGTGCTCTCCCTTGGGGACCAGCACTGGTCCAGGCAGGACTAAGGTCACCCCTGCCTCTTGTCCAAGCAAGTGGATGGCTGAGAAATGTGCACTTCTCCTTAGTGCCATTTCTATATAATGAAATTATTTCACGAAAGTTTGAGTCATTTGTCAGGAAAACTTAAAATCCCAGTGAAAAATCTCAAGTGGTATTAAAAAATCCTCAAGTGGCACCATTTGCATGACTGCTTGGACGACCTACATTAATCATTTCATCGTTGTAGTATTCCTTATTATAAATTCATGTTCTTAGCCAAAAGTATCCAAAAAGCTGAATTTCATGCTTGTTGACCATTTTGTTTTTTATGCTGACAGGTGGATCAGAGACAAGAATTTCAAGTCTTTTACCTACAAGGCTTGACTCATCTCTCTTGTACTAATTTTATATTGACATAGGCTCATTCCCATAACAGATGCTGTAGAAATTACACAGGTGTCAGTTTTGCTCCAGAAATCTTCCATGGAGCTCTGGTAAGGTGAGGAGGATGTGTCAATCTTCTGTGGTGGTTTTACACCTGCAAAGCCCCCAGATCCAGTTGCTCTCCAGGGTGAGTGTGTGGACTGTCACTTCTTGACTTTTTTTGCCTCGGGAGCCCATCAGTAAAATGGATGTCACCGTATCCCGTTTCAAAATGCTCTGTGGTAGCTGTTGTAGGTGTTGTTGGTAGCTGTCAAGAGTGGTTCCAGGCACCTCTTATACTAGATTAATTTCAGTGTCCGATAATAAAAAGATACAGTTTTTATTTCTCAGGATGTACTTTAATTTCTTATTGTTTTATTCGACACCCTGCCATGACCCAGATCTGAGCTGTCCTAGTGAACAGTACCAGTTCTCACATGAGAGGAGACAAATGTGTGTACATTGCAATCTGAACAGCAGAAGTTAGGTGAGATGACTTTGCCATTGGAAAAAAACAAGTGACTTTTTTTTAACACTAGCTTTGCTCTTGCCATCATGCAGTGCAAAACCAGGAGCTCCCCTTCCATGTGAGTTTGGGGCTACTCACTCTAACTCCTGGTGTTTTGGATCGACCCCAAGGAACAAAAAACTGAACTTTGCTTAAGTCAGAAGACTGATGAAAATGAATCACAGAATCACAGAATCACTAGGTGGGAAGGGACCTTCGAATCATCGGGTCAACCCATGCCCCAACACCTCAACTAAACCATGGCACTGAGTGCTGCATCCAATCTTTTCTTAAACACATCCAGGAATGGTGACTCCATCACCTCCCCAGNCACAGAATCACAGAATCACTAGGTGGGAAGGGACCTTCGAATCATCGGGTCAACCCATGCCCCAACACCTCAACTAAACCATGGCACTGAGTGCTGCATCCAATCTTTTCTTAAACACATCCAGGAATGGTGACTCCATCACCTCCCCAGGCAGCCCATTCCAATATTTTATCACTCTCACTCTTTCAGTAAAAAACTTTTCGTAATATCCAACCTCTATTTCCCTTAAGACTCTGTCCTCTTGTTCTGTCAGTTGCTGCCTGGAGAAAGAGACTGACAGGAAGACACATACTAGCTGAGCTTTATAAATTTTCATTGACTTGCAATCTCATTTGGACTTTTTACCAGCGGACTTCTGTGGAATTCCTCATTTGCGCTGCTCTGTGCTGATGTGGGAGCTCACAGAGTCCCTCTGGAGACAATGGGTCTCTTTGTTTTCAAGGGAACAAGACCTCAAGAAGAAAAGGAAGATCAGCCTGTGAGTACTGTGCTTTCTAATTAATGAAAAAGATTAAAGTATCTTAACCAGATATAGCCATGGAGTGTAAGCATGTGCATGGCTTCTTTTGAGCCTCTCTTTCTTTTCCTTCCTTGGCCAGCAGAGGTTCCTGGCAGTGGGATGCAGGGCTGTTTGTACTACTGATGTGGTGCTCTTCTACTCTTACTAAATGGACCAGAGCAATTCCCACTGCTCTCAGCCTGGATTGTTTTGCCAGCACTCAGTTCTCTTGGAAAGCTTTGGCCTTATTGCACACATTCAGCACACGCTCTTTTAAGTGGTTTTCAGTACTCTCCATAGAAAGAAGGGGAAAGATAATAATCCTGTGGAAATTTTGGAAAGAACTGAGTATAACCTTGGTGTCCAGCTGACATTCAAGATATTCAAGGCTATGTTTTGCTCTACTTTACTACAGCTCCAAGACAGTGGACAGAGGCAAAGATTGTCTAAGGCAGCTAGGCTAGAGTCCTTGTTTCCAAGTGCACCTCCACATCCAGGTCCGTCTTTTCATCTGTGTTTTGCTTATTGCCCTCAATGTGTACAAAGCAACACCTGCTTTTATTCCTTTTCGGCCGTTTCATCCCATTAAATGCATTCTTTCCTGAAATGCTCCATGATGATGATTCCAAACCTTGACACACACAGGTTTTACTGAGTTCTTTGCACATGTTCCTGGCAATGATTTGCAATTCCTAATTATGACTGTTAACAGAGGTTCAGTACAACTGAACTCAACACTTGAGCCTCAGAGTTGGTCTGTAATTTCATGACATTTCATTTCATTTGTAGGTATGGCTGCCAAGGGTTTGTGCTTTTCCAAGGTGAGGTTGGTCCCCATTTCCCTATGACCCCCTTGGGGTAGCCACGAGGTCCACAAGACCTAGCCTAGGTTAAACCAAATGAAGCATGAGAAAAAATGGGGGGTTCCATGACATTTTTCCTCAGATTCTTGGATGTGACTGGAAAAAACATGCCCCAGGGAGGTTGAGCACCTCTCTTGCAGAGAGGTGGCGTTGCCTGGGGCACCTTGACTGGAATCAGCTCCCACTGAGCAGCATTAGGTGCCAGTGCAGGATTACTCAACCCTCCCTTGCCATTGCAAGCCAGAAAATTTTCCACTGTGCCCGATGTGTGCTGCAGTCCTGGTAGGGAGCATGGTGATGGTGACAATTACATCAGAGTTCACTGAATCTTTCAGGAGTTCTGGGTATTTGGGCTTATGCCCTGAGGAGCATTTCCACCCCTATTGCTTCTTTTTGGTCCTGCAGTGACTCTGCTGTATCCTTTTCCAGTTCAGGTCCCTGTTTCCCTGAGGAATAAGTTGCAATCACTCCTTGCTTCCTCCTGAGTCTCCCCATGTGAGCTTTGAATTTTATGGGAAACATGAGCAGCTGCCATAAAATCTCCATCTCCTTTGTCCCCAGATAGCATCGTGGATATGGATTGCACAACCCAGGTTTTGACTCTTTGATACTGTAAGATGATTTGTGTCTTTTCTCCACAGACATCTAGATCAGCTTCACCCTCCTTAGGAGGTTTGAATAACTGAGGCTGTCAGGGTCTTGTGGAGGATGGCCCAGGCTTGGAAGGGGCTGTTGTCAAGTTCAACAGAGCCTCAGGCCAGGCTCTGCTTTGTAGGCTTAATTCTCTTTCCCACTAGACCATCTGATTACGAACAACCGTGACTGAATGTTGTATGTCGAAATCCATAATCCCCTGCAAATTTTTTAAAGTCTTGTCCATTGAACTGCAGACCTTTATCAGACAACAATTTATGGGATTCCATGTCTAGCAAATGCAGATATAATGTGTGCTGTGACATGTTTTGGTGTCAGATTCTCTATATTATTGGATAATATTATATAGTTCCAGGCTCATGTGAGTAATAACCCCAATTAAAATGTGATCTTTGCCAAAAAGTATAAATAAATCTGTTTTAGACAGCTCAAGTATTTCCTTGTCAAGCTGTTTTATTTTTTAAGCCCCCATTTTTATTTTACAAGTTGCTCTTCTCAGCATTAATCCATGAGCAGCACACTGAGCATCATGGGCTCTCCTTTCCTTTTGCTCTAAGAGGCAAATGGGAAATAACACTTCCATGTCCAAAAGTTCTTGTGCGGAATCAAAAATTGTAAAGTTGCACCATGTTGTGAAATAGATTTTCCAATATCTTTTTCCTCTTTGCTGAGGTTAACTTTTCTGTATTGGGAAAGATGTCTAGTCTGGGAAAGACATCTAACCGGGCAAAGGTTTGTGGTGCAGATACCCTCAAACCAGACCTGCACAAGCTAACAGCAAGTCAAAGGCAGCAAAATGGACAGTGTGTTGCTGCTCCAAACGATTTACCCTGGGCTCAAGGCTACTTTAACAGAGCCATGGTGTTTTTGGTACCCAAGCAATGGGCTCTGGGCAGTGTGACAGGTTTTATAGAAGCATCAGCCTGCGCAGAGCAGACTCACAGACCTCAAACAAAGTACTTCATCTTTTTTTTCAGTGGAGGTGTGCTAAGATGCTTAAAATAATGTTTGCAGCCATTAGACTGTACTCACAAGTAGTGCAGATCTTGGGGTTTGCTTGGAACGGAATTGTGCTAAGTATAAGGATTTATTGTCTGCCTCACACTTGGGTGCTATGTTTCATTCTACAAGTAAATAATGAGGGCAGCAGAATTGCAATTTAAATTCTTAGAGAAATTTGATTCTTAACCTCTTGCTGGATGGCTGGACTTAGAAAAATAACTTATTCCCTTGCACCTAAAAGGTGTTCAATAAATGAACTTTTCTAGTAATTTCAGCTTGAAGAGGTGGCTCACATGAGCATTTCCACGAGCTTTATTCTCATCTGGAGAAAAATGCAACTAGAAGGTGAAAACAAAAAAGAAAAACATGGTCAAACGTGCTACAAGTATAAACCCAAGTAGTGCTGTAGTAAGACTTAGACCAGCTCTGGTTCAATGTGAGAAAAGCTGGAGTGAGTTAAAATGATTGGTGTGGTGGTGAGGTTTTCCTTGGGGGGGAAAGATGAGAAATCCTCCAGGACCATATCTCTACAGGGAAATCCCATCTCTGCAGAGGTGACATCACTTTTCTCTCTTTGATCCCCAAAACCATTCTGATCCTTCAGGACCTAGCTATGAGGTTTTATTTCCTTGCTGTGGATTCAAGTAATTCTTAGCTCTTCACTTGGGTTCCTGCTGGCTGGGGAGGGTATATTTTTAAATGGTGTTAGTGGAAATTTTGATTCAGGGCTTTCTGAAATCCCTGGAACTGAAAGCTTGAAGTTCAGGCTGTTACATAGTTTCTCTGGACACATCTTCTTTTCTTTTTTTTTTGCCTGAAAATTTTATACCAGTGGAATCAGGGGATTTTACATATTTATCCAGGATTTTCAGCATCTGGTGCCTGGCTGGAGCAGTAGCTGTGCCTGCCTGTCACGGACAGGGACCCCCGGGGCATCCCAGTCCCATCTGTGTGGGCTCTGTGTGTGTGTCCACCACGGCAGCCTGTGCCTCACCCAAACCCTGCCAGGAGCTTGTGCCACAAAGCACACAGCTCACTTCAGGCAGCCCCACAGAGGTAAAACAGGCTGCTGTTCGATCACAGCTGCAGCTCAGCTGTCCTGGTGGAAATCAGGAGGGATGCCGCTCTGAGGGGTGTAGTTTACTCGCGGGAAAGACGAGCATCAGCCGCGGGGCTGTGTCACACAGCAGAGCCACTGATGGGGTTAATGGCATGGGAATGGTTGGGTCTTTCACTCTCTTGCTTACCTTGTGTTCGAACAGTCCAGGAAGTGCTTCAGGTAAATTCTCAAAGAGAAATCGTTTCCTCTTTAGCCTCTGAACAGTAGCTTGGTCTGAGGGATCTAAACCAAATCAATCAATTAGGGATAAGAACACCAGTTTTTAAAAAGCTGATGATACATTTTCGTTGGACTTGGCAGAATCCTGTGGTATTGAATCCAACCAAAAATTGGCTCCATGGGTGCAGAGACATGGAGTTTCCTCAGCTCTTTGGCTCTGTCCTCATGAACTGATTTCAGCTTCAGCCTGAGAAGATGAGAGAGCTTTCCAGTGCCTCCCTCAGCTCTGCTCCTCCCAGCGTCCATCACTTAGTCCTGCTGGCATTTCATGGCACATGATAGTGGTGTTGTGAACACCAGTGTCCTGGAAAAGCCAAGCCTTCTGTTTGTGTAAAGTATGATCTGAAGTTTTCTATTTCTGCAGTATTTTAATTTTTTTCCCCCACTTCCTGGATTTCTTTCATTAATTTTTTGGACACATTTCCAAGTTCTTTGCAGAAGCATGAAAAAAATGTTATTTGAATGGATTTAGACATTTTTTAATCAAAACTCTCTTCACTCTGTGAATTTGACAACCATTTCAATAAAGTTTTCATAAAACTGGGAAGCTTTTAATCCAAAATATCCAATACAATGAGCATCTATTCTTCACAGGGTGTTCTGTTGCTTAATAAGGAGTATTTACTTACTTTTTCTTTCCCCTAGACCTGACTGATTGTCTGTTCTGTGGAGTATGGTGTAAATGGATGGCTTTACAAATTCATAACCAAGGAGTAAGCAATAGAAAGGAGTCAAGATCCAACCACTATCTTTGTAAATGTGAGGTCTTTTAATAGCAAGCTAGGATGTGCTTTCAGAACCGAATATCACTGGTTCATTGATATCACTTTTTATTTGGAGCCCTGTTGCACATTTTGGGCTCTTCCTTGCTGAGGGGCTGCCTAAAGCAAGTAGTTAAAAGCAGAAATCCCTGTTGAGAGCCTTCCATTTCTGTTTACATTTCCTCCAAATCCAGCATGGGCACTTTCTGATCTGTCTATTACATTTCAGAATTTGAACAAACTTGTACAACTAAGGTTTACTCTTTCTGTTTTCCTCAAAGTAGTGTTGAAAATGTTTTGAAGGGGCAGTAAAAAGTTGTGATTTAAGTTTATTTCTGCATTGGGCTAAGGAAAAGTAGAAGTGAGGCAGTTATCATGCAATTTGAACTTCCAGGAGGGCTTTCTGTATAAAAAATATATTCCATTCCCATGATTCCATGAAGGGCCATTCATTAAAATTTTGTGGGAGATGAACAAAATCCGGAGAGCTTTGCTAAATATGGGAACTGAAAACTAACACACAGTTTAAGAGAGACAATAGAAATCTATTTAATGAGGCAAATCTGACCAGAGATTAACTTTGTTCAGGATACTTTCTAATAGGAAAGCAGCAGTGGGGTCATCCAGATCCCTTTGAAAATTTATTGCTGTGCTCAGGAATTCCTCATACATCCCAGGACTGGGAATCTGAGCAGCAGGCTGTTGTGGCAAGTAAAAAAATAAATGGTGTTATCTTGATAGCCAGATAACACAGTATCTGCTCACATAAAGTCATTTGGAGAATATTGTTTGTGAAAACCTCTTTGCTTTGGATCCATTCCTTCTTCTTTCCGTTTTCTGATAAAAAAATCCTAAACACCAAGCAGTTAAAGGCTGCCATAAAACTGAGAAGAAACACTGACACTGGTGCTTTATCATGCTCCATCTGGGAGGCGAGCCAGCTCTTCCTACTTCAAGTTTATTTCTCCTACTCTGCTTTACCTCAGATAATGTCTCATAAACAGTTAAGAGGGTCATTTGTAAAAGTCTTGGAATGGTTATTGCTCTCATATAGGCTTTGAATCTTCATGCTTTAAGTGAGTGAACATCAAGGTAAAAATCAAAACAAATTCCCAAGCCCAGGGCAAGAACTATTTGGGAATGCCTCCTGTTCATAGGACAGAGAAGTTGGTATTTTTCTCCACCTTATTTTTTAAACTGTAAGCATCACCTCTCAGATTTAGTGAGGCTTGCTTGCTTGCCAAGCTTGGTGCATCACTGAACTTCTTTTAAACCAAGGACCAGAATACCTAAAGAGAGTTCAGCTGAAGCATTTTGACAGAATATGGTCCCAAACATGTGGGTAACTGAGTAGCAAGTCTCTGGGGGCAAACTGCTGATTTCAAGATTGTTAAATGAATTAAACCCACTGGTAGCCAGCAACAGCACCATCTTTTGCAAGGCATGGAGACCTGTTTTTTCCCCTCTCCTCATTTGTGCCTTGTTTATTGGTGCTCCTTTTTTTGGAAAAGAAAGACCCCCACCTGCAGGTATTACCTGGTTGCCTGTAGAGCCCAGATACCTTTTCCAAGAGCAGTGGGTACCTGATATGTCTATTATTGTATATTACATATTTATCCCCTGTCCCTGTCCATCAGTACATGATCCCTACAGCTGGGGATGCCTGAGGTGCCTCCTGAGCCAAATTGTGGTGCCTGAGCCATGGGATGCAGGACAGGGACACGGAGCTGCTACAACACAACCCCCTCAAACTTTTGATGTGCTAAAACAGCATCCCTGAGCCCTGCTTTGAGCAGAGGCAGCAATAAGGGCTCCATCCCTACCCCTGTGTGTCAGAGCATGTGGTGAAAAATGGGCGTTTGGCTAATTTCTTGTGACTGTGTTTGAAGAGGCAGCTGCACAGAGACATTTACAATAATCTTTCATGTTCTCCAAAGGAAAAGAATCCACCTGTGTAATCTTTTAAGTTAAGTTTCCCTCAGGTCTTGTTTAACATTATGAATATGGCAGCTCATATAATTTTATTATCTGAACTAAATATTATTACTTCTCTGTATTCCTTCCTGCTATTTCTCCTAATCCTTATCAATAAAACTACTAGGGTATAATGATTTTATATGCTCCTGCTCCTTTGTCTTCTACCTTTTATTATTTCAACAGTGTTCTCTTCAAATAAATGAATTAATCTCACAATTAGAAACCCAAAGCAACATTACACAACACAGAGAGCTACATCAGTCATGAATGCAGAAGCAGAGATGACCAGATATTTACTTGTGTTATCCTGACTCTGAAAGGATTCCCCAGAAAACAGCAAAGAGAAGAAAATGTTGAATTGGGAGAGGAAACTGGGTTCTACTCCGAAGTTTGATTGGAATTATTTGAAGGTGGGCTCTTTGGAGAAGTTCTGCTCTGAGCATGTCTGCTGATTCTTTGGCTGTAAGAGAAGGGAAGATAATAAATTCTCTGATTTTATTGTGTACGGACAGGGTGGTAGGGTGGTGTTCTGAAGCTGTGGAGAAAGCAGCTTCCAGTTGGAGAAATCAAACTGCAGGAAGTGCAACAAATTATAAATTTTTGTTTACTGTCAATACCAAGGAACTCTGAACTGCTTTGAATAATGAGATGTGAGGCTGGGGCTTGCAGACTCGAACATCATCTCTTTGCCTTCAGCAAAATGGGTATTTCTGTGCCTTGACCCTCCACAAGACAGGAGTGATGAGAGATACCTACTTTAGGCAACATTAGAGATTCCAGCTGATGTTTTTAGTGCACCCTGCAGCAATCACTAAGTAATTATTATGCACTAATTTTCTTTTCAGCCCAAGCCTGTAGTTTCTGCTCACTCAGGGGTAATTTTTGACTGCTGCACTCAGTGTGGTATCACTGCTAAAGTTGGTATGAGTGGATGTATCCAGGTCTGAGTTTTAGTGAAGAAAATCCCTTCTTGTGCAATACAATATATGTCATTGTAGGCAGAGTGTATTAGTTATCCTTTCATACATGGAAAATAAATGACCGTAAAGCTCGCTAAGTCACACTGTCTGTATTGATTGTCTGTGTCTGCAGAGATTCCAATACTGGATCTCAGTGATTCAAAAACAAAATTAAATGCTCCAACTAATTATAGTTCTCTGCACGTATAGTTGCCTCTGAGTATTTGCAGCTGTCAGGTTCAAATATTTCTAATAACTGTGGCTGTGACATTTGTTCAGCAGATGAGGTAAGAATAAAAGATAAAGGGGCAGCAGCCTGGTTTGAGGAATGGAAAGGAGATCGGATACAGAACTCGATGCCATGGAGCATTATAACACAGGTTTGAAGGTGGACTTGAATGCACCAGATTTTACAACTAAAACTAAATAGCAGGTGGTGTGGTAGCAACCCTGGAGAACAACTGTGAGAAAACACCTCGTGGAGGAAATGCTGAGAAATACATGTGACTCCAAGCCCAGACCTGAGCAGGCTGAATGTTAAGGTTTCTCTCAGGAAGGGTTTAAGGTCCTTGAGCAGTTTGTGTCATTTCTGTCATGTTTCCCCATGAAGGAGGGCAGCAGTGTGCAGGTGGATGTCTTGCTCTAAAATTCATAAGCACCAAATAATCTGTGCAGAGACCTTCACCTCCTTCCCCTCTGGGCTTCCCTGCAGCACAACCTGCTGCTTGTGTCCACTTCACCCCACACCATTCCTGCATTTCTCTTCCTTTTTCTGCAGAGTTCTTCACTATTTCCAAATTGTGCTTGGAGGTGTCAGACCTGGGACACCCTACCTGTGTCTTGCATAGATGACTTATTTCTTTTTCCCCCCATTTCAAATATTTTTTTACACATTTCTGTCCTCAATTGCTGCAATATGCTGTAAGACATGAGATACCAACAGCAATCTAGTTTTTCAAAGGTTTCCACTGAGAATTCCCATCATGACATTGTTGACAGGAGATACCTTAAAAAGAAAGCACCACGAGGAAAAACACATGTTTGGGTTTGTTTTTTTTCTTTTGTGGGGGGAGGAGTGGAGGGAGGAAAGATTAGTAGACTATTCTCAATGTGTACGTCTCAGATCTGTGATCTGTGCTGCAGAATCCAACTGTGCAGATCTATCAAGTTCAGCCATGCTGGGGTATGCCACACAGGTGGATGGTTTAATCTTGACAGTTGAGCTTCCAACTGAAAGGAGACAGAAAAAATGAGATGAAAAAACATGCTAAAACCTGTTCAGCTCCCAGCCAGGCTTTGGAGCTGTGCTGCTGGATAACACTGCTGCTCGTGGAACAAAGGCACAGCGATGGATGGCTCTTCCTGTCACAAGTACTCTATTGGTTTTCCTAAAGCAGTTGTGAAATAGCAAGGACCATCCCAGCTCACAAAATAAAGGAGATGGGGTGCAGTTCTGCTTTGATGAGGAAAAAGCAGTAACATGGATATGGCCTTGGAGAATGTAAGTTGGAATGTGGCTGAGGTCCTTGAGCAGAGTGTGTATTTCTCAGGGGAATGATGATACTCCAAATCTGTACATTTAGGGCTGGATCTTTAAAACTGCATGCCATGCATCCACAGAGTTCTCATTTCATTTAAATAGGAAAAAACCATCCTGTTCTCAGGAGGAATATTTCAGAGCTGCCTTGCTTATCCACTAGCTTCACACTCTGCTGCCTCTGGAATGCCTCAGGTTTGGGTGGAAGTTGCATTTCTGCAGCAAACTTCCAGATGCATGTGTAGAGTTAGCAGGGCTTGGGTTAACATTAAAAAAGGGAAATGTTAATGAAATGCTTAAGCACATACCCATGACACAATCTGAAACAGGTGGATGTGGAGCCGTTGAAGGGCTCATGCTTCACTCAAACCATATGTGAAACTCCTTTTGCCATCCTAGGAGCAATGATCAAGGGCGGGAGATGACTGTTAGTGAGCATGATTTAAAACTGACTTTAGAAAGAGTAATTTATGCTTTGGAGCCTCCTCAGATGTGTACCCAGTAGGAAATTCTGTAGCTACACCTGTTTACACATCTTTCAGCTCACTGAGATGCTAATGAGAAACCCAGCCCTCACAGACACAGGGAGAGACTGTAACAATTACTGAGCTCCAGAAAGAAAATGGGTTCCAGTGACTGATTTATCAGCAGGCTTTCCTGAAGGACAGATAATTCATGCCAGGAGTTTTGAAGGGCCACTGGGCTGCACTCAGGTTTTGTGGAACAAACCTAGAGACTTGCATCCAACAGGGCTGGCAAGCACACAGTGCTCTGAAGGCAGGGACTGTCCAAGACAAAGATCCCTTTCACCTCTCTTCCTTTTTGCTTGTACCCACATTTTTAGGTCTCCATCTGCTCTTCATGATTGTGAAGACTTTTAGACTTGATGGGACTTCAGATCCTATCATTCCTTCTGTTGAGATTTCTTCATTCATTCCTGGCACCATGTGCATTTGAGGGCTTCACTCTGTACCAGAGTTCACTGGGGGCTCAGCAACTGTTTAACACCTCCCTGCCCTCATCCTGGTTATTAGTGCTGCTTGATAATTAAAATAGAGAGAAACCAGAGTTCTTAGACTCGGAATGCATGTGAGAGTGGCTTTCCTTTGGCAGAACTGAGATATGGCGCACCCTCCAGGAAACCACAGAGATGTGGCAACTACTTCTTTGCAGGACAGAAACAAGGCTCAGTGTTAGATGATGTTTATCCTCCTCCTAACACCCCCATGATGTTTTTCCTTTAAAATATTTCTCCTTCAAAATCTCACCATCTCCCCAAAGAGCTTCCCCAGGCCAGTGCGGGGGGGAGGGGAGGCAGAAATGCAGAGACACTTTGAAGAGCTGGTGAAAACCTGTAGATGTGCAGAGATATTTCTATTAGAGGTGCCCAAAGCTGGGGCTGGATCACAGGGTGGCACCAGCACCCCTCTACACAGCAGTAGGTGCTGCACCTCTTCGTGCTTCAGGAGTCTGGGCTGGGAGTGGTGGGAGTGAGGAAAATGCTTGGGGAAGTTGCAGGATCAAATGGGTTGCTTAAGTACTAGTCATTATAATTTAGTTTGTGAAGCATCATTTTACTTTCTGAAGATAAATACAAACACTGTGAAAGATGAATAAGGCTCAGTGTAAATGGCCTCGGATATTTAAGAAGCTGCTCCTGCAGTTTTGGGATACGATTATGTGGTGTGAATATGCTCCCATCAAAGCCGCTTGGAGACTCCAACCCCAATCTCATCTCTCCCCTCCTAAAATCATATTGCAAACCAGCAACAAGACTTCTGCTTAATTATCGCCTGAAGAGTGATGTTTGGGCTGTGAATCACGCTAGATTTCACACTGAGAGAGGAGTACAAGTGCTGATACCATCTGCAGATTGGGCACAGTTCACACACCGTGGCCAGGAGCCATCCCACTAGGCTGTGTCCCTGGCAGGTCCCTGGTCCCAGAGAGCATGTTTATTTCCTGTGCCAAGTGCAGCTTTCCTACTGTGCAACCTTGTGCTTGCCTCTCCTTTCGTCTTCGAAAGCCTTGGGAATTGGAAGACTCCTTTTTCTCTTTGCATAAGCAGGACATAAATTCAAAGGGTTCTGCTGAATATTTGTTAAGATACATATTTATGTGCAAAACCCTCCCTACCCCTCAGAAACCACTTAGTTAAAAGAGATAAAGATGATTTACTTATGCCTTAAGGCTGTTGCTATTTAAACACTGCACATTTATGTCTATTTACTCTGGTATTTACTAAAAAAGCATAGTTAAATTAGCAGTCACTGCCTCTCCTAAACCATTTCTGAAGGCTCTTACAGCACTTCTTTAAGGGAACAAACTCAGGGATGAACAAAACACGTCATTCTGGCTGTAGGACAGTGAAAGCAAACGCCCTTTTCCAGTGGCCACATGGAAATAAAAGGATGTCCCTGGATTCCTCAGTGTGACAAACTGCTTATTTTGGTGAAAACCCCAGCTTTGCAAACTGTGTTGTCACCACACACTGCAAGAAGCATCAGTGGGCTGGTTTGCTCAGTCACCCAAGTTTGCACACAGGTTCCTGACATCCCATGAGCTCCATGAGTGGTGCAGAAGGGGCAAAACCCCCAGGATTCTCCCCCTTCGAGCTGGACAGGGTTGTTTTTTCTGCTGAGGGCTATTGGCAGTAATGGCAGCTGTGCAGTCTATAACTGGCTGGCTGTGCTTAATGACCCGAGGCAGGACAGCTCCTCTCAGCTGGCTCCCAA
Organism: Orthonyx spaldingii; assembly: GCA_013397795.1. Lineage (NCBI taxonomy): Eukaryota > Metazoa > Chordata > Aves > Passeriformes > Orthonychidae > Orthonyx > Orthonyx spaldingii. Next base: position 225,949 of record VZTJ01004259.1, on the reverse strand, counting down.
TCCCCAGGAAATGCACCTGGCTTGATTACTGTCGCCTAAGGAGTCACACATGTACTCGGGGAACCTTCTTTTCATTAACTTGACCTGTGCCCAAAGAGCTGCTGCAGAAACAGATTTTTTCAATCAGATAATGCATTTTCAATTAAATGTCTTGGTTTCTACCCATTTTCTCTTCCTTTCCTGCTGTACAGGAGCTATCTGTGTTTAGTGCTGTAATGGGATCTTACCATAAAGCTGGCTGTGTCCTTCTGAAGTGATGGTGTTGATAATTAAGATGTGTTATGGTTTGCCACTAAGTATATTTGTACCATATGGATATTCAGCATGTCTCAGAGCAAAGACTGTTCCTGAAAATTGAGACCAAGGTGCAACGGATGGGAATTCAGAGTGAAAAGTCACTATAGAATTCCAGAGAAGCAGGAAGCTCTGTATTCCTGTACCTGCCTGCCTGGAGTTCCCCTGCAGATGACTTTGGCAGTGATTTAAGAAACGAGCACGCATGGTTGTTTTAAGTGTAATGAATGATGTATGGCAAATGTTTGCAAAGCAGCTGAGAAAAAAAAGCTGCTGGGGCAGGGCTTGGGTTTTCAGCCTGCAATAGCTGCACTGAGGAATGGGACCTGGAGATAATGTGGCTTTGGGGGAGTGCTGGCAAAGCTGAATTAAACATGAATCAGAAATCTTTTTTGAATAAAGAGGTAAGACGTAGGAAAGGATTTCTATTCCAGAAACAACCTTTTTCTCCCTCTAAATGAATGTTTTCCAGAGCTGTTGAACCATGGGTGTTCCATGGTCAAGGCTTAGGCTCTGGTGGCGGGTGGGAAATCGCATGTACTCGTTGCTCCAGAATCAACAACAGGAACAAATCTGCTCTTTCCCAGACAGAAAAAAGCCACCAGCACCCAGAAACAGGCTGTGATGGCCCCAAGGACCAGGCTCCCTCTCTTGTAGCTCTGAAGGGAAGCAAAGGAGGGTAGCCTGCTTCCCTACTCCAGGTGTCATTTCCTGGCTTGCTGGTGGGGACAGGAATGGCATTTTGCAAGTGAGACAATATTCCTTTGGCAAAAAAATTATCCCTCAATCTTGGTACCCAATTGCATTTTTAAAAACTGCTACTGGTTTTTATCTCTCCAGATCCTGTCCCACACTTTGCAGCTTGTCACCCTTGACATTGCAATGTAAGAATGACTCACCAAGCCCAAAGACATCTGGAAATGGCAGATTCAGGATGTGCTTACCAAAAAAAAAAAAAAAAAAGCTTTATTTATTAATTTACTTATTTTTCTCCTGGGCAGGCATCAGCTCCCCAGGACTGTATAGTGCTTTGTGTGGAAATTCTGGTTTTGTTTTGCTGTGGTTGAAGTCTAGAAAGTGGGTAAATAAGTGAGATGCTCTTCCAGCAGACAGGCGTGGGCTGGATTCTGGGGCCTCCCACACAAGTTCTTTGCTTACATGTGGGATGAGGAAAATAATATGGGTCAATTTATTTGGTTTTTTTTGGTATCACCTAAGAGTTAAAGATCCTTCATTCTTAAAGTGTTCTTTACTTTGCTAAAACAGCCTTCTGAAGAAAGTGGTAAAAAAGAAATAATGTTTGAAGCAGCTCCTGTGTGTAACAGGTTAATTAACTTTGAAATGAAATGTGAAGTAAATAACTTTGAAGCATAGTTATTCCTTTTTCTTGTTGAATGACATGGAGATCTTATTTTCAGGAAAAACCATAAAACCCCCATATTCTTTGGCATGTTCAATGGAAATCAATCTGAATTGAAATTTCAACTGTTAGTAAATCAATGCCATCCCCATGCTCTCTGTGAATCCTTGCCTGTTCCTTAAAGATCATGTTTATATTTATTTAAATAAAGGCTTCTCAGTGTTTGGCACACAGTGAACTAGACACCGATGGTGCTTTAACGTAATCACAAAGGATTGTGAGCGCTACAACCCATCTTTGGAGAACAGCCACGGATTCTGTGAGCCTGCTTGTCACCTCCCTTGACAAGATCACACTGTGTGATGCACCCATGTCCCTGCTGATGGCTGCTTGAGCAGAGGCACAGCTGAACCTCCCATTCATGTTGTAGAAAATACTTTTCCAGCGGCCTCAGACTGCTGAAATCAAACTGCCTGTGAGCGGTCCCCGCTGTGCACTGCAGCTCCACCTCTTTAGCACTGGAGCTTGGTGGACTGGGCCGTTTCCCACGAGCTCTCTGTCCTGGGAGGTTGTCACTCATCCCTCTCAGCAGCTCTGCCCGGAGCCATCCATCACCGTGTCAGCAGCAAGCCCTCGCTTGTTCCTTTCTACGGATCACAATGAAAAGAAAGAGACACCCAGGGAAGGGAGGAACAGATCTGCGTGTCTTGGTGTCATTCTCTCAAAGGTGTTTTATTCAGGGTGCTTGACCCCTGGCAAGGACTGACCCCACACAAGCTGTGAGGGGGCAGGGGTGGCACAGCACCAGGCACAGTGCACAGACAGGTCTCTCCAGCTGATTGTACCTTGCCTGGGTACCACTGGCCCTTGCCAGGTTGAGGAAATGTCATTCATTAAATCTGCCACTTAGAAGTTACCTACTGGTTTGTATGCCGAGGTTACCTGTCTCATTTATTGCTTTTATATTAATTAGTTTTCCACATTCCACAATGCCACAACTTTTTCTTAGACATGTGTGGGGCAGGTTTCCAGGCTGTATGACATAGCCACCAACCTGGGAATTAGGAATATGAATATCCTTGAAGATACCAGTTTTTCCCAGTCCCACATAACTTGGAGGATTAGCCAGAGACTTCTTAAAAGTGTCATGGGAAGAGGGGTGCTGCAAGATTCAGTGCCAATGCCTTCCTTGAGGATTTTTCCTGCTGGAAACGTGAAGAAAAGATATTTCTGGGCTATTTGTGTGGATATTCACAGGTCCTGTGCATCCCTCTATGCTTGCACTGCATGCTTTTACCTTGTTGACTGGCACATGCGATTTTTTCCCTGTGGCAGCCTTCCTGTCCCTACAGACAGCACAAAATCAGGAAGACTGCAGGAATAAATAATTTTTCTTGCATCTCCACTGCTGCAGGAGCTGCACGAGGTTCTGTCTGCACGGCGAGCACGTGCATTGTCTGCCCCATATGCAACCATCTGGTTCTGCTGAAGGTTTTGATCTCTCAGCCGGGTTTGATTTATGTGGCAAGAGCAGCGGCGTTCCCCTTGGAGAAGCCGAGCACGATGGTTAACACTGCCACTGCTTAAGGGTGAAGTTGGATCCCACCAGGGCTGAGTTTTAGGTTGCCCCTTATTGGACACATCTGGTGAGGGAAAGGCTCTCTCCTTGCCGCTGGCTCACTCCGGCTGGGTTTGGGCCAGGCAACGTGAAACCCCTTTTCTTTTTGAATGCCTCATGGCTTGGTTCGCGGGAATGCCGCGTTCCCCGACAAAGTTCGGGAAAACGATACTGAAGAGTATTTTTGCGCTACAAAAAAAAACCAATGCAAGGGTTTTAAAGTGAGTATAAAGAGGTTTTTTCTCCTGTTGTGAAGGTGGGAGCATCAGGTGGGGTGTCTGTGTGATGAGAAGCTTCAATCAAATGTTTGTAAGGTCAGTGTTCCTTGGAGGCTCAGTGGCATTTTCAGTTTTCGTGTGGGGAATGTTACAATGCCACGTTGCTCATCTTATGTCCTGAGTCATCCTCACGGACACTGATGGTTTTTCTCCTTTTCCTTCATTTCACACAGGCTGTGAAAAACCATAGTCAATGTTTGTGTACTTGAAACTCTTCTGTGTATTTGGTTTTTTTTCAGATAATATGACTTATCATGGTGCATTATCATAACCTTTTACTATTTCCTTTATTACATGACATTTTGCAAAGTTCATCAATGAATAACTATTCGTTCAAGCTAAGAAACCTGATTGTTGGAGGGATTGTTCCTGGCTAGGAGGATTCCAAAGAAAAACTGACAAATGAATTTAGTCTAATCCAAAGCTCTTTTATCTTCATTTCCTAGTGAAAACAAGCTGATGTGGATGGGATGCATCGATTTAAGCTGAAAGGGCATTGTACTGGCACAAAGTGTTTTGGGATGGGAACTGAGAAGAGACAACTCCAATTGAAATGTCATAGGAAAGTTGGGAAGAAAAAAGATATGTTGATCCAACCTGGAGTGAGTACAGCCCCCTGCAGCAGGCAGGGCTGGTAAGCCCTGCAAGAAGTGATTTGTTAAGGTTTGGGTGTGTTTCTGTGATGTAGATACAGGAAGGAATTTTTATGGGATCTGGCCCTGGAACTGAGAGGTTTAAATAGCAAAGGAAAAACCAATGTGCTATTTGTAACTGATAGCACACAGAAATGATAGTTCTGGTAGGAACTGGAATTTGAGTCCCAGTTGCCTGTAGCCAGCCATTTCTAACCATCTGTGAACCAGCATCAGCCTGGGAGTCAGGGCTGGAGAAATAAGCTGCAGCAGTCCTGGATTTCTTCATGGCTTCAGGAAGGATGTCACATGGTGGGAAAAGGGGACACAGCCCCTCGAGTTGTGATTTTTTATATTTGGAGCCATCAGTCCATGTGTCAGAATTAATCCATGTGTGTGGAGTTGGAGGTGCCGAGGGGAAGGTCCACAGTACAGTGTCAAACCCAGGTGGAAAGTGCCCGAGACAGGAAACAAATCACCAAAATCTCCGTGCAGCACTGCAGCCCACGCTGCTGCCGGGGTGCAGCAACACACTGTGCATCATGTGCTGCCATGGAGTGCTGCTCTGTGTTCCATCAGCAGGCTTTGTGCTTTTTCCTGTCAGATTTAATCCAAAGTACAGCAATGCTGTGGTCAGGCTTGCAGTACAGAATACAGAAAACAGTCTGGGGTTTTGAGCACAGAACTGGAAGTCAGTTCATGGTCCAGCCATGTGTCCTGGTAATTCAAGGTGTTTTCTGGGCTCAAACCACAACCTGACTGTGCTCTCTTTCTGTCCTGTGCATCATGATCTTGGAGTGTGATGGGACTCAGTTAATTTACGAGTGTTTGGGGAAGCACCTGTAGCCCGAAATGGAAGGTGGTGCAGGACAATTACCCCTTGCATTTTGTGTGTGCACTAGCTGTGAGCTTGAATTTTGCTGCCGAAAAATACTGGTTTATGGTGCTGTCTCCAGGTCCCACCTACATAAAGAAATCAGTGTCAGAGGGAGAGAGAGAATCAGGGACCAGTTTCACAGCATTCCCCAGGCATTGGGTGATGTCACCTGAGCCAGAAATGCTGGGATTTGTAAAGCTCTGCCAAGCATCTGGGAATTGTAAAGGTGCTTCCAAGATTTTCTGGCTTGTCTAAGGATCTTAATTAAATGACTCAGCAAGTGACACACAGCTTCCCAGAGCAAGGAGAGCCCTTTGTTCAACACCCCAGGGACCAGCGGTCTGTGCCTCCAGAGCTGCTGGGATGGAGTGATGCTGCAGCTGATGTGACTGAGGGCTGCAGAGGTGGCAGTGTTGGTCCCTGCTGAGCCTTGGTTTTTCTTCCCTCCCAGACCTACGGCAGCTCTGAGCAGGGAGTAGCAAACCTGCGGGATGCCTTTCCTGTTGGATGTCTCGCATTTTGAGTCGGGCCACTGCCCTGCTGCAGAAGGTGGTGGGAGGAGGGAAAGGACACCAGGCCTGCAAATTAGCATCAAAGGTTTGGTGCAAGGTTTATGGGGACATTTACTAGTGTTGTTTTCATTATTTACACCAGTCTTGGTTCTAGGAGTTCTCATTAAAAGCGTAATAAATGTAAAAATATTTTACAGGCCAATAAAAGCTCCAAAGCAAAAATAGCTTTATATAGTGTGATTTTTTTTCTTTTGCAAAATACTGTGTGGTATCATCTTGAACCTGCTGATTGCTGATGGGATGAGAGGACCCCCTCCATTCCGGTGCATTGTAAGGGGACAAGATGGGGATCAGGATTACTTTCCAGACAATTAATTCATCAGGTAATGGGTAGCCCTCAGTCACTGTCTGATGAGAACACATTAGGCCATATATAACGTTTTTCTTTTTTTCCTGTGGAAAAGAGGAAAAGCAGATAATTCATATTATTGTTTAAAAAACAGCGTGAAATGTATCCAGCAAAGCACCGGAATGGGACTGACAAAGAGAAAAGACATTAATGTTTTCAAGTTCCTCTATAAAATACATTTGCATAAACACGCTATATGTAGTCAGATCTAGCCTATAGTTTCTGTAAGTATATTAAACAAGAAGAGTGATTTTTGCCAAATTCTCTATTAGGTTTGGGATGTGCGGTCCTCTGCAGAAGGACAGAACTAAAATGAGGGAACACTTTGGAATGAACTCGGCTTGGAGGCAATCCAAAAATCTTGTGGAATGGGTGGAGACGAAAGAAAAATTGAATTTAACCATTAAATCATCCAGCAACTTGGTATCTGTGACATTTATCTTGTATCAAAAATAATAATGTTCCAAAGTCATAATGACATCTAAACATCTTTGATCACAGAGCAGACATATTGGTCCAAAAATGATAGATTTGTCTGTCTCACCCAGGTTATCCCAATAAATACTGAGTCAGCTTTGCAAAAGGAGTGGTTGTCAGAAATGTGGAATGAACATAGATGTGCTTGACCTAAAAGAAGCAGGAGGTGTCAGCTGCAGCAGCCTGTGGACCTCCTTGCTGGAAAGCCAATTTATGATTCCTGGTTTTTAGACTCTGGCATCTGCAAATGCTGTAAATATTTCTTTTTTTCAGATGGACTGTAAAAGTTGCTCTCATAATTTTGCATGAACAATGATTTTTGCTTATGCAGGGTTTTGGTCCCAATTATTTTTTTTGTATGTTGAAAAACTAACGCTGTTCTTGGAGAGAGGGAATGAGGAGGAAACTGATTTCTCCTAGAAGGAGCCTTTGCCTTTGTCCCTGCCTGCTGACTGAGCCGACCTGTGGCCAGCATTAGGAGGGCATTATCTCACAAGCACCAGAAAGGTACCATCACCACAAAGACCAGTAATGGCACCACCAGCTCAATGCAGTTTTTGAAATCCAGTTCAAGAACTGAGCGATACCAGCCAAAAACACGAAAGTGTTTGCACCCCGTCTGGCAGGTATGAGCAGGAAGCTCGGGAAGACAGTGCAATTACACCACAGATTAATTTGGGCTTTCAACCTGAATATTCCACTCCGTTTTTCTTGCATGTCTGTGATCAGAATTGAGTTTCTCTGTGAGGCTGCTTCACAGGGAGGCACAAGCCAGCCAAAAGTCACACAACATTTTCTTAGCAGGGAATAAATTTAGATTCTTGCCTTTTCTTTTTCTTTCTAAAATGTTGGAAGGAAATGTGGGGCTTGGAATGGGATGATCACTGCAAGAAAACATGGCTGGTTTTACTGCCCTTGCTATTGTGCCCCAAGGCCACAATTAGGTCTGGAATCCCATTGTGCCGGGCATTGTCCAAACACGGAGGAAGGAACAGTCCTCTGCAGTATTGATTAATCTTTATTTGTTTGTGCAATTAATCTTTATTTGTTTGTGCAATTACTAGTTTGCTATTATGCACAGTTATTTACTTTAGAAGGGAAATGTTCTCAATTCAGAAATAATGAGGCCAGGTATCAGTCGTAGCACAAAACTGTACTTTGCATATAGGAAACATGGAAATATTTTTCTTTTCATGGGTACCTTATTGAAGTTTCAGGTTTTCAGGCGATCTTGGGGAATTACACTCATGGCCCATGAAAGCCCATGTGACCAGGACACGGAATTCCTGGCAGTCGCTTGGAAACCTGCATCCTAAAATAACATGCACCAAGGCTATGTGAGACAACAGCAGAGCTGGGACTAATAGCATCCCACATCCCAAGCTGGTTCTCTTGAAGTAATATCTCTTGTTTTTGCAAAAAAATGGATATTCTGTGAATATGGCTCTATAAACCACTGTCTTGCAAAATACACTTGATTTAACTTGCTTATTCTGGTAATCTGTATGTCTCTACATTGGCTGCTGACTAAAACACCATTTTCTTGTCCACACAGTGATCTTGGCTTTCCCATTGCACTGCTGTTATCTCTTTTGCCATCTCGTAATTTACAGGAAATTCAGAACTGGATGCAATCACAACTCATAATTTGAAATGCTAATTCTTGGCCTGTCACTCCAGCTGTATCACATACAGCCTGCTCTATTAGACTTTAATATCTACCATAATAACCATGTGAGGCTAGAAATCCAGGGATTAACTTTGATTCCAGTTTAACTACTGATAGGTGCCTGTAGTGTTGCAAAGAACTCTTCTGAGGAGTGCTGAGCATCCTTGCTTTGGTTTGTTGATAAGCTACTGAAAGTTGGTCTATCACAGTTTTCTCCAAATAGTACCACTATAAATTTGACTTAGCTGAAAAATGGTGCACTGAGAGAATCAATGACTCTATTTCTCACTCTGTGTGAGCTACAGCCTGCCTGCTGTAAATGTGCCAGACATTGGGATGCCAGGGAAAGAGGTGAATTTTTGTTCATTCAGGACCATCTGGATTCTGTGAGTGGGTGGAAGACTGGGTATGAAGCAACTGGATTGTGTGGAAGATGGGTAAAAGTCTGCCCTGTTTAAACTAAGGGCAACATTTCCACTGACTTCAGTAGAGCCAAGATTACCCACGAGATTTTAGTTTGGGCTCTGTGGCATTTGCATTGTCCAAATAGATGCCAGCAAGGGAGGCAATTACTGTTTTTGCTTGTGTCTCTCAGTCATGTGAGTGCTCTCTCTGTGTGGTGTGGGTAGGAAGATCAGAAGTCTGGTGGTGTTCACTTGTGTCAAAAGTGGGTAAAATTCATAGGCATATGGTCTTCTGCACAGTTAGTGCACAGTTCCAGTTACATGTTGGAAATCATAGAGTCATTTAGTTTGGAAATGATTAAGATCATTGAGTCCAAATGTAAATCTAAAGCTGCCAAGTCCACCATGAAACCATGTCCTCATGCACCATGTCTACAAATAGGATGCTTCCATAATTGTAAGCACCTGTGGACACAAGAAGACCTGTTTGGATTGCAGATGGGAAACTCTCTTGGCAAAAATGTCTCACTTCTTTTTCATAGGAAGTTCTGGCCACTGCCCCAGAGAATGAGGTTGAGCACAGAGATCCCCATGGCGCAGGCCTGTGGTTACCCCAGGGTGTACCCCTGCACTCCAGCCATCCAGGCAGCTCCTCTCAAAGACTGAAGGACAAGAGAAGCCAGGGAAACTACTCCTTCAGGTACATTCAAGGATGTTGGTGAGCATAAAAAGACTGTGGAGGCCCAGCAGAACCCCACTGTGGCCAGAGGTCCATCTGTGGAAGGAGCTTGCATTTCTGTACATGGTCTGTAAAACCTCTACAGCTGGTTGGGAGTGGGGTTTTATAAGGATGTTTTAAAAATTTAAAAACAGCACTGCGTTGAATGAGGAAGTTTTCTTTTTTTATTTGTTTGGGGTCTTTTTAAGAAATGTATTATTTTTTTAATGCAGCTTGCACTGGGAAAGGTCTCTTGGGATAGAGTAGCATCTCCTTGAGAGCATACAAAGGCCAGAAAGCTAAACACCCTGACAGGGACAACACTTGTCTGCCAAACCTCCTCATTCATAGACTTGGTCTGTGTGGCCTACTAGGAAACACAAGTATTCCCTGGTGTTGTAGCTGCGGGCTGAAGATCCTCTGTATGAGGCAGAGTTTCCCCCAGCACATCAGACTTTCCTCAGAGTTGTTCAGAGAAAGATTTTAGTTTTGCGTCAATTTGGAACAGGACTCATTACTGAGGCTTGAGTTTTGGCTTTTCTTTTTTTTTTCAAAACTGAATTCTTGTTGTTCAACCAGTCCTTGCTCTCTCAAGCCTATGGCAACCCCCAGGCAGCTCCAGGACTTCATTTTCATGCAGGATCTACCTTTTAGCATCCAGGTGCTCTTCTCTGGGGGAATACCTTGTCCCTTATACTCCAAGGCAGATAGTGAGTTCAGAGAGGATTTTTTGAGATAGCTGACCAATTTGTTGCAATCCCTGACAGATTTTGAAGGACACAGCCAAAGGGCTGTGAAACACCTCACCCCTCTGAATCTCGGCTTATTGACTTCTTAAGTATTTTACAAGGACTCATGGTAAATTTTTCTTGGGACTATGAATGGGTACCTGAGTTGCTGGTATGGATAGGTGGAAAATTTTAATGATTCCTATGTGTGGTTTATAGCTATTTTTGTGCATATTTTCAACAGCTACAATGGTTACGCCCATAAACTGAAAAAAAAAAGAAATCTCTTTCCCGTCTGCTGGCTTTTCTTGCGCTTCGTGTATATTCTTGTTTATTCTGCTGGGCTTCCAAGATGGAAGTTTGTACAAACATTTTAGAGTTTTGAAAAACAACAACCAGAGGCAAAAGAAGAAAAAAAGGAAAACAAGGAGCAGGGTGATCAGCTCTCAAGTGGGTCTGTGCATCCTTTGCTTTCTCATCTGGAGCTTCAAGTTGGTATTGATTTTTACAAAATTTGGGACATGAAGAACCTCCTGTTTGCTGCTCTGTAAATGAGTGTGACATGCTATTTCTTTCATGTCTATTATTTGGAATTCATCCCCTGGCTGTATAGCTCCATACTTCCTGAAGATTATGTACATATGAAGGAAATAATCACAGCAGATGCCACCCAAATACCTGTGGGTGATCAGATAACCCAACTCGCTCTATGGCTTTTGAAAATCCTGAGTCAGGTGTTTGCTATCCAAAGAAGTTTCCTGAAAAAAAATAATTTCTGGGATTTGTGCATGCAAAATTGTTTTATCTTCTCTTCTAGTGTTTGCTGCATAGAGGTGAGGGATCTGCAGACACACAAGGAGAAGAGGTTGAGTGAAATGGGTGAGTGAAAAGATTCCCCCGGCTGGCACCAATGGCTGGGAACCTTCTTGTGAAGAGATGATTTTTTATGTAAAGGAAAAACAAGTGCAGCTTGTTCATCTGGTTTGCCACTTGTGGCTGATGTAGCAGTATTTACAGTGTTCATCATGAGTACGGTTAATGCTATTTTGTATAATTCATTGATTTCCATACAACCTCTGTTGGCCATACTTCCTATGCAGGGAGCCAGGCATGCCAACTGCTTTCCGATATTAACTGTAAGTTGAAAATATAAAGAGTGTCTGATTTTCACATTGGTTCACCCCAGCTGCAAGCAGAGGTTGGCATTAGCCAAGGATGATGGCTTGGTTATGGCCCAGAGAAGCTCACTCAGGTTTTAAGGGACATTTCCCATCTTCCATGGGCTTCATGCAGAGGAAAGGATAACCCTGTCTGCAGCACTGTGGATGCCATGATGTGTCCCTGATGGACACAGAGGAGCAGCCACCACCTGTGTGCTGGTGAGCAAGGCCACAGCTGGTGTTGAGGGCACTGACAGACCCACACCGCTACAATGGCACAAACAAAATATCTGTGTGGAGGAGAGCCACGTCCGATGGGTTGCAGCTGTCCCTCTGCCTCCCGGCCACCCCCGTCCCACTCCAAATGTAAATCATCACCCTTTTCCCTTTCAGCATAACAGTTGTGTCATTTAAAAGCTCAAAGAGCTGAGAAAAAAGTCTCCTTGTTTAGAGAAACCACTAAAACAAATTATGAGCATTTAATAAATGGGGAAAACTGTCTGTTTGTCATAACACATAATTTTTCCTTTAAATAGCCAAACAACCACCCAAAAGGTTCCTCATAGATGGCTGTGTTGGGGGATATTTCCAGGGTCAATCTGCACTGGGGTCCTTTCTGGGAGCCTTTGGCCCAAATCCCTGCACAGATGGATGGAGGGCTCAAGGTGGGGTAAAAAGGTGTGTTGAGCTCCTTTTGGGACTGGTGATGGAGCATGAAAGCTTCCCTGGTCTTGTGGTACCCAGAGAGGCTGGCACGCATTGCCTCCACCCTGCCAGTGGAGGGATGGGAGCCCAATGCCCAGCTACCACGTTGTGCTCGGCTCCATGGACCGCCCTTGGCTGCTCCTTGGGGAGCAGGGTCTGCCTCGCATGCAAATGGCATTTTTTGTAAAGCTTCGATGCATCTCTTGAATAAACAGTAGCTTGGCCACTGCCTTTGCACAGCAGTTCAGTGTTCTTCTCACTTCTCATGTGATACGTCTCTTTTCAAAACATTTCCTGATCCTGAGCTCCTTCCTCAGGTTGTGGGAACATTCAGGTTCGGATCTGCAGTGTGTGGGCTGGCCTCTCTCCAGTTGTTTAACAGATGATTACTTTGAATAGGATTATCTTGGACAGGCAGAGAATCATCTCTGCAGTGCTGGGGCCGCCTTCGCCCTGGGAGGGGGGAGCAACCAGACCGAGCTGTGAGATGTTCAAGCTCCTGCTGGCAAGTGCCTCCTCCTGGCAGTGTGTCCAGGCTTCGGACCTGTGGTCCCATCTTTACCAGCTATTGTCCTTGGTCCTTAACAATGACTGATTACTGGTTAAACCCCCTTGTAATGATCCTCTTCACCTTTAGAACCTTCCAAAGTTTGGGAGAAAACCTGCTGTGTGTTTTGCTCTTTGGTGGCTCAGGAGCCTGAAGGTAATTAAATGCTCAGCTTTTAAGTGCCCGACAGCTCTGTGTATCGCAGGATTGCAGCTTCGCTTGTGTGAAACCTGACTGCTGGCTCGCATCAGCTGCAGTCATGGAGAGCCACGGGGTGCCTGCCGTCGTGTTGTGGACCAGCTCCTGGGGGCAGCAGACACTGTCTGAGCCAACCCCTCCACAAAGTAGGAGCTGCAGCATCGCAGGCAAAAGGCAAAACCAGATGGGCTCTGACAAGCATAAAGCTGCTGCATCCCTGCCACTGTTCATCCACTTATGAAGGGGTCAAGGGGTGACGTGCTGAGCACTTGGGGCACTCCTGTCATGTGCCCTACGTGGTGGCTGGCCAGCTTACTGGAGATATCTCAGATTGTGGCTGCATCCCTACAGAGTGTTTCCATATTTTTCTGAAAGTGCGTGGAGCTGGCAGTTTTTGCAAGATAGTTGGCCCAATGGGAAAGCAAATTTGTTCTGCTGTCATGCTGGAACTGGGCAAAAGTGGAGGGTAAAGAAAAAGAAAAACTTTTTTGGGTCAGTCTCCATTTTGGCTGTGGGTTCCAACAAGAAGTCAGGGTGAGAGCCTGGTGGTGTTTGTTGAAAGAGGGTGTGGAAGGTTTTGCTGAACCTTTGTAGGTATGCGAATTTGGAGATGGTGATTTTTAAGGGTTCCATTTAAGACTTCTCTATGGGGTTCATGAGAAACAAGTTCTGAGAAGATGAAGGTGTGAAAACAGCATTCAGCAGTGGTAGTGCTCCCATAAGGGGCAATGACAATGTCACCACTGGGAGCTGGCGCTGGTTAAGTGAACCAGTCAGGAAGAAGCAGGTATGATAAAGGCCAAATAAATTGTGTTTGTGATAAGGAAGATGGCAAAGGGTATAGCCTGAACAGAATCATGGAGATGATAACAGAGGAAAAAAAGGGAAAGAATGGAAGAAATGTTACAAGAGCAAAACAAAAAGGTTTCAAAACAGGCTCAGTGTGTGGGCAAGAGTGAGATGGTTATCACAGCTAACTGCTCAATTACAAGTTTTGTCAGGGACAGATAGATCAGGTGGCTCCTCTGCAAAAGTGACAGCTGAGGCAGGGACTCCTCTCCTTAGACATTGCCAACAGTCCAAATGTTGGGCCACAAAATGTGGAGTAAAGCCCTTCTCCCTAGTATTACCCTCCTGTGAGCTGAACTGGTTCTAGCCCAGCCTTCCCTGTCCAGCCAGCTTGAACCTGACATTCAGGATAGAGCAAAGTGTGGAGATAGATAAAGTCTGAAGGACCTTACCTAAAAATCAAAGGACAGTTGAGACAGTGACTCAAGGGCACACTGCCTGTCCCTGGTGGGAATATTAACTCCCTTAATGAGACAGGCACTGTGTCAGACTGTCCATTTCAGGTTGATAATAAGTATTTTATTACCTCCCTATCGTTAAAAAAAAAAGAAAAAAAATTCCTCTATCCAGCTTCCTCAGTACTTTAATCTTGGAGTTCTCCTTGGTCAGATGTCTCCTCTCCTTGGGGAGACTTTTCTTTGTGAATTGGGAGCAAATTCTCCAGCTCGTCTCCCACAGGTTCTAATCCCTTCTTTTGTTTCACCATGTGGTTGTGTAAGCAGTTCCCTTGAGAACAGGGCTCCAGGAATATATAATTAAATCAGAAGTTTGGCACTAATAAGTGATCTTATCACTTTGTTGGGCTTTTTTCAGGTCTTTGTGTGATATTTCTAGGCCGCTCATTTGAAGTTATTTAATTACAAGGTCCCCATAATAGACCCAGGGCCTTGGATGGTGTTTTTTTTTTTTTTAAATTGTTGTAAAATTTTTTTTATTATATCATATGCTATGATGCTTTGTGCACCAGGTGACCTAGGAGGGGCTGACAACCCTTCAGGACTGTCACTGACAAAGCTGACTCTGCAGAGATTGTTTTTGCTATGAGTAATTACCGAGAAGGAACTCCTCTTCAAGCCCCAACAAAGCGGCTGAACCCCAGAACATCTGTTGCCATCAAGTCAAGGGTTGGAGCCCACTGGGGACTGTACCCTGCTTGGGGCAAGAATAAAGTAGGAAGAAAGCCAAATCCTGTGAAAATTCCCATTCCCAGTGAGTTTTCCTGCGTTCTGTGCTGTTCAAAGCACTGCACCTTCTTTTGCCGTCTGTGGGCGGTGGAGGTGTGCAGCTGCCGTGACCTCGGTGGGGCGGGACTGTTGCCCAACACAGAATTTTCCATGGGTTGAACCTCTCCATTGTTCAGCTCCAGGGGTGGTGAGGTATCAGGGTGCAGCTCTCACCCTTGAGAAGCCTCAGGGCCTGAGTTGACTAGGTGTGAAGTTGTTTGAGTTCTTCAAGATGAAGATAAGATATGGAGATTTAAAAAAACCTCTATTAGAAACCTGCCATTTATTGAAGTGCATTCTAGGTAATGGGTATGTGTGTTCAAGATGGAGCTAAAACTGACAGGAAAACTGTGTTGTAAAAGTGCCTCTTCTAGACTGCCTTCAAATCACTCAAGCTCCTCTCTTCATTTTTCAGTACCCAAATAATTTTGACAACTAACCTGCATCTCCTCCCCCAAAACTGTGCAATAAGATTGAGAATGATGTGAAACACGAGTGCAATAATAGAAAGACAGGTGCTGGCGTGGTGTGGTGGTGTGATTGCATGGTGGCATGGCAGCACGTGCAATGTGGGGCTTTCAAAACATGTTTTGGTTTGTGTCTTGGGGTAATTTTTGTTTGGTTTTTTTTTTTTTTTTTTTGTTTGGTTTATTTTGTTTTGTTTTGTGTGGGTTTTGTGTGTTTTGCTGTTGTGGGGTGGTTTTGTTTTTGTTTTTCGCAGAAGAATGTTCTTCTAACTCTCATCTCCATTCTTGCTGGTAGTCTACTGAGAAGATGAGAGCAGGACTGCCATGAGCAGGGTGACAGGTGGGGATGGTTGGCTTTCCACCTCAGGGAAGGTTGGAAGGAGCCATCAGTCAGTTGGAAGTAGGAGGACAGGCTTCACCCATGGGTTCCTGCTAGACAATATTTTCCTAAATGGAGCCAAACTCTATTTGCCCCCTTTGTTACTGTTTTGCCCCATGAAATGTCAGACAACACTCTGCATAGCTGAAGTTCCAAGCTTTCAAACATCACACAATCTGTGATTGAAATGGGCTTTTAAAATTACCTGTTTGACTGAAAAAGCTTCAGTCTCAGCAAGAACTGCCCCTGGGAACTTCCCCCCTCTTTAAACAGCAAAACTGAGCTTCAGCAATACTGGTTCTATCTCTGGGCATGACAGTCAGTGGAAACCCCTTTGCTTTCCATTGGCCATGTGACTTGGAGTAAAAACCTCTCTGCTGGTTTAATTCATCAAGGAGAACCTGCTGATTGATGTCCTACAACTGGCCTGGCACAGTTTTCTGCACACCTGAGCCTGGAGCTGATCCAGGAGCTCCATCCCCTCACTATGCTCAGGCAGAAAACCCTGAATCTGACAGTCAGGTGCTAATGAAACAGTAAGTGAACAGAGATTAGTGTACCCTTCCAGTGTCATTTTCAGGTCCCATTTTGTTGCTTTTCTGCCCACTTGGAATGCTGCTCCATTTACTAACTTCTTATTTGCTTTCCTTCCAGGTTGCTTACCTATCATCACTAATTACAGAACAAACAATGGCAGTAATATAGTAATGAATGGCAACCTTTTGGGTTTTTTTCTTTTGTGTGTAGGTGCACCTGGTTCAAACATTTAAGATAAATGGGAGCGACTTTCCAACTCTCCTCTCCTTTGCCTAGCAGCACAATTTCTATCGGTCAATTCTGGGACGGTACGAGCAGGCAGCAGGAGTTTATGCCAGGTAGGCAGAAGGAAAGGGTGTTCTGAGATCTCCTGTAAACACAGAATTCAAGGATTGCTGATGAGCATTGTCCCCCCCCATTTTTAATATCTTTTTCCCCTTGATTTTGTGCTGGCATTGTTCTTTGTGGTTCTTTGAGATCCTGTTGACACTGAGTGATGCTGAAACTCCTAACAGAAAACCTTAATGTGACCCCAAATTCACAATTTCGCCACTAATTCAGAAAAAGGAGACATTTAGAAAGGAGAATAAACCTTTCCTGTACCAGTGCCCTAACGCAACACAACACTTTGGTTAAACACAAGCACAGCTCCACTGATTCCCTGCTCTGAGTCCACATAAGAGTATCTCTTCGATCTGGATTTGGGATTACAATGGAACAAAAAGCAATCTAAATCCACTATTCAGTACACAATAAAAACACCTCACCAGTGAAGCTTAAGCAAGCCTTAAAATGTACCTGAAAATAGGAAGTTGCCTATTGTAAGTGAAATAGATGCTGATCTAAAGCATTTAATTAAAATGGAGTAAGTGTTTCAGTGAATCTTTCTGTATTTCCTTTCGTTGTTTTATGAGGCTGGGCAGAGACATGTCCCTGTCTGGACTGGGAATGGCTCTGACTGACCACCAGCTTCTACCTTGGACCTATCTAGCTCTCTGAAAGATATTTTTATCAATATGATACAGTTCAGGAGAGCAGTTTGTTTTTAGTTAGTTCCCATAATTGTTCATTTTTTAAAAAATCCACTTCTGCTCTAATGACACCCAGGTTCTCCACCCTTTGGAGTTGTGAGCATTTCTGAAAAGCAGGTGTACATTCTACCAGCAATCCCCTTGCAGGGAGACATGATCTGCTTAGTGAAAACAATTCCTGAGTCACCTGCTGAACTGGTTTGATGTTATTTTGGTGTAGTGATAAATAATTGTGCCCCGGGATAAACCAAGAGTCACTTCTTGAGGATGCAAGCATCCACTGTTTAAGAGACTGAAACAAATCACTCTCTCTGTCTATTCAAATGGATCCTTAAAATATTGCTAACTCTAGAAATAATACAATAATTTAAATCAGTCAGAAAACTGAGAATTTGGCTCAAACGTCTTGAGATCCTCCTTCAGTAGTAGCAGGAAGGTGTTTATTCCTTGTCTTTTCATTTCTGAGCCTTCAGCTTAGAATCAGGGTGGCTTTTTCTGCAGCTCCCTATGCCTTTGGAGGAAGGGAGTCTGAGCTGATTGACTCTCCATGTGTCTCCAGCAGCTGAGCATTTAAGAGTAATGTTCAAAGTGTGATACCAGAACTTTATATATTTCTTTGGTGTCATCTCCCAGTGGACAGATTCAGGGTGCTCATGCTTTTGTGTCAGACTCTCAATAACCGTGTTCATTTCCAGTATCTGTGATATATAACTGAAGGAGCACATCTGACACATCTATAACCAAGTCCCTGGTACTGCCTTTGCATGCCCTGGTCTCGTGTCTGTATTTTTACCAGTGTGAGCACTATGAAGTGCAGGTCCTGCTGGACCAGTGGAGCAGTGCAGTAACTTCCAGCATCTTGTGCTTGCATGAGACATGGTGAGATGCTGAACTATGCCAGGGAAATGCCTGGGATGGGGTGTTATTCTGAGCCTGACGAGGGCATGCTGAGGCTGGGCAGGAGGAAAGCCCGTGTGAGTGGAGAAGGAAGGACATGCTTTAATTGCAGCCATTCACTTGCACATCAGGAGAAGGAAACATGCATCATCCTCAGGTCACAGTTCTGCCTTGCAGAAACAGCTGTCATCACCTGGCCCCAGTGTTTCCCCAAGAGTTAAAAACATTGACCTGCTGGGACATGTCTGCAGCCTCCAGAGGTGAAGGAGAGACCAGGGCTGGGGTGGAGACACCCACACCCCTTGCCAGTGCAGAATTCCACAGGGCATGGCTCTGACGGGGTTCCTCACCCCCACGCTGGTTGTTTGCTCCTCACCTCCACGCTGCTGGAGAAGGCTGCACAGGCTGTGCACTCCATGGGTTCTCCCCTGCACCTGCTGGGTCCTGTGAGAGCTGCCCTGGTGTCCAACCTCCTCTGGTGCTCCAATGATGAGATATCATGGCTGTGATGGTGCACTAACATGGTGCATGAAAAGGAGGGAGTCCTCTGCATTTGGAGGAGGGAGTCTCTGTGTTTGGTTTTGGGACTGGACCTCAGAGTGCTCCTCTCCCGTGTGAGAGCCTGTCAGGCTGGGTGCTCCAGGGGCAACACATAGAGGAATCTTCTCTGCAGATGCCAGCACAGTTTATGTCTGACATAAATCCTGAGCTGCAAATGCACAGAGAGGAGCAGAGAACTTCTGGGAATTTTAGACATCTGGAGAACTTTAATGTAGAAAACACAGATGTTTATAGATGCTTTCTGCAAGGTCATGAAGGTTTGAAGATCATAATTTTGTGCTTGGGCATCTAAGTCCTTTTTCAGATTTCTTGGCTCCACTGTTCTCTTCTGCAATGGCAGAGGAATGATTTGGATTAGAGCAGCACGCAAGCTGCTCAGGATAAACGAGCTTGCTACATCCACATGAAGTGAATCTCTATCTCACTTTTATTTTAATTAAAATTAATATAGTAATAATTAGAGAGGTGTTGGAAGGATCATTAATGTGTAGCCAAAATCTCAGACTTTTGTGTGAAGTTGCATAGGAGTTCAAAGTACTGTTACTGTCAGTTTATCACTCATTACAATAATTCAATTAATTAATGTTCTTTTCTAATGTTCACTTGCAGGTATTCTATGTCTAATATTGAATAATTATAGTCACAGTACTTCTCTTATTATTTTGCACAAGTGCAGTTCTCACCATTTGATCACCAGTAGGACAAAATAAAATAATAATAGGGATATTCCAACAAGAGGCAATGCATGTAACTTCCTTGACCTGGATAAATTACACTGAGCAAAAAAACCCCTTCCAACAGTTCCAGTGAGGGAGGACAAGACTAGGGAAGACATAAACTGTTTTCAAACGGGAACCTGGATTTCATTCTATCCCTTTGCCCTTTAGTTACAATACTGCCTTTTGCTTTGAAAAGAGACTTTGGCAGGATACATTCAAAATACTACCCATTAATTAGGTAAATATTCTAAACTCTCTTTTCCTCCCAGGTCCAGGGGAGCTGAGAGCACCAGCCTCCCAGCACCTCATGATGAGAGGTGATTTACTGTAGCCCCAAAATAAAAGGTACTTTCTGTGGCTACAGCACATAGACACGCCATTGATAATTCTGCCTTTGTTTTGATTACTTCCAACTGCAGAATGAGGGAGACTTAATTGGCAGAAATTACCTCATTCCTGGTTGATTAAGGCCTCCATATGTGTTTTATAAATAAAGTAGTCTTTTCAATTGTTTTATCACTTGGAGTTTTCAGCAGACTAAATATGATTTATGATGTTTTGCCTCTTTCCCCAAATGGGAACCACTTCTGGCCATCTGCCCTGTGGGCACTGGCACACCGAGAGCTGGCGGGAGCATCACTGGTGCTGCTCTCGTGACTCTGGAGGTGGCTGGGCATCCTCCAACCCTCCCTGGGGTGGTTGCCCAGCCCAGGGCTCAGCTGAGAGCGGGGTCTCCATGGGGTTTGTGTAGGGCAGTTGACAGCGGCCGCCCCGTCCCCGAGGCGTAACCGAACAGGGCTGTGTCTTCTCTGCGCTGCTCTCTGTGTCAGGCGCCCTCACGGCACGGCCGGGGCTTGCCGTGACAGCGCTCCTGGGCGATGCTTGCACTGGCTGCTGGCTGAATTCCTCTGTTCCCTTCCTTATTGTGTTAGAATAAAGGAATAAAGCAAATATATACATATATATCAGACTTTCATAACTGTGTGGGCTGCAGTGTACAGCCTCCTGCAGCTTTGCAGGTGCTCTTGGAGGGAGCACCAAAGAGTATCTCCATCCCATTGAGCTGCTGGATTATACCCCTTCGTATCTGAGGGAAGTGGCTGAAGAGGAGCTTCAACATGGGACCTTGCCTTCCATTTAGTCATGTCATCTATCACATCATGTCATGTATCATGTCATATATCATATCATATCATATCATATCATATCATATCATATCATATCATATCATATCATATCATATCATATCATATCATCAAATGGTTTGTGTTGGGAGGGACCTTAACACTTATTTCAGCTCCCGCAGGCAGAGACAGCTTCCACTATGTCAGGTTGCTCCAAGCCCGATCCAACCTGGCCTTCCAGGGATGGGACATCCACAACTTCTCTGGGCAACCTGTGCCAGAGTCCCACCACCCTTACAGGGAAGAATTTCTTCCTAATACAAATAATAATAATAATAACAACAACGATAATCATAGTCCTCCCAAATCCACCCAGTGTGAATTGATAGTCAGAGGTGGAAAGATGAGGAGCGATTGGATGATGGTCAGCCTCATGCTGAACTTTGGAACCTGGAATAATGCTTTTAAAGAGTTTTAAAAGGCAAACAGCAATGGAAAAAAATAATGAATAGAAACAAAATTAAGGCCTTGTGTGCCAAATACACTACTTACTCCACTCCACATTGTTTCAAATCTCTTTGTTTTCAAGTAGCTGTATTGTTTAATCCAAGCTATCAGAAACCATGAGCTTGGCTTAAAACTAGAGCTGAAAATGTTTCCTATCAGGTTCTTTTATTCGCTCTCTGAAGGCTGAACATTTTGCCTTTCAGGAAGGCTGGGTAAGTGCTAAAGAAAAAAAAAGAAAGCTTAAATTGTTGGGTTAAAAACTGATCCAAGCTCTAAATCACCAGTAAATGCAGATGACGCATGATAAAATGATGAGACTTGAAGATACTGTTAGACATTTACAGAGATAAGGAGAAGAGGTATATTTAGTGGGATTCTTGTGTCTTAGCATTTGGTATTCTGAACTGTCTAGAGAGAAACATGCTGATTTCCTCGGATTACTTGATCATGGTTCACTGAGTTCAGGTTTTCTTTTCTTTCTTTTTTTTTGCTGCTAATTCTGTAGCAGTGAATATACTTGTGAATGAATTCATGAAGCTAAGCACATTTTTGAAGTGAAGAATATCTTTTCTAACAAAGATAATTTCCTATCCAAAGTGCAGGGAAAAAATCTCAAAGAAAAAAGTTGTGTTTATGTAATTGTTAGTTTTGACTTTTTAAAAAAACAAGTGAAAAAAAGGTTGGCCTGAAACAGCTAGATGTGAAATTCCAAATAACAGAATCTGGGGGTTTGTGCCAGATTGGATGCAGCTCGATGACAAAGCTGGAATTCAAAGCCAGCACATGAAGCAGCCAGGGAGGCTGAGGGAGGATTCGGATGGGTGCAGGACAGACTGTTTCTGCTTTTCATCCACAGGATGTTTCAGACAATAAAAATCAAGTCTCCATCCCATAATCAGCTCTGCTGTGGAAGGTGTTGCTCCTGTCACAACTCAAGACCTATTTATTTTGGAAATGGGGGATCCGTAGGAAGGATTAATGGGCGTTCTACAGCTGCCACATGTGGAGGGACAACACAAGTGGTTTAGCACCATTCCTCCCTGGGAACACCCCTCAGTGCAGGACAGTCTGACAGACAGGCTTCTGCTCAGGGTCACCTCAGCAGTGCTGAGGTGACACAGCCAAAAATGAGCCCTTGCTGTATGGCAGTCAGAGTCTGCAGTGACCAGGGGCATGGGAAGGAAGGCTTTCCCTAACAGGAACAGGCAGATGCACTGCAGTCTGGTTTTCCAGGTGCTACTTGGCACAAGGAATGCAGGGGGGAGCCGTTGGTGTTGAATGAAATCCTTCCTTTGTGGCTGGTGGGGATAGAACCCCTGTGCTATTTCTGTGCTGATGGCATAGCCACAGGAGGATTATTTGGGGTTTTTGTCCCCATCCTTTAAAGGAATGTCACTGTGTGAAAACCCTCGGTCCACATGTGACCAAAAAGGTTTTGATTGGAGATGAAATGAAGCATGCTTCTGCCCTGCTGAGGTGGGAAGGGAAAAACATCGAGAGAAACCTCTGCTTTCACCTCTTTTGGCAGTTAAAACAGTTAAAACAGTTTGCTTCCCAGCAAACATTTCAGGGCGATCCTTGAGCTGTGTGCTTTCCTGGAGCACCATTCCAGACACCACCAAAGAGTCCCAGATGGAATTTTGCCTCTGTATAGCAGGGTCTGGTGCCAGGGTGAGTAAGGGAGCTCTTCTCCTGAAGACCCCATGGACACAGATCTCCACAGATGGTCTTTCACTGATGACTGCAGCAATCTGCTGTTGTTTCCAAACTGGCTCCTCAGTGCTCTCCTGGATGCTCAGCCCAGGGAAGCTCTCGTCCTCCTGGGCCAGGCCAGACGGGTGTTTACAGGGTGTGCTGGGGGCATGTCCTTTGGGGACGATCTGGCTGAGTGAAAAACTCCCTAAAAGTGCCAATTTTCAGCTGTGCAGGGAGGTGAGGGCAGCTGGCACGAGGGGCACATGCGCTTGGCTCTGGCTGCCCCAGAGCTCCTGTACCCTCTGCTGTTGCCCAGTCTGCCCAAATGCTGAGCATCCTCATCCCCTTGCCAAAAGTTAAGTGCTGGGGAAAGGTAAGGACTATTAATTAATGTTCGCTGGACAACTCTCATGCCTGTCTCATGTGGATAGGAGAAATATTCTTCCTCTCTCTTGCCCTTCATATTGGAGCCACTCTTTATTCAGCAGATTTCTCTGAAGAAATTTCTCTGGAGAAATCTGGGGAGAGTGAGTGTGCCTTCCAGAGATGTGAGCTGAATAACAATCACTAAATCCCCCCCTTTCACCAACTTCTGCTCCTGCTCATGCTGTTCTATATTCTTTGTGGCAGAAACATTGGAAACAGATTTTCTGGGTGCAGAAAAAAGAAAAATTGAACAGCCATCAAGATGCCAAACAACAGAATGCATTTTCCTCATGCAGATAACGTTTCTGATGTCATTAATGAACACCCAGATTCCCCTGAAGCCCCTAACCATTGCGGAGTTTTTATAGTAATGTTTGCATTAGGCTTCTGGTGGGCTCAGGCTTTTGGAATTATATTTGAGCTTTCTTAGCTTTCAGCACCATTAAGCATATTTTAAAAACACATTAACAGAAATATGTCAACTTGGTTTAGGCTGAAACTTATGTTTGGGAAAGAAAATCAGTAAAAAGCAAGTTTAACAAAATACAAATGAAGTGGGAGTGTTTTTGTTAAAGGAAAAAAAGAAAGAAAGTATATGATTCCAAAATAATTTCTTTTCTCTCTCTTTTTTTTTTTTTCCCTATAGCAACTCAAACACATGGACTTTGTGCTTGTGAATGAGGAAAATTAAGTGACCAGAACCCAAACTTCTCCTGGGGATGTGAAACAAAACTCCTTGGTTTTGGGAAACAAAATGAAACAGGAACACCAAATGCAAAAATATGTTAAATAGCACCAGAAGTATCTGCAAGGTTAAACAGAAACATGTAACTGAAACACAGTTTGTTTCCCTGGAAGAGAATGGAGGAAATTTTCCTTTTATTTTGATATTTCCATCATTTAAAATAACAGACTCTTCCCAAACTCCAGCCCATTATTTTCAGTCTCCAGGGACCATTATGGAAAAGCTCAAATTCTCTGTTCTTGCCCTGCAGAAAGATTACTAAAACAAGACTCTGTTCCTTTTCCTTATTTTGTTTCTCTGATGAATCTTGCATACATTACTTGGAAGAAGGAGGTGCAGGAGTTGTGGGAGACCTGCGTACATCTGTGAGACTCTTGGGGCAGTGTGATACCTTAGGTGGTTGTGTCTGGGGTTGTCCTCCCACCAGGTGCTTCACCATGGACCTCTCCCCTGTCAGAAAGTTATTGTGTGAAAGGCCATGTATTTTCCACTGCTCCTTGTTGTAATGGGGAGTCACGACAGAAGAAGGGATAATGCTAATGACATTATTAATGGCACAAAATTTCCTAGAAGGCATTTAGAAGCCTTGCAGCATAATCATAGAATCACAGACTGGTTTGGGTTGGAAGGGACCTTAAAGACTACCCAGCTCCAAGCCCCTGCCATGAGCAGGGACACCTTCCACAAGACCACGTTTCTCCAAGCTCCCTGGACTTGAATACTTCCAGGCATAACGAGCCCATGCCCTCTTAAAGGTAAAGCCTCTTGAAAACTGTGATGTGCCTTTGTGTGGTTGCCCTTTACATGAGTTTTTCTTTGAGTCTCCAACAAATGTAATAATCAACAAAAATGTGCAGTGTCGCTCCACTCTGCAAATGCCTCTGTTTTTCTGTTGGCTTCAACACCAGTCAGCTCTTGCTTCTGGACCAGTGTGAAAAGTAAAAAGGCAAGATGTGATCATCCAGTCCAGCCTCTACTTTTCATCTTCCTCTGATTTTTGTAACAGTATGGACAACACCTCCCTGTTTGCTGCCCTTGTGTATGGCTTAATATGGAAAACACAACGGGGGCTGCCAAGCTGTATGTGCTACCATCTATGGGAAAAAGGACTTCCCCAAAGCAGAGGCATAAATTCTGCTTTCTACTTATGTGAAGAATAAAATGATAATATGGAGCTCTGTCCTCTCCTTGTTTGGGTCAACAGTATAGGAATGCCCAGTTATAAACAGGAGAAAATGTGCTTTTAGGCAGATAAGGAGAACAGCATTTAGTGGAATAGCAGCTTTTTCCAGGCAGAAGACTCTGCAGCTGGAAAATCACGTTGAATGTATCAGAAAGGCAAGAATAAAAAAAATTGAAAAAGAGGGCCATGTCTTTTAGGTCTCTAAATTTTTTTCTAATGCATCTATCTATCTATGCATTTATCTAATAATAGAAATTGCAGATAAGTTTTTGTATTTTATTATTGCTAATATAATAGTCAAAATATAATAGCCAAAGTCCAAAATAAAATATAATACAATGTAATCTAATGCAATATAGTATATATACAACATATAGTAATTACTTGTCTATAGTATGTGGTTTGTTATAACAACATATTGTATATTAATATATGACTATATATTATCAACCTATATCTAATGAATAATATATATGCTGATGCTGTTGAAAAAAGATAATGTTGGCAAAAAAAGATAATTATGTTGGAAGATAATTCAGAATTAGTACAAGATGGTTTTGCTAAACCCTGTTTAGAAATCTAGCATGACCAAGGCATACATATTAAATTAGCAGGTTGCAAATAACTGAGAGTGGGAAGACTGATCATGGTAGTGCTTGGTTGGATTTCCATGTGCACCCTTGCTCAGTCCTAGGGAGAGGGACCCGAGGTGGTTGGGAACACTGCATGGCTCAGACAGGTGGATGGATCAGTGTGGGTGGGTCAACCTGTTGCTGCTATTTCTCAGTTTTCTTTTGAATTTTGAAATGTCCTGTCCTGTTTTTTGAGGCCCTGGTTATAAGAAAAAGCTGAGAAGGAAAGAGAACTCTTCACTTCCTCAATGATGCCCTGATCAGGGGCGGGGAGAATGAACCCCCAGCTGAGCAGAGGCAGCTGCAGGTTCACAAACAGTGCTTGAGGGGCCAAGAATTGCAATATTATAAAAAGCTGAGGTATTTTCTTAAGGTTGAAAAAATCACATATCTTCACAGTTATGATCTTCTTGGAAGATCATTACATTAGATTATATTGTATTGTATTATACTTCGGCTATTATATTTTGACTACTATATTAACAATAATAAAATATAAAAATGTATCTGGAATTTCTGTTTTAGTAATTTAAATAGCTTCATCTGAATTTTTATCCAAATTTCAGCACAAAAGTAATTATTCTGGTATATAAATTCACCTGTCAAGCTGCACCCAGGGGAAGGGGTTTTGTATGAAGCTACCACATTAGAAACCTTCTTCCTTGGGGTAAAGAACTTAAAAAGGTACCCATTCCCTTGTGTTTGCACAGCAGCCCCTAACAGCTCCAAGGCGGACTTTAGAAGTGATCAGGAGAGTGCTTTCTGCTGTAAAAGCTCCCTAAATGTATGTTTACCTCATTCAGGCTTTGAGCAGCACTCAGGTGTTTGCCTGTGACCTGCCCTGGGGTTCAGGCACCGCGGTGTGGCCCACAGTGGGTCCCTCCCTTCCCAATGGCACTGTCTGGGTGGGTGTCCCCAAGAGTCCCTGGTCTAGTGGAAGGCGTCCCTGCTCATGGCAGCAGGGTTGAAACAAGATGACATTTAAAGTCTCTCCGAATCCAAACAATTTCATGATTCTGTGATTCCAATTCTATGGCTGTGCTGGACCTGGCTCTTGCAGCTCCCAAATCCCTGCAGTGCCAGCAGTGGTTGGGTTCACCAGCCAAACAGGCTTGAAGACTTTTTCCTATTTCCACATCTAACCTCACTAGAGATGGCTCCTGAAGGATACATAGGTTCACGTTGGAAAAAATTTTTCCTCAGCCTTCAGGAGTGGCTTTCTTTGGTAAATCCCAGTATCTTTAAGAACTGGAGTTATTTCCTATTCTGGGGCTGGTTTTCTCTCAGAAGTGGTCCAAGTAAGCCTTGAAGGTTGGATTTGGACAGAAGACATCAAATCAGCAGCATGGGGATTTTCAGCCTGTTTGTGTGAGTGCAAAGGGTGCAAATGTCTGAGGTTAGGGGCAAATCCAGCTCCTTGGTCCTACAGGGACAAGTTTCTGTTCACGGTCCCTTAAAGTGGAAAAAGGTGGGCAGCATCATGTGGGCCACTAGGGAAGATGCTGAACTGAGATGAAAAACTTTGATGAAACGACATTTGGTGAATGTCCACCTGTATCACATATAAATATAACACACATCCAGATCATACAGAAATTAATTTCCACCAAATTTCCAACTTCTGTCCAGGTTTGTTCTGTGTAACTAAAATTCAAACTGAGTTAACGTCTCGGTACAGACTATAAAATACTGTTCTCTGGGAAAAATGTATTCAGCAGCCAAGTGGTTAAATCAAAATAACAAGGGCTATTTATCTAGTAGCTTTCCATGGCTATACTCAAGGGGGGCATATCTACCTATTTGTCAAGTCATTGACAATAGCCTATTTCTTTCTTCCTACCCATATGCTTTATTAAAGAAACACTTGACCTACCTGTCATATCAAACTGCTTCCTTTATCCAAAACAGAATAATATAGACATTTCCCTTAAGGGAATCCTGATGCAAATATATAAGGACAGGTTGCCAATTTGTTGAGCGTATTAGGGTACAGAAAACTGTCAAGGGAAACAGCTGTAATACAGACTGTTCTAACAAGCTCATTTTTCTTTTTTTTCCGTGGTACTTTTGGTCTCTCCTTAGTTTATATTATACGATTTGTATGTTACAATTTTTATGGACAGCTGTCAACTGCAACTCCTCTTTTTCATTTTGAAAAAAAAAAAAAGGAAACCTTCAGATTCCTGGCCAAGGCTCAGATCTATTGTTTGGTCTTTGACAATAACTGTCACAAAACCTTCAGCTGCACACAGCTGAGAAGAAAGTTATGGGATAGAGGATGGGAAAAACAGTAAAGCTTGTGGTGGAGAAGGTTCTATGGTTTTAAAGGCATGTATTTTCATGTGAAGCTACTTAAACACACGATAACGCTTCCCATTCTCACCTGTCTGCTTGTGTGCTGCAGAAGGACAATTTGAAATGATGCAGAAAGGTTCAATGTGACATTTTGCACAAGCAAGCTTTGCTGTGGCTGAGGGCTGGGAATGAGAGCCAAACTGCAGGAATTCAGGCTTCCCAGTGGCATGCTGGTTAACCCTGAGCCTCTCAGTCCCCAGCACTGGTTTTGGTGCACAGGTCCGAAACATCCCTGGCTTTCCAGCATGGCACTTTGGTGATGTTGTACAGACCCTCAGTAGTTTCCAAGTGAAATCCATAATTTTCAGCAACTGGACTCTCCTGAGACCAGAAAAGATTAAGAGTCAAATCCATGTAATTAGAGGTCTATGTTGACTAGTGGACAAGACAAAGGCTGTGCTATAGGAACAGAGTAAAGATCTGTTCTACTTTGACTGCAGCTTCACTGAAATCAGGGGGGTTACCCCAGAGATTAATTAGTCAATTTATGCTTGTTTGCATAAAAGATGACACAGATCATCAGCTGAATGAACAAAAGTTCAGGCAGTGCAAGTCAGGGCAAGAGGGGAGGGAACTAACCATGCCTGGACTGAGGTCACAGCATGGGCTGATCAAGTCGCTGTGCCAGAGCATTATGCCTGCCGTGTGCCTCTAACCAGTGCCCTGTGATGAGAGGCCACTACTGGCTTTGGCATCTCTAATAAAAGTCAGATCACCCAAAGAAAATGTCTCTAAAGGGTCATGCAAATATTTGTGTAGAGAAGAAAAGGAGCACTGGGATCACTGCGTGAAAGGCTGTGCAGAAATGATCTGGTATTTTTCTTTGGTCTGAACTTCTGCCCTGTTCCTGCTCCCTGTGTCCTCACAACTAGCCTTGGACTCCTCAGTGGTGTGAAAAAGGGATTCCTTATCCTGTGTTTTAATGTGGGAAGCACCCAAGTGAAGATCAGGAGCAGTAGGTGGCATCCTGGTCCTGCTGAAATCCTGTGGAGTTTTCTCATGACCCTTTTCAGGGCCAGGAGCTCACATAGATGTTAAATATTGGCAGCGTGGAAGGAGGAAGCTCTGGTGGTCTCATGTTGTTGCTGTGGGCCGAGCTAAGAGTGACTTTAGGGGTCATTTTGTTAGCACATGGCTTATGAAGACACTGAACTGTGTGATTGCAGGATATATGTAGGGATGAGGAGAAAAAGATCCTCAAAGCACAGCTGTAGCACTGACTCTGCCTTTAGAAAAGGACTGCATAGTTTGAAGCCATTAATAGACTTTCCATAGGAGATATTATCCTGTCTGTTTCCTTGGAATACTATGGAAAACAAGGGAAAGGGACCATCAGGCACCACTTCTTTGTTCTGCTATTGTAAATACACATACCCAGAGCTTTCTCACCAGCTGATGAGCTTTTTCTGACAGAAGTGAAAATATTGCCTCATTTTTTTGTACAAGTTTTGAATTGTCAATGCATTTTCTGGGGCCAAACTCTAGCTTATACATAGAGAGAAATGCATTTATCACTGGGACTCGAGCAGAGCCAACAGCTTCTCCACTCGCATCCCCATTGACACATTTGATGACACTTAATGATCTCTTAATAGCGATGCACTGGAAAAAAGACTTGAACACCTAGGGGGGTGGTGTGGAACTGAATGTGTTACTTGTCACGGTGTATTTGGTAACTCCAAACCCCTCAGTGCAGCCTGGTGTCTGCAGAGCTCTTTGTTACATCACGTCCCAAAACTGGGGGGCAGCAGAACAAGTTGGGGCAACCCCAGTGAAGGACAGGGGCCTGCAGCAGCATAGCCTTCTGGGGACCAGCATCAGCAGCAGCAATTAGACATTGATTAAATACTGTCCCACGAGCTGCTTGCCCAACTTATGTGAGACACCCAGTGGGCCAGATCCCCTGGAACAAACCCAGGGTACACTCCAGCAAGGATCTGAGTCACAGGTCCTGGGAAGTAACCGCTAATTAGAATTGGACAACTGTTTCCTGGAGGGAAGATTGAAAAACAAGTATATCTCAATCTTGCTTTTGAAAAGCCACACCTTGCCAACAGAGAGGATTCCAGGTATGAATCCTGAAATGTTCAGACAACATTGGTGTAAACAGATTGATTTGGGGATTTTGTATTATGCAGAGAAGGAGTTCAAATATTGCAGCATCCTCAGCAAAATCCCACCAGACGCTACTCGTAATGTAAAGTAGCTCATTTGGTTTTAATTCATCCTGTACCATGAGGTTACAGCCTGTTTTAGTTGCTGCTTGCTTTTTAGCTGCTTTCTGTTACTTTTTTCTTCTTTCTTCTTTCCTTTTTTCTTTTTTTTTGTTTTCCTTTTTCCCCAGAGTTTGTGAATTGCAAGGTCAAGCTAAAGTCAAACCTCACCATTTCAGTGACGAAATGCAAGCAGATGTGGCTGTTTCATGTGACACTGTGCCTGCCCTGCTGCGCTGGGGTCTGTGGTGGTGTCTGCACCCTGGACCACGTCCTCTCCCTCACAGCTCAGCAGTGCCAGTTCTCCTGTTTGGATCCCGAAGTCGGTGCCATCCTGCCTGTTGCTCATCCTGGGGAAAATGTTTTAAACCTCAGAACCTATGTTCCTACAGCTGCTGTTTCCTAGGCCTTAGGAACGACTGTAGGCAGGTGACTGATGGGTGCTGATGGTGTTTTCCTTCATAATACTTCAGAGTCTGATTTCCTCAAAGACATCAGGCTTTGCCACAGAGTTTCCTCTGACTCCACCACTTTCTTCAGGTCTATTCATTTGCTCTGTCTATCTCTCAATGGCTTGCAAATGATAGTGCCAAACATCCAGGATCTACTCCTGAGCTGGCCTTTAGGTATCAAATAAAAACACAGCTCACTTACAGAGGGCAAGATGTGTTTGGCAGAGAGGATTCCCCTTGCTCAGCTCTTCCTGGGTCTGGGTCACTCAGTGCTTTTCATTTATAGGTTTGAAAAACTCATGATGGTATTCTGGATGAGACTGATAAAGAGTGGAATCTTACTGGTTTATGTTCACAACCTCACGGTGTGCAAGGAAGCTGCAGTAATTTGAGATTTTTTTTTGTTGTCTAGCTGAAATTATTCACTATCCAGGCAGAAAACATACATAGGGTTGTTCTCTTGTATGGTGATGGTGAGGAATGCAGGGTTAGCAGCAACACTAGGCCTTAGGAATGAAATTAATGAATTAGAATTAATTAATTAAAATTAATGAATTTTTAAAGTAATTTTAAGATAAGTCCTGAAAATTTTCATCTCCTGGTTTGTGTACACATTTTGCCTGTTCTCAGAAAGTAGAGCTTCATATCAATGAAAACTACCCAAGTAAGGCAATGCAGTGTATTCCTCCTGCAGAAAAATCACAAGCAGACAATATTTTCCTACCTATTAGCAACCCTACATCTTTCTAGGTCCAGGAGAAATTTTTATTTCAACGTCAGTTAAAAGACATATTCCCAGAAAAATGCCAAACCCTAAAATCCTTCTGAAAATCTGAAATAATCTCTAAGTAGAATAAAAGAGAGGGTGGCAGCTTGAGCCCTCTGGCCAGCAGGGAAGCCAGCCTGCTTCCCTCTCTGCATTGCTGTTCCAGTGCTTCTCTCCAAGACCTTTCCTTGATGTTGTTTTGTTCCTGTTGGGATTAGCGGGACCCACTCAGGGTCTCAGAGGAGGATGGGGTAAGTTCGAGGGATGTCTCTGCACACAGGGCAAGAAGGATGGGGGTCCCACACCTCAGGAACATTTCCTTGCTGAGATACATGGGGCTGGTGCTGCTTCTAGACATGTGTTTGCAATTTCTTGTTTGGTCTGTGTTGGTTCTGAGAAATGATGCATTTTTTGATTTGCCTGCTGAAAGGGTTTCACACTTTTGGATACTGGCGTTTGATTAGTTTTGATGATAACCACAGAAGTACAATTCTGACTTCCAGATTGCTTTCCAGCATGACACTAAGCAGCCACCCATCTCCAAGGCTGAAGAAATGCACATGTGCATTTGATTTTTTTCTTTTTATGAAGATAGAGTGTAATACACTTACCACCACCATAAAAAAA
>VZTJ01004259.1:84002-193916 GCA_013397795.1 Orthonyx spaldingii | reverse complement strand
AAAAAAAAAAAAAAAAATCACATTTCTCACCCCTTATTTTATGGTGATGTCTGTGTGACCTATTCTAGTAAAAAGGATGGGATGTATAACAGAGTATCTCCCACTCCTTCTTTTATCATTTCCACTAGTTATCTGCCTGAGCAATTTTTAGAAACTTTGTTCAATAAAGAGCTGAATTTGTCACACAGAGATTTAAAAGAGTTACTGAACTTTGGAAGGAAAATTAGTAGGAATTCTTGCCCAGAGATAACATAATATGAAGATGACAGAAAAAAAGCAGGCTAGCATTTCTATCACCCTTTTTCACTGCCTACTAATGGTTTTGATTCTCATTATTTCTCAAATGCCAAGAGTAAAAACCCTCCAGGGTACCAATTAGCTGTGCCCAGTCTGGATACGACTGCTCTCATCCAGGACATATTTTGAGATGCTGAAGCTCTCTTTGGGAAAAGGCAATTTGTGTGCAGCTATGTTTGGTAATTTTCAAGGACTTCATCTTGGTAGGAAATAGAGATGGACTCATATTTAATTTAATTTAAACCAGAGCTTTTTATTAATTGACTTTCAATAAAATCGATTACCATAAATGGGAACCTGGGATCTGTGGTTGCAGATTATTTTTGTCTGCCTCACTTACATTCTATTAGGGGTTATATCTTCTTGAAAAAAGAGTGGCACTTTGAATTTATTTCAGAATGAGCTTTTTGCCTTGTCTACACCCTTTTTCACCTGCTTTTGCACTATTTTAAATGTAGAGAGTTGAACAATGACATTGACAGCATTTATGACAGCGTGCAATTGTATTTTCCATTTCTGTTCCTTAACCATACTGTATACTTAAAGCACTTTTTTTTTGTAATTTCAAAAAGAAAACAGAGATAATTTAATGGCTAAGAGAAGAACATTTTGAGTTACAGCTGAGGGCTGACTCTGGTCAGGGTGCTGGGGTATCAGGGATACTGATAGAGGTAAGAGACTGATGCCAGGGCCCAGCATTAATTGCTGCTGCAGCCCTCTCCTGAGGCAGGGCTCTCCCTGCCTTGCAGATTAGGGAGCAGATCTGCTAAGACCAAAGCTTTACTCACATGAATAGCTCCATTGAGTCCTACATGGCTATTAAGTGACTTAAGTTCAATAATATATCAAATCTTTGCAGGGCCTAAAGGCAACTTGCAGGAGGTTGTTTAAAAAGTCTGCTCTAGCCTTTTCCTGCAGCCACAAAACCAACCTTGTCAGACCCTGCTGCTTTCCCATTCCTAATTTTGTGGCTTGTACATTATTTTGCCCCATTTCTCTTGCAGACACGGCACCTCACATGAGCATCCTGCCTCTCTGTGTCACTCCCTCCCTGCCCTAATACAGACCCCCTTTCTCAGCCCTTTGCATCTCTCCAACACACCTGCATTCCCCTGAATTTCATTTTTCAGAACTTTCATAGGCACAAACAAAAATAATATCAGAGGGGCGGCTTCTACGTTACCTTGACAGCCAAAGTATCTCTGGGTTTAATAAAATCGCAATACTGGCAAAAGCAATAGAGGGTGCTGCTGCCGGTAGCTGGGGTCCAGCAAAGTACCATGAGCTGTTCTTGTTAAATCCCCAGTGGTGAGCTCGCCCACAGATCCATTATTTAGGATTTCTTGAAATGGACAAAAAATGAAAAGAAAAAGGAAAAAAAATCCCACCATCCTCAATAAGATTTCTTTTGGATCAATATTTAAAGTGCTGGAAAAATTAAGAGGGAAAGGTATTTGTAAAATTCCAAAATATTGTCTTAGCCTCAGTGTAAATATTTGTAGAGAAAGCAATTATTGTGCATAAGAATTTTCTGTTGTGTCTCTTTTAGTTCTTTCATTGAAATGATTGCTTTTTTGGCCCATCCCTGAAAAACTAAGTAGAGGTGATTAAAAACCTTCAAGTCCTTCAAATTTATTGTCCTGTAACTATTTTTGAAAGCAGATTTAATATCAGTATGCTATTTATATTCCCTGAGAGTTAACATTTCAGATACTGTACCAATATATCAGTGCCTGATGCAAAGCAGATTGCACTGAAGATGTAGAAATGTATACAAGAAGAAAACTGCTTATATTTAATAAAGAACCAAGACATAAACATATTTTAATACAATGGGCTTTGAAATCGATGAGTTCCTACTGGTTTCTTCCATCCACCTCCCTGACGTTTCTCTCCTACATCCCATGTGCAGCATGGAGGGGCACTGACACGAAGCTCAGCTGTACCACTGGGGTCAGCAAATACAGGATTGATATTTTCCCAAGAGATGTGTCAGGTCAGCCTCTTCTGTGCACACCAGGCTTATTTTTATCCCAAAAGGCAGTTTCCCTTCCATGCTCCAGCTGCCCGTCCCGGGGCTGCCTATTGCCCACACACTGCCCCTCTGCTCCTGCCCTCCCCTAAGCTCTCCCCTCCATGCTCCAGCATCTCCTGCCTGTCCTGGAATTTCTCCAGGGCATGCCACAGGTTGCCAAAATGCTGTCCTTGAGCTCTCCTTGCCAGGACACTTGCTGAAGGATTGTTGTCATTGCTCTGTGTAGTGCCAGGCTCTGGTGGAAGGGGTGAGAAGGGATGGCTGTGAGCAGTCCTGGTCCCAGTGCCCAAAAACTGCTCTGAGGCTGAAGGGAAGGGCAGGCAGGTAGCAGAGACAGCAGGAAAGAACAAAGGGCCACAACCAACTGCTCAGCACTGAGGGGCTCCTTTTTGGGCTCTGAACATACTGGTCACCTCTATGGTAGAGCATAGTAAATGTTAGTTTTTATACAAATATTTAATTCTGCTTGGTGTGGTCAAAAGCCAATTGCTGTAGGGGATTAAGGCCACCAGATCCAGCCAGGTCATGCTCCTCATGGATGTCCCCAGTATCACACTTCATGCCTGTGCTGAGGCTGAAGGCTGAGACTGGGCTAAAACCTCCCTGCTGCCCTTCTGCCTCTTTTATATCTCACTGCCATGCTTCTGCTGCCTCTGCACTGTTGTCTCATACTTGACCTTCTCTATCTGAGATAACCAAAGGTGCAGAAACCTTCTGGTGTCTCTGCTGAAACCTCCCATACAGTCTGAGGCAAGGGCCAGGGACTGTGGAGCTGAGCCCAGCTGAGCTGAGCTGAGCCAGGCTGGGGCTGGGCAGCGCAGCAGCTGGCTGCAGCTGGATCCACACTGCAGCCTTCACTGCCGAGATGGGGACACGCTTATTTTCACCCCTGTCCTCAGCCCTCTGTTCAGGAAAGTCCACACACTCCTCCCCTCCCTCTCTGCCTTTGATGGTTCATTCGTATTTTGCTACCTGCAGCAGGCTCCTGCTCTTCCCAGAAACCTTCTCCCCTCTGTTAACTGCCCCCTCCACCCACGTTTAACAACAGCACTGCCCTGTGACCCCAGAAAGATTTCACAACTCCCTCTCCTTTGGGCACAAATAGTCTGTCATTGCCCCCATCTCTGCACCCCATCACTGCCCCCATCTCTGCACCTCCTCTTCCATGGGTGGCCTGGCCCAAGTGTCCCCTCCTTGTCCCCAACACCCATTTTGTGCCCCAAAGAACCGTGGGGATTTCCAAAGCCTCTCTCACGACCCATCCAAAGCAAACCCTTTCTGCAAGCCCTTATGTCCAGCCACTGACTGGAGGGGACAGGCACAAACTGCCTGCCAAACCCACACTGCCAATGCCAGCTCTCCCAGGACGAGTGGCTTCTCCTGGGGAACACCGGTATGGGTGCTGGTGGGATCTTCTGTCACTCACCATCTCCTCCAGCAAGGATGTTATTCGCAGAGTTAACATTTAACATTAACATTCCAGCCGGTTTCCAGAGGCGCTTCCCTTCGTGCCACCTGGTGGACAAAGGGGACATTTTCCCGCTTTTTATTTCACAGAAGAAGGAGAACCCGGGAAAATTAATTTTTCTTTGAGGAACTTGATAGGGCATCCCGATTTAAATTTTGTGTATGAGAAACAAGATCCTGTGACATCCCAGGGTAAGCCCTAAACCACCCCAGCAGAAACTAATCTCTTTCTTACCCATGCTCATGTTAATGCATAATAACTTGTTTTAGTTGTAATTATAGCTGTTCCGTAAAACTCAATTTCTACAATGACCTTAAAAGCAAATAACTTTTCTCCTTCCTGTGCTGTCGACAAATTCATGCTTTTATTTAGGCTTGAGCAACTGCTTTCTGATTTTTTAACAAATGTGCAGTTTGAATCCCTCCTGTGGCCAGTCCCAGGCAGGCTGCGAGGGACGGAAGCAGTGGTAAAAAGCCCATGGAAATAGAAAAATTAAGTAAATAACAGTGAATATTCCTGGCAAGTGTTTCTTTTTTTCAATTTATGAAGACAAACATTGCAGGAGAAACTCGGTTCCGAGAGATATTTTTGTTCGAGGATTAGAAGTAAATCCCTGAATTGAGGTGCTTAATGAAATGAACCAAAATGGCTTTTGCTCTCAAATCCCTGCAAGAAGTGTCCAAACTGAGCTGTGAAATAGCTTCAAATCATGGTTAAATAGGGAGAAAACTGCAACGTGCTCAGAGCACTTTTCAGAGTAGCACAAGATGCTGATAGATGGGAAAGAAATTCATTGCTCAGTTTTCTCCCACTATTAACAGTTCAACACCCCTCTGCTTTAATCCTCTGAGAGAAACCCTGCCTTTAGTGAGGTCCATGGAAATTTTAGCAGTAATTTGACTTGGGCCAGGATTTTGTCCTAAATCTTTTCATAAACTCAACAAAATGACGACACAAAAATATACATCACGGACAAAAATCCTGTCTGGCAGCTGTTGGTAGCTAATGCTGGGGATAACATGGGGCAGTGTGAAGCCACACTACAGAAATGAAGAATTCCTTTGCGTAGACTGAAACCTCGGCAGGCAGAGTGAAGCCGAAATTTGGCTGTAACCCTCTAACTGATACCTAGATTGTTGCAAAACGACTACCACAAAATCCCTCTGCCTACAATCAGCTTGGACTGTGATTTTATATCTCGCTTGAAAGACGACGTCTCCACAACGTCCCAGGGAATCTTTTGGGTCAGTAATATGTCTTCCCCAGGACATTCAACTCAGTCATTCAAAACCCTGGCTTTGTTTTTCTAAAATAAATGGAAAAATGAGCACAAATTTAAAATATTTTGACTTCAGATTGAGAAAAATTTTATGCTTGACTTGAAAAAGAAATTAATTGTTTTTATTTGCTTCAGTGGCAAACACCATATAACTTAGGTTATCCAGAAACAGAAAGATTTTCATTTTCTAAAGAAACAACCTTTCTTCCCAAAGATTCAGTTTTTACTAACTCAGAAAAACTTGCCCTGACTGAGATCAGATGAAATATTTTAGTTTATCTTAGACATTTAAAAATGATCTGCAGCAATTTAAAAAAAAATCTGGCCAATCAAAAATAATATAAACACGAAACATGAAAATGTTTCAGCTAAAGAATGAAGAAGAAACAAAGACTGTCAGCTTTCCTCATGCTAATTAATTTATTTTTATCCCACTGGAAACTTTTGTTTGGTAAAATGTTTGCTCCAAGACCTGTCAGAAGACTCAGCTCCAAGGCAGGAGGCAGCGGGTGCCCGGCCAGCTCCCCTGGCCCCGGTGTGCACGGCTGCAGCGGTGACACTGCCCGTGCTGGGGACAAAAGCCACTCTCATCCTTGGACATTCTCAGCCAGGTGTGCCTGCCCAGAGACAGCCCTGCCGGGGGATGGAGGGGACACCGGCAGTGAGCTGGGGTGGGATGTGGGAGGCAGTGGAGGGAGAGAGTCAGGAATGACAGGGGACATTTTTGGCGTGGGGGAGCACAAGCGGCTTAAGCCGGCTTTATCAGTGTGTTATAAACCTGCAATCAGCAGGGCTGAGATTTGGCAATCAGTCAATACTGGCTCAAAAACAACCTGGAGAAAAAATGTACCTGGGATCCACTTCAGGTGACCTTTGGAAGGAAGAAAAACAAGTTTAAAAGAAAACAAATGTTTCACAGTGGTGTTTCAAACCAGCTCCGTTTAACTGAGGGTGTGTGAGGACATTATTCCTCTGTGTGTGGGAACTCTTTGTGTGCTTGGAGCCTGTGGTGACATGACACATTTGTGGCCCTCGCCGGGGTGGATGCCCCACCTGGCTACAGCAGGGCACTTTTGGCTCCTATGAGCTCCCTGATGCCTCCACACTGGGCAAAGCTGCTCCAGCCTTTCCTGGGACAGCCCAGGAGCAGGCGCTGGCAAAGAGGTAGCTGTGGCTCTCCCCTATTTATTCCCTCCCCACATGAGCGCAGCAGCTGCAGAGAGCCTGTAACACAGGTTGAAATCCCGAACAAGTTTAGTCCCGCAGTTTGAGGTCAGCTTGCCATCTCATGGGAATGCCACAATCACATGCTGCCATGGCACAGGGGGGCAGTGGCTGATTCTCACCACCCTGAATCCTGGGACTGAATTCCCCACAACCCCCCAGTCTCTCTCGGCTCTTAACCAGCCCATATCTATTTCTTTCCCCCAAACTGACCTGCTAGCAAAACCTCCACAGTCTGAAACCAACTGCCTTTCAAACGCCGGATATGAAGCCCTGCCTCTGCCCAGACTCTCCCTAAAAACCCAACAAGGAATATGAGGAACGTTTGAAGGAGCTGAAATGGCTGGGCCACGGATGGCGTGTAGCAGCCCCACTGAGATATCTGGTTTCTGTTATGTGTTTCTTTTCCTTGCATTATCTGTATTAGACCTTATAAAATGGATGATTTGTATCAGCTGTCCTGCTTTGTTGTTATTGCCATGTTCTGCTAAAATGATAACGAAGCGCTTGTTCCAAATCTTCCCCTCCCACAAAATATCCCAGCTATGTGAAATAAAAGATGCCATTTTATTACAGGGCTGAACAAAACTGTGTAAGAGGCAAAAGAAAGGGTCTCTGAGGAGCATGACTCCAGGGAAGTGGAGAAAAAAATTGGTGGAGATGATGGTCATGGGAAATGCACAAAGCAAAAGCAGTTATGAGCTTGGAAATTATTATAATGTCATTTTGCAAATGCAGTTGGGAGCTTCATACCTTCCCCCCAGTGCATCATAACACAGGAAGGACACTTGGATTTGATAGGACAATTCCCAAATTCCATATGGTATTTCACATTAAAGCATTTTTTGGAAAACATATTATTTTCTCCATGGATATGGAAGCACCTGATAAATCTGAATTTCCAGGTGCTGGGGAAAATTAAACTATGAATGTACCTAATTTCGTGAGGTTGTGGAGGGTGGGATATTTTTGATCTGCTCACCTCCATAGGTGTTCCTGATCCTTCCTTGATGAGCCTTGACCGAGCCACAAACATGGCCAAGTGACTGCCATTGTGCTTTGCTAAACAGTAATTTCCTCTTTTATGAACTGTGAATTATTTTCTGCACCATCTGGTGATGAGGTTTTTCAGGAGAAAGAGAGCAGAGCCTGCATTTTTGTGTCTGTGAGCTGAAAAACCTCTTGAGATCAACAACCACTGCAGCAGCTCCTGTGGGAACAGGCTGTCATGGATCGTGTCCTGATTTCAATGAAAACTGCAGCCAAATCATAAATTTATATGTGACTTCACTCTGATGGCTCCTCCATCATACTTTTGTGGTGTCCTCCTCTTCAGTGGTACAGTCTCCATCAAAATTTTTGGGGTAGTTTTATTCCTTCCTCACTTTATTTCTTCTTTCCACCATTTGTGCTGTGACGTTGGTACAAGCAAATATAATCTGGGTTTTACAGACTACAAAAGGGAGGCAGAGCTGAAGTGATTTATTGTTAAAGGAACTGAGGTCAGATCCAGACCCACTGCTCGTGAGAAGCTGTTAATACTGTTATTTTGCCCAAAACATTGAGCCAGACCCCTCTTAGCTCTGGTAGTCCCGCTTCAGGACTACTTTTGGAATGCACTTATCTTTGAAATGCAAATACCATGACATTTCAGATGAAATCTCATCAAGCAAGTCTACTTTTCAAAGGAAATATTAAGGAACTTAACAACTTAACACTTCAAGAGTGATAAAAACATATTTATCTTTTATACAGAAAAGGGCTGACAGCCAAATTCTGTAATCGAGAATACTTCCTTAAATATAGAACACTGAATGAGCAGCAAAAGGGTCAATTCATGTTTTTATGAAAACAAGCAAAAGTGACTGTTCTGTTTATATTTTCGATGCCTGGAGCATGGACATCCTGTCTCATTCCTGTCTTCAGAGACAATGCAAACTGCCACATAACTTAGAGAAAAGATGGAATGTCTGGGTGAAAAGAATGTACAGAAATTGTTTTCAAGACTATAAAAGTAATATTTTTATCATCAGAAAAACTGCCAAGGTTAATTTTTATTAACACTTGAGTGAGGCTACACCAAATTGCATCAGTGGGAGAGAGGGACTTAGTGAATATTATTTAAAGTGGTCTGACTAAAGAATACTCCCTTGCATGGCTTAGCTATGGATTATTAATTATTACTTAAAAATTCAGTAAAGCTTTTGTTTCTCTATCTTTAGTTCTCAGCAAAAATGTACCTTATTATAGATCTATTATACCCCTCCTGCAAACAGAAGGCAATATATTTTCCAGTTTAATCAGACATTTTCATTTGCATCTAACTTCCTCTTGAGCATTACTGACTTCAAAGGATTAAAATTCCTAATTCTGGTCCAACAAGATTTTTTTGATTTTCTGGTTGATCAGAATAAGGATAAAAACTTTCTCTTTTTGCCCCCTGGCCCTCCTTTTCCGCATATTTAAGAAAAGTCTTGCCTTGTAGATAATTTGGAAACACTTGTCACAATCTCGTTAGTAGAACCAAGTGCTAAATGCTCCAATAGACTAAAAACCCCAATAAAGGACACGGTTTGTAACTCTTAATTTTTGCAGCTGTTAGATAAAGCAAATACATCTGTTTATGGTGATTTTTTGCTGACAACATCAATTTATCCTCTAAATGCCAATGTTCCTAAGCAGCTGTAGGTGTGCCCCCTTCTACCTCATTTCAGGAGAGTCAAACCCAAATCCTCCATTAAAGAAAACTGGGAATTGTTCCTTTGCAGCCATGCTGCTGCCTACCTGCCAAACTGCTGGTCCAAAATGTCCTGGTTTTTCTTGCTTGGCAGAGGAACATGTCAAGGAGTTGGTGGAATTTGAAACGGAAACTGCTTGCAGATCAGCTGGGAATTTATCTGCAAATTTGTCTTTGGCTGTTGACAGACTTCTAGGATTACAAAGACAGAGGGAGAAACCCTCCTTAATCCCCAATGCAAAGCACAGGTGGAAACTATCCAATATAATAAGGTTTGGGGGGGATGGGTTGGAAAATTCTGTTTCATCAAATTGCGATTGTTTTTGCATGAACATGTTCACTTAAAGAAAAAATTTGCTGGGAAGTTTTTTCAAATGCAGAATGCAGTTTCCTGCCAAGGCTAGAAGAAGCAAAGACTGTCATTCCTTCTATACTGCAGCCCATCCAAATCACCCACCAGCCCCATTTCCCAGAGATAAGGGGTCTTAAGTTTCAGAATTTTATTCTGTCCTTACTTTTCCCTTGGAAAGAGACAACCAAAGTTGGCATCACTTTGGGCTGGAACCAAAGGCAAAGCCTTGATTTCCATCAAGAAAAGCAATTCGTTTGCAGCAATTCCAGTTTGGAGAGGTGCATTGAAAAACAGGGATTAAACTTTTATGCCAGATCATGTGGTTCAAAATAAGGAAGGTTTAGTTCTACCCTTTGCTCTTCCCAGCAAGAATGTCTCCCAGCAAAGTACCCTGTGTTGGAATTTTAGATCAAAACAGTTGCTGTGCATCCAAAGACTGCATGCTTGCAAACAGAAAGGAGGCCAAAGGAGAAAACTCTTTAAGATGCAAGTCAGAGCTGGGAGGGAATGGAATAAAAGCTACTACTTGAAAATCCATCCCAGAAGATGAGAGTCAAAGGTGAAGGAGAACTTTCTGCAACAGAGCTCATGCATTGACTTGCTCCTCCAACAGTTTTGTCTTTTTGAAACACAAACAGGGCTGCCCTGCAGAGAAGCTGTCCTGCACCCAAAAGGTTGGTCAGCCCTTCACACCACCCAGAACCTGAGTATTGAAGTCTTCATGTGCAGGAGAGGCAGTTTTGGAGAGCAGCAGAAATAAGCTGCGTGCTTCAATGCAAAAACAGGGAGGGAGGGAAGCAGTGGCTGTTACCTCAGGTCAGGCTGGCTCCTGGTTTTCCAGTACTTTACACGGAAAAAGTAGCACCAGGTAGTTTATTGGCTCTTCCAGGTCACAACAGGAAAAGGAGAGGCAGTGCTGGTCCTGCATGGACTGAGGTTGCTGCTGAGCTCATTGACTTTAGTCATGGTCCAGATCTCCTACCTGCTCCCCAGGAAAAATGTTTTCAAGAGGAATTTTTCTCTTTGGAGCTTAAAGGGAGACAAATTATTGTATAAAACTGTAACCCTCTATGTGACCATCACTTCACATTCAGAGCCTCTGCTGAATCCTTTGCTGTTGCCATTGGAACGTCCATGTTTCTCTTCTGAAAAGCAGGGGGACTTTTTAGTGCTGCTGTAGGATGAATCAGGGCAAGAGCAAACTTGCTCTTGTGAGCAGAAGATCCTGCCAAAATATTTCAATAGAATGAGATGGACATTTCATGGTGCTCTGAACTCCATTTCAAATAGTTGCAAATAGTTGATATGAAGATTTATTAATTTGCAAGCCATTGTATGGAAGCTGTCCAGTTAGGACAAGGAAAAAATAGAAATAAAGAAGTAACTTGGAAACGGTGGGTTCAATGGGCCCATAGATGTCTGGCAAACATTTGTCCTCAATGCCCAAACTTCTCAGCGAGGTGCTTATATCCAGTTTCCAGCTCTTGACCACTCTCAACAAATTTGTTCTCTGGAGCCCTTTCGAGACTATTCTGTTATATTTTTTTAGAGAGTACTTTTTGTATCATTGTTTCCATAGGTTTTTTCTTTCTTTTTTTCCTGCCTATCTTTATTGTGTTGCTGAAGCCTGCTGGCAGAAGGATTTCCCTAGATGTGATGCAACAGCAGATGCAGCTCTTCTGCCCCTCCAAATGTCACTGTACCTTCCTGGACAATACATATAACTCATTCTTAAATACAACATAAATTGAGAAACCAACAAGAGATACTTCCTCAGGAAAGGACAAGTAAAAATAATGTTCAGAGACCTGTTGGAAGGAGCATTATCTACAACCTATTTATATTAAAAAAAAAAATAAAAAATTACTGCTGAAAACCATTGCACACCCTCCTCTTCTTTTGGCAGTAGAACTTTGGCCACATCCACTTTTCCAGCAGTATTTCCATTCCCCACCACCACCATGCATGCATGGTAGTGACTGAACACTTTAAAAGCAAAAATCCCCCAGCACTTACCTAAGAAAAGACGTTTAACAAATGTTTGGTGTCCAATGAAGTGGGGACAGCAGCGGCGCAGGCGTGTTCCAGCCCAGGAATGCAGGTTTCCTGCAAAATTGCCCTCCCCGCCTCAGGGCAACACCTCCAGCACCTCTGCTCCTGCCCTGCTCCGTGGTTATTGTGCGCACAGATGAATGGCACAGCCCCGTGCACTGGGATGTTATTGCTGGATAAAGCTAATAAAACATTTGAGTCACTGCGAGGAAGCTTTCCCATCCCACTACACGCCTGATCCTCAGGGTTACCCGCCTTTGCCTCCTCACCTTTGCATTGTACGGTGTTATTCTAACCTCTTTCATCTTTGGCTTTTGGCAGTCTTTTCTGCTTTAAGTATATAGTTATCTTAAGTTGAGCAAGATGTTTCAGGCTACAATAACTGGCTGATGTTTTAAATTGAAACCTCCTAATATGTGTTCAATTTACATGTACTAAGGCTCTCATTCAATCTGAAATACCAACCAAGTATAAAATAATAGTGACACTTGACATTTTCACAGGGATTTACAACTTCAAAAGGCTCTACAATATAAACGAACTCTCTCTGTACTTATGAGGTGGATAAGCAAATACTATTAAGGTGGAGAATGAATGAGGAGGCACTGCAGAATTTGCCCAAGGCCAGACAAGGAGCTGGTGTCAGGGCTGGGGTCCTGGCTTGCTCCCTTGGACCCAAGCAGCTGGACAGCTGTTGACTCTACAAGTTGTATAACCAACCTGGACGAGTCATGCAGCTCTACATCCCAAGCAGATGTAAGAGAAATTAAGACACTGGAATTGAATGCTGTCATCCAATCAAACACACCCACTCTCTCTGTCCAGGCTTGGGATCACCATGAGCATGATGGTGCTGTGGTTCCTTATTTCTTACACTGG
This sequence comes from Orthonyx spaldingii, assembly GCA_013397795.1. Taxonomy (NCBI): domain Eukaryota; kingdom Metazoa; phylum Chordata; class Aves; order Passeriformes; family Orthonychidae; genus Orthonyx; species Orthonyx spaldingii. The sequence goes on along the minus strand of VZTJ01004259.1, from coordinate 181,593 downwards.
TGGTGTAACTTCAGCACCCAGACTGGGGCCGGGTGGGATGATGGTCATGGGGCAGATCCTGCTTGTGAAAATCTGCAGGCAAATGATAAAGCTGGTAGGAAGTCTGTGCACTGATTGCCTTTAGCAACAGCCTGTTCATCCATTTGTGAAAGTTTTCAGCCTATTTTCTCATTTGTCAACAGGGTTTGGGTCCCTCTCTTGCGACACTGCTCCGTTTTGGGGAAGGAGGTGCCTTTCAAGCAGCGCCTGTGCCAGTAGCCCGAATTAGAAACCTGCACTCTGCTTGATGGATGCAGCTATTGTTAACACAAACAAATGGGTGGATGTTTCATTAATCACAGCCCATAAACCATTTTGACTAACTGAAAAAATATTTCCTCTGTCTTATTCACGCCATAGTTCCTCTGAGCCTTTTAGCCCATTTGTAGGGACTAGAGAATGAGTTGCTACCCGTTATACAGCATGTCCTGCCCTTCCCTTGCTTTGTAAACACAAGGAGCTCCATTCCATGATGTGTTTTGATGAGCTGCCAAGAACCAGCTAATGTACTGTTTGCTGACAAGTATATGTTATTAATCCAAAAGCACTGAGCTTGTGGGTTGGGACTTTTTTTTCAAAAGGAATATAAAAATTAAATTAAACAAGGGTGTGGATATTCCTCAAATGTAGCTACTGTTCTTTCCCTCATGCAGCTCCTTCAGTTTTAGGGAATTATTTAGGGCTTTCTACTACTTTAGCACATTTATCTTCTTGCAGAAATCACACAAGCTTAACTGGGTGTCCTCTTCTGATGATCATTTCCCTCAATGATTTGGAATTTTAAAACAAATACAAAAACAAAAAGCTGTGGCAGCCCTTTCTTGTAGACATCATGCTCCTTCATGCAGCTCCCTGGGACCAGGTGGCAACAACAGGGTGGTGGCAGCTGCTGAGAACAGGGTGGTGGCAGCTGCTGAGAACTCCCAAGCACAACATCCATGTGACCCAGCAGGGATTTCACACATCACTCAGCGGGTTTCTTTTGATGTGTTTTTGAAAAGACTCCACCTTATGGAGTTCCATGACTTTTTGGGATATACTCAGAACACCGACATAGACCCCCAGAGTCTTTACTACCCGGACAAACCCTGTTGCAGGGAGCAGCCCATTAACCGGTTGAAGAGGAGCTTGTAGCTCCAACCAAAGCAAGGACCATCCCTATCCCATTTCCAGAAATGGTTTGTGGGAGGGAACTGTGTGGAAGAGGAGGAGGAAGAGAAGGGGGAAGACATGCTTTGAAAGCCTTCCCAAGCCAGGCACTCTGGGGGTGGGTGTCTCAGCACCAGCACACGGGGCTGAGTGCCCGCTGCACCAACAGGTTTGTGCACTGGGACCCCCCACAATGCAGGCAGAGTGTGCCCCCAGGGCAGATCAATGTTAAGCTTGATGTAAAAAGATGACAACTAAATATGAGCCGTGTAGGCAGAAAACACGGGGGCTTTCATTTCCATGTTCAGGGCACCATTTGCCTTCCAAATTCAACTGACAGCTTTTGAGGCCGTTCTTTCAGGTGACAAATGGTAATAAAGCTCCTATTTACACTGGCTGTTGACTCATCTTAGGTGGAATTATGTACTGAAATAAGTAAATAGCTTCCTATTCAATGTGATCCATATACAGCTATGGACCCCAGAACAATGCAAAGCTCCTGTATAGACAAGACCCCTGTTTGTTGTGTGCCTTTCTAGCACTTTGCTCCAAAAACGTGCTTTTTAGGAGTGAGGCTCCTGCTGTGCATGGTCTTTCCCTTGTGCAGAGTAATTCACCCTTAAAAACTAGCAAAGCTATGATTGCTTTTTAATTTGCATTGTAAACACATTAAAGATGAGCTGAGCAAACCAGGACAACTTAGGATGCCTTTTTACATACCTCAATGTGAGGCTTGTGTGGTTTATTTTGTTAGTATCCATTTATCTCATGAGTTTGGGGACTGTTAAAAAAAATCTTGGAAAAAGGGCCTCAAGATAATTGCCTTTCAAATGGTGCAATTGCTAAACCTTACATGTGCACATAGCTTTTTCATAGCTCTGGTTTGTGTCAGTCAAAATGGTAGAGGGGGACAGAGCCCATTTTTCTTTTAGGACAATATTTTTCTGGGGTCTTGGAAGCCATTTTTGGTACATTTAATTCAGTTGAAAATGTGTCATTAAAAATCCCTTAGAAACGAAACAAAACAACCTCCAAGAGCCATTGTCAACAACATGGGAAAATAAGTGTTTAATGTTTTTTCTCTTAAAACACTCAGAATTTTCAGAATTTAATATAAGTATTTTTTAAATGAGCACCTCACTGTGATGGTGCTCAAGATTTTCTGAGTTGCTCTCAAATTGCAAGGAAGAAATCAGGAAAAGTAAAGAAACACGAGGTGAAGTGACTTTATGGCCACTGTGGATATGTCAAGGTACACAACAACATTCTTATGAGCATTTAATCCACTGGTTTTATGTCTTGGAAAGACATTTCACTTCAATTCCTGCTGATTTTCCTGTCGGAGGAAGCCATCTTTCTCTTTTGAGTCTCGAGGGATTGTGGAGTGTCCTACCTCAGCCAGCAAATCATTCAGGGCATTTTGAGTCTACGCAAAATCCTGGTTGCTTAGTCATTATTTTGAGAAGCTAAAACAGATGCAATATTGTGGTTTTCCATAGACATGGATAAGCTTTCGTACCCAAGCCAGGAGAATTTACTTTCGATCATTGATAGACACTTTCACTTCCACCTCTGTTGACTTCTTTCTCTAGTATTTCTCAAGTAGATGCTGAAATCACTGCTTTGCAAAAATCACTGTCCAGTGAACACGCCAGGTACTGATGTCACTTTGTGAGGCTTTTTGAGAGACCCACGGTGCCACTACCAGTTCATAGCTCAGGGTTCATTGCAAGCAGAGGAATCCAGGTCTTCCAGTGCTCTTCCAGGGTTGTGTCCCACTATCACTGCTACAGGAATCTTCCCCATCTCAGAAATTTGTGTTTCTCTGCAGAGAAGATCACACCTACATGCCTACCTGTCATGAATGCACAAACATCTCTGCTGGAAGACAATAAACATTATCTTGTGTTGCTGGAGAGTAAAAGAGATGTAGGGAAAGGTGTAGCAGCTCTCCAGAGTGCAAAGTGACCTACAGCCCCTCAGTGGGAGGCATGAAGTTATGTAGCTCATTAAACCTTAAAAAAGCACAGAGAGAAGCTGCTTCCAATTATCAGGATGAACATTAATGAAATAAAAACTACAGACAGGCTGCAGAATTATGCAATAAAAAGGGCTTTGCTTGCATTAACAAGGCGATGTGTAATATTTGTGTGGTTCTAGCTCAGCCTTGGCTTGAACACATGGTGACTCTGACATAAAGTGTATCCAAATTAATGAATTAAAAATCCTTGATAATCCCATACAATTTTCTGTTCATAGTTAAGTATTATTAGTTGGGAAATCTCCTCAGAAAGGGAAAATGAGGTTGTGATCTGTTGTCTGAGAAAGTAACCTCTTTGTTAGTATAAAAGAGTCATGTGCTGGGATGACTGGCCAGGGTGATGGAAAAGCCCAACTGCTGCCTTCTTATAGGGAATGAAGGTCCAATATAACAAGAACTGCATAGATTGCGTCCAGAGGAGATCTACAGTTTGGGGCCTATGGGACCCAAGCAAAGAGAGTGTGGAAGTGAACATGCATGAGAAAATCTGCCTTAAGTGCAGGAACGGTCTTATTAAAAGGCTTCACATCATCTCACAAAGAATATCTTCCACAACGTTAGCTCTGCCTTGGGATCCAAGGGTGTTGCCATATTAGTCCACATCTAAAATCCATCTAGGGCATTCTGCTATAGCCAGAGTTCATAGCCTTCAGCCCTTACATGCAAAATTCAATGAGCTCAATGTAGAAAATGCTGTTTTTTCCTTGAAAAAGCCTTGGCCATTCCTTCCTTTATTGCTTTCCTTCTCCCAACTTGTATGAAAGAACACAATTGCCTTTCTAGGCAGCTGCATGAAAATGTGTTCCTTTGCTTTGCCAACTCCATAAATGTAACCTTTCTTTCTGTTGTAGTCATATCTGTCTGCCATGGGATAGATGTGTGACCCAAAAAGTGTTCACCAAGGGCTGAGGAGCCCATTGGCCTGGCCAGCAAGGCACAGTGGAAGTAGCATACCTGAAAATGTGTTAGTGAGATTGCTCTGCCCCTAAATGTAGTTCCAGAACCTCCAGTGAGGAGAAAATGGTGCAATCTAAACATTTATACTATTGCAAAAAATGGGAAATCGTTTGCTCAGACATAAATTAGCTCCTACAAGACAGATTTATTGTAGCATGGAATGTTTTAATGAGAAGAGGAGGTTCCACAACCGTAGGATACATTTTGCATCAGAATGTTTGACATATAAATAACATTTGGGTGAAATTTTCAACCCTGCGACATTTAGCACTTAACTGGGGATTTGGAAGGAATTTAAGGAAGAGGGATGTGTAAATTGGTTTTTCAGTGAAATTCTGAGTGCTCTGAAGTCTGACGTCAGGTTTATGCATGGGAGCCGTGCCGGGATGTTGCCGCGGGGCAGGGGAGGGCTGAGGGCTGAGTCTGAAAGGCTCACAGAAGTGGTGTTTGTGGAGAGCAGCTCTCCCTCTCTGCCTCCTTCGTGCAAAGCCCTTTCTAAGCCTGCTTCACGGGATAAGAGAGATGACAGGAGCACAGTTTCTCAAATATTGTTTCCCTTTCACCCCCTGCTACCCCAAAGTCCCGTATTTCACACACTTCTAAACTGTTCGGGTTATTATCAATTCTTGGTTAAGGAATCTAATGCAGGATCCCTGAGTCAATCTGTTAGATCAGTCCCAGTTAAAGATGGTAATCAGACTAGGTGGTGATGTCAGAGAGAGTTGGCATCAAGTAATTCAAAAAGGGCAAACAGTAGGATTTTCCCCATTTCCTATGGCTGTTAGCAGTGAGCTTAACATCCTCTGTACGAAAATGCCAAGTCATGAGCTGGGTACTTACTGAGAACATTTTATTTCTAGCCTGCACTTCTGCCAGGAACAACTTCTTTCTTTCTTGTTACCTTGTTCTTGTAAGATGTCAACAGCAACCCCCAAAACTCTTCCTCCTGATCTGGTGAAAAGTACCTGTATAGGAAATGGTGGGGGAAAATAGAAAGAATTATAATTGTATTGAGTTGTTCTGACTGGCTATTCACTGAGAAGTTATAAACATAACAGAATATCAAGGGATTTTAATTTGGATTTTAACAATGTAGATTCTAGCAATTGTGACAATGCGTGTTTTGTAGACATATGAGCTATGGATTTATGGTCTTGAGCTGGTTTTCACACCAAGCACAGAGGGGCATACTGAACATTGGCACTGGGGAGAGCATTTGGCTGGGAATGATGGCTGAGTATTTCAGCTCAGAAACCACATTTTCGAGATCTGCGCCTCTCGTCCCACCTTCTTTTCCACAAGTATTGCAGGAGTAGTGCGGTGATTCACACAGGTATGGCCTCTTCTGCCTGAAGGGCCCAGAAGAGTTCCTGCCCTTCCTCTCCCAGGCTCAGGGCTGAGGTCTGTATCCTGGTTATCAGCTGACTTTGCTGGTGTGATGTCCTCAGCACCCAATGAGAGCATGGTATTTTATGTAAAAAAAAAAATAAATCTTTAATTGCATCATCCCAAGAGAAATCATGCTCAAATCGATGGGATGCTGCTTCTGGCAGAGCCTGTGGGACGGGCAGCAGAGCGCTGATCCTCCTTCTGCTCTCAGTGGTTTTTCCCAGCTGTCTTTCCCGGAGGAACCCTTCTCACTTCTCCAGTGTTCATAAAGAGAAAATAGTATCAGAAAGAAAGCTGGGAATTGCAAGTGTTTAAGTGTTTAGTGGCCAAAAACTGAGGAGAGAGATGGAAAAAACCTGGGACATTTCTGGGACAAGTATTCAAACCACGTCTGCCACACTGGCTCTGAAGAATATGAATTATTATTTGGGTGTGCAACATAAGTATTCTCTCTAGGAAGCTCAAGAAGATTGCAATGGTTATTTGAAGTTTCCAAACCCATGGTGTAGAGGAAAGCATGTTCATGCAGCTTATTTCATAAATTATGCTTTCTGAGAAACCTAGTGCTAGGTCAGGTTGGAAAATGGGAACGCAGTGTCCCCCAAAAGTGTTTTAATCTCATCCACAGCAGTCTTCTGAGTTGTCTTGCACATAAAATTTGCTTATTTTTGTAAAGCTAAGAAGAAAAAAATATATTTCAATCAATAAGAAGAAAAATAAGAAATCTGGTGACAAAGAGGGGACAAAGATTACTTCAAGTGGTTTTTTAACACTCCCTAAAAGTAAGTCCTGGGTGTTTTATCCAGGCTTTTCCTTCCTCTTTACATTTTGCCATGACATTTCAAAGCCAACTGTTGAAGAATTGCTGCAGATAAAAACATGAACATTTTGTTCAAGAGCAATATCCTCAATAGCACAGCATTTGGAGGAAAATTGTGGTATTCAGTTTTGATGTGTGTAAATTAAGGGAAGGAGAAGCAAAGTATCCTCTTGTTGATAGAATAATTTTTAACAGTTTGGGGCACAAAAAGGAATATTGACGTTTGACCTTGAATTTGTTGTGGTTTTCCACAAGAAAAGGTTATGTTTAAACAGCATAAATGTCTCATCTTTCTAGGAAAAGCTATTTTCACCTAATTCATAACATGTTTGCAGTTCTTATGTTGGTAATGAACTGCACTGATTTTGCTGTGTTAGTAATAAATTCACTGACTAAGTTTTGCAAAAATAGCAGCCTGGCTAAATTTGCAAGATCTGGGGAAAGTCATGAAAACCATCAGTCTTGGCATTCAATAGTTTACAAAGCACAACTTTGTTTTACACAAGTGCTGTTGTAATAATTTATAAATTTCATTTAGCATTTCTTTTACTTAATAAATATGTAATTCATACAGGACAGAAATTAAGTTGTACAACACTTGGTTTCAATTTTGCAGTTCCTATTAGGGGATTTTAATGTTCTCCTATTATTGCTGCAGAGCTTTTTCTCTGCTGTTGGGCCTTATCATCCATGTGTTGGCCAGCTTAGATGAAAAGCCACATTGCATGTGCTAAACCTTCATACTAATGTCACCAAATGAATCAATTCCTACTCTCTGACTTCTGAACCTACCCTAAGGTGAAGGAAACACGATCCACTGAGGAACATCTTGCAATTAAAACAATTCTCTATGAATCAGCATGACAATGCAGGTGCTAAGCAAGCATTTGTTCAATTAAGTTGGTTTAGCAGTTTTGGGGCAAGTCTATTTTGCTTTTTTTTTCACATCATTAAGCTTATGCTTAATGCTGGAAGCAAACAATAGCTCATTAGTGGATTAGGTGTAATTACCAACAGCAGTCATTATTCCTGAGGCTTAATGGGCCAATTTGCTGCTGTAATAGTATCCCAGTATTGTGGTGCTGCAGCAGAAAAGCCAGTGGTGCTGGAATGAGCCATTGACTTGAAGGCCCTGGAAATGTCTGAGCCATCCCAGCCCTTCCCAGGACACCCTCCCACGGGATGGATGGATGGAGACTTGCTGCCAGCTGGGGGGTCCCAGCAGCCCCCAGGCTTCATCCAAGCTGAAGTGCATCCACTTGATGATGGGTTTGCTGTCCATAGAAATTCCCGAGAGGAAAGGGGGAAATTCCAGAAGCTGTGTTGGGACTGCCCCACCTGGATTCTCCTTTTGTTGCTAGTGTATTTATAGAAATATTTTTTTGTCTTTTACTGCAGTAGCCAGATTAAATTTTTGTTGTGCTTTGGCCCTTCTAATATTTTCCCTGCATAACCTCATGACGCCCTTGTAGTCCTCCTGAGCTGCCTTCCCCTTCTCCCAAAGGTCATAAACTCCTCTTTTTTCTTTCACTGAGTTCCACCTCTCTGTTCAGCCAGGCTGGTATTCTTCCTTGCTGGCTCATCTTTCGGCACATGGGCACGACCACAACGAAGACAAAAACTTGTTTCTGAGCTGCAAATCTGGTACTGTAGGAAAAAGGATGAATGACTCAGCCTCAGATTTCTCAGGAAGCTTGGGCTACCTGCAGGACTAAACATCTCCACGCTCTGTGCAGTCCACAGGCAGAGGCTGAGCAGAGAAATCAGGGATTCGAGTGCAGAGGACTGAGGGACCATGAGTGAAGTCCAAGTGTGCATCATTGTAGTCCTGTTTGCAAGCAGAGTCAAATCATAATTTGTTTACATTTAGCATTACATTTTCAGCCATGTTTTTATATTTAGCATTATATTTTCAGTAGCTCTTTTCTACCTAGAGTGCCATATCGTTTTTCTGCTTTTAGGAAGGGGATTAAGAAAGGAAAAAAAATGACATAATGCTATAGTGGAGTTAAGTGCCACTTCTTCAGGCTCCTGTCAAATCTTGTAATTTGGAATAATTACCAGTGTCAGGTTTGGGGAAGGAGTTTGATGTAAATTGCCTCAACCTGTACTCACCCTGTGAGAAAAGAAAACCAGTATGTTAGAAGTTAAAGGACTGAATAGGCATCACCAGGAAAATCACTGTTTAAACAGCCTCACTTTAATATACATGACTGTATTTTATCTCCATTTTTCTTCGTGTCATTCAGACCTAGGCAAATCCTGTTCATGCTGTGACCAATGGTGATATCTCATTTATTTTAATAGCCCAGCCTACAGACCCCTGCTTAGCAGGAGGTCTGGTGTGTTGCTGAGCATTGTGTTCATTACTATACATGATCTCTTAAAAAGCAGGGAAAAGCTAACCAGACTTCTTTGTACCTCCATGCAGGGGAAAGACAACATCTTCTGCAAGCACCCTCAAAAGAGGTTTGAGGGAACCTGTCTGGGTTATGTCCAGCTCTGCAGTCCGGCTTTGGTGTCCTGACAAGCCTCAGCAGTGATATCCATGTTTTCTCTGTAGTCTAGGTGAGAATGGTGGCAGTTTTGTGAGGGAAATTGTTCACTTTAGTCTGAGGTCTATAGTTGCTGTGGAGCAAGAGGACATGCCCAGGCTGGAGAGGGAAATGAGCCATTCTGACTTTGGCTTGCTGTCATTTCCCATCCAGTTACTTTCTTGCATCTGCAACTCATCTAAATTTTTAATTTAATTCTTTTTTGATGGGAAAAATAATGTCATTCTCAGAAGCATTTGTATATTTTAGTGAATAGAATCCAAAACCTAAACCCCATAAAAAACTTGAAAATAATCAACTCAATCTTTTGGATCACATCTCAGAAAACAGTGGTTTTTATTTCTTTCCATTTTGTGACCATAAAAAAAACACACCTCGTTTTTTTCATCTTTGCAATTTCTTTTGAGTTATGAGAGCACTTTCTGTCTATGAATTCAAATAAATCACCACCATAAAAATCACAGTGTATTGCATTCTCCACTTCTTGGAAAATGACCTTCAGATCCCTCACCATCATGAATGCCATGACAGAAAACCAAGTAGGTGCTTTTGAGACAGGAATTTTTTTGTAAATATATCCAAAAATTGCTGTCCTGTTGTCATCCCTAAGCCCTGGTAGACACCAGAGAGCATTCGTGATCCCAAGTGTGTCCACCCTCAGTGTTCTCTGTGGGGATGGCTGATCCTGGTCCATCCCCAGCTGAGCACCCGGGGATGCTGGTGCTGCACAGCTGGTGCCAACCACAGCAGCCCCAGTGTGCCGACTTATGGAAATGACAGCTGCACTGGGCATTGCCTTTAATCACAGCAGTAACTGATACAGCAGGATGGCTGAGCCATGCACTGGCTGAAATAAGAGCCACAACGCTGCTGGACATCCACAGCTGACGAGTTGGGTTTCGAGAGGAGACTGCTTGGGACAAGCTCAGGGTGTCTGTCTGAAGGTGAGTCTGAGCAACCCTGCAGTCACTGCAGCAGGTTTTAACCTGCAGGTGATAAATGACCTCACCAGCCATATGTGGAAAAATGTTACTGACTCCACAAAACCTGTTGCTCTGAGAGATTCCTAGATTTCAGCATACCTTTGTGGTGAGGTAGCAATGATGGCCAGTCAGAGTCCTGAGCTAGACGTGCTTTCAGCATCAGCTCTCACAATTATCTTCTGCTTTATTGCCAGTACTCAATTCCCATCTCAACTCTAAACATTAATGACTACTGCAGAGTCTGTGCAAATAAAGAGTCCTTGAAGTGACTTGAAGTCATAGAAATTACAGAGACGTACTAAGAATATTTAGATATTAAAAGTTATTTTTTACTTTGGGAGGCACAATCCTTTTTTAAAGTGTTGGTGGCTTTGGTGAGAGCTTGTGATCATAGCAATGCCCATCTCAATATTTCTGGGCTCTCCCTGGTTTTCTCTGTTCTTGCCAAAATGTCTTGCCAGGTCAGGAAAGTGGAGACATGGAAAGGGAAGGAAAAAATTACTGCCATTTCCTTGAAATGAATTGGATTTCTGTGTGTGGGTGTGAGTGCCAGATTTGCCAAGGATCTGAGAAGGACCTGGCACTTTTGCTCAAATCTGTGATCCCTCCAAGGTCTGTCGCACTACAGCCCATCCCTGAATGCTCTGCATTCACCCCATGCAGAGGATGTCCATGATATCCTGCTTCCTGGCAGGAAAGGAGAGATAGTCACACAGTGCTCCGAAGTATTGTGGAATTTAATAGGCAACAAAATCAGGTTTGACAGAATATATATTCACAGATTATTTGATTCTGTCACATTTCAATTACAATGAGTTGTAATTCTAGTATGTGAGGGGACATATTGTGTGTAACTGTGAGGGGACCAGGTGAAATCCTGCTGCTTGTGCATTGCCTAAATATAACAGGAAAGGTTGGTTTTGCTCTACAGTTAGTAATTTAAACTGAAGAACGTTACAGTGGGAATCTGAGGCTCAGAGCAATTGACACAAATTAATAGGAAATTAATAGGAAATCTTGGGAACCCAAACCAGACCTATGGAGCTCCTATTTATCATTGTGCTGCTCTTCATCTGAACCTCCTCAAAGCTGTGAATAGACAGCTCTGGTCTTCTGTACAGTGCTATAGAACTATTCAAAGAACATGCAGGAAGCTAAATTTCCCTTTAACTGCTCCATTTTTTTCTAAAATGTAGGAAAGCTGGTTGTCCATATTGTTTGAAAATATTGTTTATTAATAATCGATTTGCCAAATGCTAATAAACACAAGCCTACAAGAAGGAAGATAAAATGAACACAGGAAAGTTAACACTGAACTCAGTTTAGAAGTTCTGTATGATGTGACTCTAATCAAGCCCCAAGATCTAGCAGATGATGCTGCGTTCCTATCTGTTTATCCTGTGGTAACTCTTCACCATAAGCCTGCCCCAGAGTTTACCAAATCTCATGACACTTTGGTGGTATTCTGTGGGTTGCTCATCTAAATATTCCATTGTTACAACTCGTTTTGGGTGACAGATAATCTGATACAATCATAATATACTGTTAAAGCATAAAGGCAGTCAAAATAGCATTCATCTGTCTCAAGTGTGACTGGGGAGAGCAGGAATCCTGCCAAGCAGTCACCCATCGTGAGGTTAAGGAGCTCTACAGTGGCTAATCCTGTTGTCATCTGAATTAACTTTCAAATAGGGTAAAACCTCCAAGAAGTTGCATAATAAGAGGCTTAATGTCTTGAGCCGGGGAGCAATGTGTGTGTTTTGTGCATGCCTGTGTAGCAGTAGTGCCTTAAATGTAATTTTGCTGTTAAGAGGGTTGTTTTCTTGGGTAAACTGGGGGATGCTCTTCAGCTTGCTCCAGCCAAATCTGAGAGTGTGTGTGTGTGCTGAGAGCCTGCAATGACAATTAAGGATCCCAGAAACACTGGCCAGTGCTTGATGCCTCAGAGAATGGTCTTGGCAAGACAGCGGTTGATGCTTCTCCTTCTGGGAGCTGGAAAGCCTTGACAGAGGTCTACCTGCATAGAATTCTTTAGAGGCAGGAGCTGTCTCATAGCATTTGGCATGCTTGGCAGGGTATTTCAGGTATGTTTTCAAACAAAATAAACATTCAGCACATGCAATTATTCACCTGGCTCTTTTAAAGCTCCAGTGGTCCTTTCCAGCAGAAGAGATGAGCAGCTGGATACCAGTTTGCTCAGGTATCTTACAACCAGCTGCCCATGTCCATGTGGCTCTTACCCATGGTGTTGTGACTGCAGTTTTTTTGCGATACTTTTTCCATAAACATTTAATTAATGCAACCATTTAATATATGCAAATAAAACAAGTAAAAGAATACCAAAGCTCACAAAGGGGGGAAGATAATTGCCTCTGATAAACTCACATTGTAACACAGCACTTGAATAAGCTTGAAGCTGGGCAGATCAGTCTTGTTAAATATTTGCTGCTTGGTCTGAACTTTTTTTTCAAGATATAAACCAGAGAAATGGGTTGGGATTCAGCACCAAAGATGGATGTTTACTGGGTAAGATGGCATTAGGTTCAATAACGTGCTTTTGTGTTGGGATCTGTTTTGTTGTCACTGTCAATGGGAATCTTCTCCTTGAGTCCTATGAGTGTTGTGCTCAGCTATACCTGAGCAGAGCTCTTGACTCAGTGCTTGAGTTCACAGGAGACAAAGGAGAAGCATTGGCATTCAAGCAAACCCTGAGCATCATCAACCTCTCCTGGAGGAAAGAGGTTTTTTCACAGGACTCAGGTTTCAGGTGAGACACTGCTGTCTTTCAAAAGGATTGATGTGCAATATTTGGCCAAATTAAGGGTGCAGAACGATGTGTTGTCCAATGGTCACCTCATTTGTCCTGGTGATTCTCATTGCAGGTGGCTCCTGGTGCCATCAGGGTGTCCCCACAGGGATCCCACAGAGGGGCTGAAGGAAAACCTGAGTCCAAGCTGTGCTGGGAAAGGCAGGGAGTGATGGAGATGCTGCAGCAAAGAGCCTGATGAAAATATTCACTCACATTTTCCTTTATTTCTAGAAGCGGATGAGAGCGCTGAGCCCCGAGGGTGATCCTGCAGTCCAGCAGTGCATTGCAGACCAGAGCCACAGCCAGGGCTCGACTGGCAGCTTTGTGGGTTTGCCAGCCATTTAAAATATTTGCCAATATTTAAAGCCTTCATTGTTGTGGTTTAAACTTGGGCAGGATTTTTAAGGAAATCTTCAGCTGAGGATAAATGCCAAGAAAGGCAGCCTACAGCTGGCCACGCACATATTGCTGCAGTTGCTGCTGTGTGGGCTGTTTGCTTTGCAGCAGCACTTCATGGGGCACATCCCAGGTGTGGGACCTGGAGGGCACCTTCATGGCATGGAGCAATTTTGAGGGAGTTGTTCCCTTCTCATCTGGACAGGGCAATGTTTCTGCTGTTATGATGAGTTTTACAAGTCAGAAATGGCAATATTTCGCTGATAACCACCCTGGGTCCAGCTCTTCTGTCCCCTCTGCTGGCTGCTGAGCATGTGGGGTCCTTGGCTGGAGCACTGGGAAGTTGTGGTGGGACCACAAGCAGAAGAACGAGCTGGAGCAGCTCAGCTCCACTGCATGTCCTTGGCTGTTTTTGTCCCCTGTGCACTGAGAAGTGGCTGTTGGTAGGGGGTGGAGGAGGGACAATGGTATCCCCTGACTGAAAATCACTTCTTGCTTCCCCTGGGTCTCCATCCCTTGAGTTTCTGCTGCAAGGGCAAGTGGTCAACACCAAAGAGTTCAGAGGACAATGAGACTTTCGAAGTCAGTTTTTGAAGTCAGCTTTTGCCTCTCTTGGTTGGATTGATCTGTACCTAACTCAAAATGTTCTGTATTTTCCCCACCAGATGGGTCATTTAATAACTTCTCATGCAGATATGTTGGTATCTTAGAATATAACTAGGCTCACACTTCTGTCTTTCCTCATGTTGTAAAGTCTTTTATGCCCATTTTTGCCGAGTTTGTGGGAACTCAGCATCTGTGAGACCTCTTCAGCTTTGTCACTTGGGCTGACTTGGACCTCAGGTTTAATATCTGCAAATAGAATGAGAAATGGGTTGGTTAGTGGGAGGGCTGATGGTATCACACCAGGCTGGCAAGGCTGAATATTAGAAGAAGAAAGATAAAACCAAACCCAACCCTCAAAAAACCACCAGACAAACAAAAGAGATGTATCTTCTCAATTTCCTGGGAAGGTTTGTGTTTCCAAGAGACTCCCACTTTAAAGTTGCTTCAACGTTTTTTTTAGAGGTCTGGTTATTTGCTTCCCAGCTCTGCTACTGCTGTTTCTTGCGGCTTCGGTCAAGTCATTTATTATTCTTAAACTAATAGTTGTAGAATAGAGAAATACAAGGGGTTTATTTTTGCTAAATATGCTAAGATTTACATATCTAGTAAGTGTGAAAATGTTTTCTTTTTCAGTCTGTGCAATGAGTATTTGAGGAAAAAGGGGATCCTCGAGCAGGACACTATTTGAAATTCCTGACTTTCTCCTGTTCTGAAGGTTCGGGGCGCTTCGCTTCCATTTGTGTCAATCTTTAAATTTGCAAACGGGAGCAAGTCTCGACCCCTCTGAAAACTCTCTCCTTGTTGCATTGAGTCACCAAGGAAGGTTTGCTGCCCTTTTAGGAATGTAATGGGGACTAAGTGCCTGGGTTTGGGAAGGGGAGGTGGAGCTCTGCACTTCCAGAGCCGATGGTCATTTCGTGATAAAGTGATAATGCTAATAATCCCCAGGTCCTTTTTTTTCTGCCTTTGAACTGAACACTTTGCCTGTCTCAGCTGTGGTTGCCTTTTTGAACTGTCAGTTTGGGAGGATTAGATGCATGTTTAGGCTGGGTGAACTCATGAATGAAAATATTTTCCTTGGCAGTTTTAAAAATGCTTCCCCCCTTTAAGAGCTGAAGCCTTTGGCAACAATCTGCTTTTTGCCCAGATTACCACTGTCATTTTGGGAGGTCTTTTCCAGCAGAACAAACAATGGAATTTTAATAACACATTGAAATAGATTCAGGACTGCTTTATTTATATTTTCTTTATTTATGCTTGAATACTTAGTATGCAGCTCCAGCAAAGACAAATTTAAGCTTTGTATTACTTCAAAATGATGAATTAAGCTCTGGGAGATTTACTTCCCCAGAAAAGGATATTTTGATTTGCTGCTTTGAAAATGCCTCATAAAACCAATAAATATTACAGAAATTGAAAATAAAAAAAAACCCTCAGTAAAAATTGCAGATGCAGAGTAGAGCAGACACAGTGCTGCTCTTTCTGCAGGGCCTGCCAGTGTCTGCACCACAGCTCCTGGCTTTAGTGAAGGTTTGGCTCAAATGCAACAATCACCATTACAGTGAAGCTGAGTCATTTTTGAACATTTATTTCATGTAAGTCCTGCACTAAAGTGCTCAAGCCAACACCATCCTTGGCTGTCTGAGCAGCCAGGCACTGGTTATGCTCCCAACGCTATCGTCTGAAGGACTCTGCTTGCAGAGCATCCTTCAGAATTATCCAACTTTGTCTAAGGGCAAGGAAACCACACTGACATGCGAAGTGAATTGGGGATCATCTCAAGTGAAGCATAAAGTAGCACCTGCTAAGCTGAGTTTAACTGCTACCAAACTGAAACAGAGTAACTTGTGTCTCATACAAACTCCTCTCAGAAACTCCAATGGGTTTGAAAATCAGCCTTTTTCTGACCAGGATTGCATTGATTGCAGTGATAAATATTCTACTTAATGAATAATCCCTTAAGGTTGCAATGTGTAGTGTTTTCTCCTCAAGAGAACTCTGCTATTTTGTTTTCCCTGTACATCTTCATTCCTGCTGTGCCATCATTGTAATTTCCCAAGCCTGAGCAAGGAGATGAGGAACGAAAATATTCTCGCACAACAAATCTGTTCCAGGCCTTTCAGTGTCAAATAGCTGCATGCCAGATAAGCCTTTGATACTCTACTGTATCCAATTAAGAGAGATGGCACATGGCATAGATGGAAATGAACCAGTGTTTTCAGTCTGGAGGTCGAGAGAGACAGAAGGGTCTGGAAGGAAGGGTTGTACTATGGGAGCTGTGGAAAAAAAGAAGGAATTAGAGTGTTTTCAAGGATGCACTGGGTATTATTTGCACCTTATTGTTGTGTTTTTAGCTCTGCTGATTCTATCCTGCTTCACTGAAATCACGTAAGTAATTTTAGTCCATACAAAACACACATGCAGATCATTGCTGCAGTCTGGCAGGAACCTGAAAAAGCCAGGGAGCAAGAGTTGGAGACAAACAGGTCACTGAGTCTCCTTTTGCTGAACACAACTGGGATTTTTTGACTCACACCTTGCCAGCACTTGGTGGCATTGGTTACAAACTGGAGTGGTTTAGACACTGGCTGTCTCAAGACGTGAGACCTGATGTTTGCTTTGCTGTACTGGTCAAAGGATTCCTAGGAAGCCCCATTAGTCCTCCTCCAGGCCCACATCCACTCAGCTGAAGATTTCAGGAGGAAACATCAGCTAAACCCTGTGAGAATTTAATTTGGCTGTTGCCAGAGCAACAGCAAAGGGGTTCAGCCATCTCACAGAGATACTTTAGTTTCAGAGCTACTGTAAAACAGCTTCTGCCAAGGATATTACAGCTGCTTTTCCGTTTCCCTCCTCTTGTAAAAGGGTGGGAAGCTTGTCAAGAGTGAAGAAGCTGCAGGAACATGGCTTGCATCCAGGAATGTGATAAAGATGCAAAGAAAAACAATGATTCATGAGGGAATGAACCTCTTTGGCCACTTTGCTGTAGCTCTCCCTGCCTGGATCAAAGCTGCTGCTGCTGCACCTGCTCTGCATGTTTGTAGAAGATGCTCTTCCCGTGGATCTATGGGAAGTGGTTATTGCTTGTCAGAGACAGTCTGTTTCAGCAGATCAGTGGTTTGTAGATTTGGAAAAATGCTGCTGGTCATTGGGGAATGTTGGTCAATATTCGATCACCTTCCTTAGGGGAAGGAACTTGTCTTTATGCCTCAGACGCCAGAGCAGTGGGAGCTGCTGGTGGAGCTTGCAGGAAGGAGAAGAGCTTCTCTGCTGCCTTGAGAGGCTGCTTCATTTCTGTCTTTACTTCAAACATCAGTTTGGGGCAGAGTATGGAAGCAGCACTCTACTCTCAGAAAAGAGAAGAAGGCATCTGAAAGGTGTGAGAAGAGTCAGCTCTGCTGTTCTCATGGATTCATGCATTGCTCTTTCTCTGCAGCCAATGGGAAGAAATAAAATTGGCAAAGTAAGCACCAAACAAGTGCTGCAACTAGGGTGGTGAGTGGCTACAGAATCAAAACATACAAGAAACCAGAAACCTGAGTTTCTGGCCCTCAAACTCCATGGCACAGCTGTGCAGCTGTCTGCTTCCAAACCAGCTGAGGTGTTTGACCTCCTCCTGGAGCAGTGGCATCCACAGCTTGTGTTCTGCTGTGTCATGGGACTGTCAGGAATAGGCCAGACGACAGCATGGAGCAGTACAGAGAGCTCCAACTTCAGTGGCCAAATGCTGGTGCTGAGCACCTTGGGCTCTTCCTGACAAAGGTGGTGACCATCTGCAGCAGCACTGGGAAGGCTGGTGAAAGGCTTGGGATGGGGATGGGCACAGGATCTGAGAACAAAGGAAAGAAATAGGGATGTGCAGAGACAAATGCACTCCTGAACTCAGCTGCGCTCAGTCTAACAAGAAAAGCCAGACAAACAAGCCTGCAAAAGTATCCCATGTCTTAAACTCTGCCAAAGACTTTCTTACTGTTGTCATGACCCACTTTTATTTAGATTGATCTTTCACTGTGCACTAATGCATTTAAAACAAGAACAAATCATATTTTAAAAGGTTTCTGTATCAGCAGAGCTTCCAAGAACCAAGTCAGGGCTTGTGTTCACTGGTGTTCATGTTGGAGCATAGAAACAGATAGAGTGGGTGGAGAATCCTGCCATACCTGCTCATATCAATTTCCTACATTGTCACATTTAGTAAGAAAACAAAGGGGAAATGCACAAAGTATTAAGTGCCTGAATAATAAGCTGTAAAGTCCTGAGCAGGAGAAACAGCACAGAAGCCAAGAGGGACAGTTTAGAGGTTCCACTGTTGTTGTAGGTCCTGGGGCTCTAAACCCTAAAACAAGTTACTCCATGGTCATTCCCACAGGAGTCAATGGTTCTGCATCTGAAAGTAGAGTTGATAAAGTGCCCCATGGCTGCAGATCTGTTGGTTTCAAAGGAGCAGTGAGTTGAAGTCTGCCTATCATTTCATGGAGAACATGAATATTTCTTATCTTAATGATAAATGTACAAAATTACAATTTGGTAAAATCAACATGCCTCCATGTTAACAGGGAAGAAGATGTATATTGCCATGACTAAACTCCCTTCTTGTCCACCTGCCATGTGTTTCCATCACCAAAATCACTTGCAGAACTGAGGACTGGCTAGGAAAAGGAGTGGAAAAGCACTTCCCTCGTGGAAGCAAGGCTGGAGGCGTAGGCAGGGCTCAGCTGGCACACCTGTGGTTCACCTTATCTATGGTTATACCCAAAATTGCTGGGCAATTTCAAGAGAAACCCAGTACACGCAAATAAAACAGCAAGTGTAGTTTTGAGTTTATTTAACCATCCATCTTTTCTTTTTATCAGATGAGCCAGTAATTTTAATTAGTCAAGCAAATAGCTTTAATTTGGATAATAGTTTGATTTTTTGATTTCTGATCAATGAGGTCAATGGAAACACTTTATTTTTTGGCTAATACAAAATGTGAACTCAGTGCTTCGTTTTCCTTCCAGAGCACTGTCCCTACCTTCCATGGAGTCTCAGATATCAGAGTTTAAATCATCCTCACAGTCTAAGTATTTGCTTATGTGCTTTGAATTGTTGCTTGCATCAAGAACAACAATGATGCCCCTAATCTGCTTTCACTGGGCTCCCCCAGACTCCAATTATGTCATTTAGAGAAGGACATTTCCTGGCAGCAGTTCCTCAATTCACTGCCACAGCCGCTCTTGGAACGTGGACAGAACAAGGCTGTAATAGCTTGCACATGTGGACCATGGCTGCAGGGACAATAGACCTTCGTTTGGGAGTGAGCATGAGTCTGTTTGGTTTAGTATTTCCAAATGATGGTACCTTGCAACCAGCAGAAGTCACACTGCATGCCAGGCTCCAGTATTTACCTGTCTAGTGTTATGCTCAGGTTACCACTACCTTATGTCAGAAGTTATGACTAGCTCCAGCAAAGAAATGCTCTGGAACTATCCAAAAATGCTGGGTACGGGATCCTCCAAGTGCCTGAAATTGTGCAACAGCAACTAGTTTCTTTGCAGGTCTGAGCTGAGCAATAAACTGTGGGTATTCCTGATATTAATGTAATTAATATGCTCAAATGCATTGACTTTCTGTGCCTTAATTGATTCTCGTGGAGTTAGAGCAAAGAATGAGGATTTTGGCTTACACAAGAGCTTGGGACCAGGCAGTGGTGGGAGGTGCACATTTGCACTAGAAAAATAGATCACTTTTGGGTACGCGTGTTTTAGTTAATTTAATTCCCAAGAAAGTTGTTCCCTGCCTGAAAAATTTGACTTCTGAGGACTAAAACCATGGCCACCCATGTGGAGGGTGGGAATAAAACCATTGCTAACCTGAGTCCACTCCATACATCACCCATCAATTTACTGACCGAGTGGCGTTGCACTGCTATGCAAAGCCCAAGGGACTTTTTATATGAGTAATTTTTAATACCATGTATTTTTTTCCCTTCACATTTATCTGCCTTTCTTCGCAGTTTTTAAGTCCTAATAAAAAATGTTAATAGAGACTTTCATGGCTGCCTACAGAGTACAAACACTGAACACCTTTTCAAGACAGAAGGCTTCCAGGTGCTGCCACAGTCAATATTTCAAAAGGTGCCAGGTCAGGCAGTTCCCTGCACTGATAATGCCCACAGTGTTATCAGTTCCTAAAATCCAGACATTTCTTATATTAGTCCCTCTATCAGGTCTTTTTTTATGACTACTGGTTTCAAGACAAAAAAACTGATCAAGAATTACAGGTGATGGATGGTTCCAGTCTAGTCCTTGCTGCAGCTGCAGCTGTGGCTGTGCTGGCTGCTTTGGCTAAGGGGAGATGACATAAAACTTCCTGACAGTCAGGACTGCTGTGAGCAGGGAAACCAGGGAAAAAAGAATAAAAGAAAGATGTGGGGGGGGAAAAAAAAAGGCAGAAAAATAATGATAATATAAAAGTAAAGGATAATTTTTGGAGAGATGTCATCTCTTTCACATTTGTTTGTCTTTGGTGCATCAAATGTGGCCATAAATGATTGACAAAATTGTGTGAGGCCATAGCCTTCACCAACAGCTTCCCTCAGAGTCAATGCCAAGGTGTTGCTACTCTTCCTGTTATTGTTTATTCAATAAATAACCTTGCTAGTAAGGGTTGTAAAACCCCGATAAGGTGCTTCTTATAAGCAACTTCAGAGGTAAAGATTTATGTTAAATGTAACAGAGACAATGAGAATTAAAATTGACATAGTTTGTGCACTGGCAAAAAAAATTCTCATCTGTTTTGCATTCACATATGGAGCATATTCCCAGGGGAGAGCAAGCGACATATTTTTAGGACACTATTTCATCTTAGGAAATCAATGTACAGGCTATTAAAATTCCACTTTTCCATGAATGATAAGTGTAATTACATCTCTCTTGCAATAAAACTTAGTGCTTATTAAATGTAAATATTTAACAATGATTAAAATACATTTGAAGGAAATTTTATAGCTTTATTTTATATGTTCCCATCTGGGTTGCCTTTCCTAAACCACTATACATTTTGGAGAGTTATTAAATTATTATTTTGAGAAGGACTAACACTCTGTGTGTCCCTTGCTTCAATTTGAATTTCATATACTTTCAGAACTTATTGAAGTCTGGTGAATTTGAGATTCAATCAATGCACGATTGTATTTGTAGAGCTGCACTGAGGGGAAAAGTGGCTTCATGAGGTAGGAAATGCCACACTGGCACGTCTTTTGTGCATCCAATTTTGACAGCCAGCTATGGTTTCCTGATTCCACATACTCCAGCTCTTATTTGTTTCTAAAGGAAGCAAGTTGGTTCTTAAATGGCTTTCTTCAGTTTTGTGTATGACCCTTCTGGGTCTGTTTTAAAAGAAAGTATTAGTAAACAGCCCAATCTTCTAAATTGCAGATCTGGAGAAGCAGCATTGTGAGTGCAAGGTGCTGACCCTGGGCACGATTCGGGGCTGTACGTGCAGGACTGACCCTTCACAGAACAATCTGAGAGGATTGCTCCAGAAAGGAATTCATGGGTAACTGAGGGTTTCTCACATCCAAAAAGTAAACCTTGTCGGCAACCAAAATCTTCCCTCTGGAAGGTCCTTTAGAATGCCCAGGGAAGTCTCCCTATAGATTTTGAGAGAGTTGAAGTCAGTTTTCTATAAAATCCTGCAACTGATTTAAAAAATGCATTGCAGGGATATAACCTATTATGCTATATGGAACACCTTAAATAATTCCAGGAAGGACACCATTCCCTGTTAAATTTTTATAAGTTCTTGATATAATTTGTGCTCAGATGTGCTGATTTCTCCTCTATTTGCTTTTAAAGGGTTGCACTCCCCCAGCAATCCCTAATTCCTTGTTATTGTTGCTTTTTAAAAGAAAATTGTGTGGAGTTCAGCTTCATACCCAAGATTCCAAAAGGCTGAAGTTAATTTTTAATTTGACAAGTATTTTCAGTCGTATAAGCAATATCACCAAAGTCAGTTACTTACTGGAAAGAGGGCTAGCAGGATCAGGCCACTGAGAGCTCATTAAACCTCCTGATTCTGCAAAGAATCAGGAGCTCAAACCACTGCAGAGTTTCTCGGACTCACCAGGTGCCCCTTATGGAAAAATCAAGCTGAAAAATCTGCTACTGCTATAATTAAAAAAAAATTAAAAAGTAAATAGAGAGAAAAAACTCAGTATTTTTGTCCAACGTGTTTAAAAAAATAAACAATTACCCCAAATTTCTCATTTAGGTGCAAATCAGCTTTTGAAAAACCTGGCCAGGGTGCACATTTAAAGCATCTTTAGGTTTTATGCTCTCCTCCTTTCAGATTGTTAAACTCCCTCAGCAACTCCGAGATACTGCAGTAGACAAAGACTCAATGTGTGTGTGTGGCTTTTCAAACAGTTTTCTCCGAGGAGGAAAATTTCTCTTTAAATAAATCTCCCTCCTCTCTTGAAACTGGTACTTGAAAAAACCCCAAACCCATGCAAGCAGCTATTTATTTCTGAAATAACACAAAGGACATCGTTGTACAACTGTATAAGTTATACCTGATGAAAAGAAAATTAATTTAAGGCAGTGATTTTCCACAAGATAAACCTTTGGGAAATAAAGGCTTCTCTTAGAGAAAAATAAATGGTAGTAAAACAAAAGGGCTTGGGAGTGTGGACATCTTTAATTGCCTGTTTAATTAAACCTCTCAACTAAATATTAATTTATGAAATTTTAAATAAATTTTTGGTGAAAAAAATATTGGTTAAAGTTAGAATGCATATTTGTTGGGTTTAATTACAGACCTGTACTTTCCTACAGCACAAGCAGCACCTCTTGCATACAATAACAACACAGGTAACTTTCCCAGGGACTTTTGTAGTCTGCAACGCAAGACAAATATTTGTGTAGTTTTGGCTGGTCCTTTTGTCGTTGAAGTCAATGGGGCACAAACCTCCATGGGAGGAAGACCAAGCCCTCTCTGACACAGATGTGATGGAATAATTCAAGGCAATCAGCTTTCCAGCATTTCTGAGCTATTTATACACCATAGTTAAACACAATGCACAGTGTGTGTGTAGATATATATATACATACATGTAAATGTGTGCACATGAGCTGCAAATTAAAACCTGCTAAATACATCATAATTTCTCAAATGATATCAGGTACTCGTGGAAAATTCTGTGTGCTTTGATAATCAGCCCTATCTGTGTATTTTGCCTCCACAGGTAATTTCATTGAAGTCATTGTGTCTGCTTCTCGGCGGGCATTAAAATAATAGACAATTATTTTGATCTTGGGCACATGGTTTTATTATTTGCAGTCTCCATCGCTTTTAATTGGTCAACACACACACTTAAAATGCAACATCCAGTAACAAATCTAGTTTCCCTTTAGAAAAATAATATTTCTTCTTCTTCTTCTTTTTTTTTTTTTTTTAAGAATGTTTTGTTTTATATTTTTTTGATTCATTATTCCTCTCTGCCCTCTTATAAACCAGACTCCTGGAGGTGTTTTAACTTTTAAGTACAAAATAAAAACGTGCATATATTCTGCATGCATATATTGGAAATAAAAGAACACAAGGCTGTTTTCGCAAGCATTTAGAAGGGGAAATCATTACCTTCACTTCTGTTCTTTGTTCCCACAAATTCTTGAATTGAGAATTAAAATACACTGTTCTGACTTTAACCTGTCTGCTTCACTCTGACTGAAACTGCTTTCATCTGTTTAATGACAAAAATTAAATCTCATCCTGCCAGAGTTACCACGTACTTTCAGCGTTGCTGGTAATTGCACTTTCTTTAATTCTGTAGTGGCAGATTTAGTACTGAATATATTAGGGAGGATAGCAACTGCCCATAGGAAAAAAGAACCTGATCTGAGCCCTCTAAGATCATAGCTATTTTTTTCTGAATGCTGCATTTTCTGGACATTAAATAAACACAGAACGGATCCAAAGTACATCACTGAAACAGTTTTGTGCAGTGTTGAGGTGCACCCAAACGTGAGACCGGGGAGAAGCATACCGTGCTTCAAGGTATAAAGGCTGAAACTCTCCCTCCAAATTTTCTGATTTCATCTCACACAGTTAAGGGTAAATGTGTCTGATTTAGGAGAAAAATTTGCTGAAGACAAAGCTAACCTGTATTCTCTGTGCTGCTTTCTGTGTGGGGGTCAAATTTGTGATAGTGAATACAGGATTCAGAACAGAATTAGCATTTCGTTGAATAAATCACTCGCAACCAAAACACTCCCATGTCCACCCTCCCATGCCGTGGGTGACAGCAAAGCTGAGGACACTAAAACAGATTTATCAACAGATGAGGAAATTCCACAGAGCTAATAATGCTCTCTTTCTAATGAATTATTTCATCACTTCACTGTCTACTGGTTTCTCTTTGCATTTCTCAGCGACCGAGCAGTTTAATCCACACTTTTGTCAGCAGAGACCTTGATGTTTGGTGTTCCTGCAATGTCTTTTTATAAATCAGTTTCCTCTGCAGAAGCCACAGCCTGCACTACCTGCAGCAAGACTTGCTCTCCAGGTTTGGAAGGAGTTTGGCTCGGACTGTGATCCCTGGGTCTGTAATGTCAGTCCATAGCCCTTTTTGCTGAGGTTTTTAAGCCTTTCGCTCAGCAGCTGCCAGTGTGGTGCAGCACTTCAGGGAATGTAACAGGGGAATGCACTGAGCACTGACATCAAATCGGTCTCCAGACTCAACTGGTTATTTGAAAAACAGTGAATCTCCTTAAATGCATGGAGATTTCTCACTTCTCGATGGGAAAACATTAAAAGTCCAATGCTTTAATCTTGCTGTGTAGCCCCAAGTTCAGGGCTTAAAGCTGAAAGCTGGCATTTCCAGCTCCTACTCTTCTTGCAGAGATTCCTGACAGGACATAATATAGCTCACAGCAGTATTAATCCCCTGGAGAGGAGCTCTAATAGTGACACCTCCTCGTACCCCCCAGGCTCGGCAGGCCCAAGGCTTGTGGCAGGCAGAGATGAGGCAGCCCTTGCTCCTCAGAGCAAGCAGAGCCCCTAATTGCTCACATTTATTGCCATTAGGAAATCTGGGAGAGGGCCTAGCCCAGGTCTTTCCTGTGTTTCGCTGCAAGACAAGGCCACTGATTTCAGTGGCTGCAGGATCAGCCCTGATTTTCGCTGTCAAATCCAAAGGAGCTCCACGCCTGGGAAGGGAGATTCAGGAATCCAGATTTATACTGCTGCAATTAACTGCAAAATTTGGCCCTAAAAATCCCACTGATGTAAACAGCAGGGCTGCAGGTCAGCACCGAGAACACAGCCTGGGATTAACGGCAGCTCACTGCTGCAGCAATTATCTTCTGGCAAAGCCAAAAATCTCCCTTGTTAAGCAACTGTGGGGCTCTTGGTACTCTCCCTTACACCTGTAAAATGCCAGGTAAGGCCACCATAACAGACAACTTCTTTTTCTAGAGTTTCACTGAGAGAACAACTAAGTGAGCAGTGTGTCCTTAGTATTATTTGTAAAATAAATCTTACCAGCCTCTGAAGAGGAGTCACGGAGCAGAGAGGCCGGACCTGATGTTTATCAAGAGAGTTAACAAGCCTGGCAATAAAACCCTGGGTAATGATGGCTCTGAAGGGTCACATATGCTTTGGAATTTACTTTTATAAAAGCATGAAATTTTATGTAGGAACAAGATCTATAACCACCTATATAAAAGTAAGGGGTTTTAGTACTCAGAGAATGATGGACTCGATTCCATACTGTTACTGCAGGATAGATCTTGTATTAGGGCTGTAGGATCAGAAGTCAGTGAGTAATACAATATCAGTTCTTTCTGAAACTTTGCCTTTGGTAAGCATAAAACATGATTTTCTCAAATCAATTTGCTATATTACCTTTTTATTCTTTTTTTAATGCCAATCTTCCTTTGCAGGACTTATTCTTAGCATTTACTGTGGGGAATTCAAGCTGGTTTGATTTCTTTGTGCAAATACGATTTCAGAAATTTTCTTTGCCTTTCCTGCCACCCGCAGAGTTTGCATCCAGTTCCATGACTCTGTCAGTCAGTAAGGGGACTGAGTACAGCAGAGATTACTAATTACCTTGTTGTAAACTTGAATGTTTTTGTGGAGTTTGCTCGACTTTATAACAAACATCCAGCTTAGCCCTCAGACTCTGCAGAGGGAAATAAGCATTTCTTCAAATACTTCTACGCTTTTCTCACTCTGCTTTGTGCCACAGTTTAAGAAAAGCTCAGATTTTACCACCGTTCCATGCAAAACTCCCCTTAGTAGAGATACAGGATTTATCCGAGTAAACCTGGAAATATCGAGGATAACAGGCTTTTTTTTCCAAATCCATAACGAAAAGTGCAGTTAATAACGCAGGGTAAAACTCCAAATTAACTTAAATCAGGGCAGGATTCAGAGGGAATAGGGGAATTCCTGATCTCCTCAGGCAAAGCCCGGCTTTCCTGAAAATTCCACTTAAAGGAACTAACGGGATCGATGTTAATTTGTTGAAGTCTTCCTTCTCCGCTGGTGCTTGCTGCGGTGGCGGAGCGGAGCGGAGCGTGACCCGCCTCTCCGGGACTCCCCGCACCTTTCCCGGGGCGCTCCCGCTGCCGCTCCCGGTCCGCCCCGGCCGCTCTGCGGCCTGCCGGAGCTGCAGGGTTGGGGCTGGTCTTCCACCCGGGCAGCCTCCAAAACCCCCTTTTACAATTATTTTTNAAGTGTCGGAAGCCGATGGGATGCTTCCTGCAAGCCCATCCTTCCTTGTGAAGAAGGAACTGCATACATGCCTCCCGTGCTATTTAAATCAATATAGAATATACCAGCACGTTTATGTCAGACATACCACTGCAATATTCTTGTTACTATAGGAGCAAAATACATGTAAATATTTAGGTGGATTCATTCCAAGTGCAAGGGGCAGCTCTGGAAACACACAGTGCCTTGAGTCAGGACATGCTTTAGCACACATGGGAGCCCTGGGTAGGTGAGCTTCCCCACAGATTTCACACAATCCATGCAAATGCCAAGCTGTGCAGTGCTCAGTGCACACTGAAGTGTCGGTGGGACTGATGTCTGACTGCTTACAGGAATAATCCCACCAAAGCCCCGTAATAAATATTTCCAGGATCAGCCTGGAATCATTTGGGAGAAAGTTTCCCTGGTTTCTTTTGTTTCTTTTCAGTCTCTGAATGACAGATGACATGCAAAAGTCAGTCCCTAAAGATCCCATGCGTTACAGACAGACAACTACCATAAAATTGTCCCTTCCCTACAGAGCTTTGCTTTTTCTGCAAGGCCTGATTTTGTGTTTACGACGGCTGGGGAGAAGTTGTAGGAGGGCTGAAGGAGTCTTTTCTTTAATATTACCATGTAAAAAAAAAGAGATTTTGAAACTGCAGCTTAGCTGATAAACTATTATAAGATAGAAAAGGACATTTTAGGTCAGGAAAACAGCAACAAAACAAAAATCCTAAAGCTGTATCAGTTATAAAAGAAAGCTAGGTTTATGAAAGAGGGCTGGATTTATCTCCCAGTTCAAATGGATATCAACATTAGAAAGTACTTTAGGTGGCTTCAAACATAATTTAAATCTCTTTCTTCCCTGTCTTTATTTTTAAATGGAAGATAAATTGGTTCAAGTAGTTTAGAGCACAGGGTTTCTGCTCTGGCATGAGTGTGGCCAGTTGTCTCTGTGCTGCAGTTTATGAATTGTTCTGGAGAAAAGTAACAAATATTGGCTACTCACCGATAATTGTTTGAGAAAACCAGATATGTTCTGCAGATTTTGGATATACAGCTAGCCCTTATATAAGCAAAATGGGTTGTTTCTCAAACACTGAACCAAGCCTACAGATGGTATTTGTACTAATCCAGCAAATTCTGCCCTCCACGATACCCGCACGAAGGCCACGGCCAAATTTGCAGCCAGACAGTGCAAATTTTCCCACTTGGGAAGTGTGTGGATGAGGGAGGTTTTGGTCAGTGGAGATGTACACCAGTATGGGTTGAGATTCTACATTCCTCCTCCCCGCGAAAGTTTCCCATCAGGAAACAGAAAGGAAACCTTATAAACCCTCCAGCAGCACATACCATCGCTGAGCCCTCAGCTCCAAAACCCTCTGCAAATCCCTCCAGACTTCCTGAGTCATGCCATGCACTTTACCACCTATGGTCCCCCCCTTTTTCATGGAAGTGGATTCCCACATAGGATGAGTGTCCTCTGGCACCCATGGCAATCATTGCCACCGTGGCTGATGCACTGGCATGACCCAAAACTGCCCAGAGCCAGCTTCAGAGAGGAGCCCAACAATGGTGCACTGTATTTAACACTGTGTGCTGTGGGAAATGGAGAGAAGACAAACGGACTTTATTTTACAACATAAAGAATGTTACACCCTTTGGTAATACGTAACTAATAACTTAAACCCATTAAAAACTGTGATCCCTACCCTACCACTCATGAATGGAGCCAAAGCTGTAAAAATTCATGAAGGAATCAGTAGCAGTCTGGCTGGGGTTACAAAATCTACAAAAACTGCTCGAAGTCACAGTTTTCTCCATGAAAGGCATGGCCATAACAAATATCCCACACAGCTCGCTTTCTAATCCATTCCCAGGAAGCTGCATTGTGTGAGGCTGAGCGGATCTTAACATCCAGCAAGGTTGAAGGCAGTGAGGGGCAGAGACGAGGGTGTGGGGGTCACACAGATGTGTGGTCCCACTGGGTGTGGGCTGCCAGGGCAGGACAGAACCCCGAAATGTCCCCAACACTCTAGACCTGGGTTTGCCCCATGCTGGGTGTCACAGGGCTGGTAGTTGACTGATCACACTGGGAAACAAAAGCAGTACCTGGAAGAAAAGGGCTCCTTTTCATTTCCTTTCCCCGTGTCAGGCAAAAATTAATGACTAAATGCACCTTTCTCTGATGTTGCCCATCAGGCAAATACTGGTGGGCAGGAGTCAATATAAACTTTAAACACACCTGACACAGGTGGCTCTTGCCTTTCAATGTTAAATGGCCACTGGCCAACAATTCATGGCGCAGCATAAAGGAATCCTTGTAGCAAGCAGCTTTCCCTCTGTATATATTTGTTATTCCAGAATGAAGCTATTCATTGGGGCTGAGATGAAACTGCCCAGGTGAATAACTTCCTGAAACCCAGTGCTCCTGCAGGAGTGTGACCAAAACCAACTGCGTGATGAATGTGGTGTGTGAGTCTGAACACTGGGGAGAAGGCACAGGAATTGGAGATGGTGGAGGGCAGGATGCAGCTGGCAGAAGATGTCCAGTTGTCCAGGACTCTGCTGCTCCAGCATCCTGGTTGTCATGTCTCTCCCAGGCACTGGCCATGCCGAATCATTGAGCTGGGGATTTTTATACAACCAGTGGATCTCTTCCTTGTCCTCTGGGTCACATCCTTCTGCCAACAGACCGACACTGACACAGCATGGGTGGGAAAAAAGATCAGTGGATGGTATTTTTTTCTCATTTTAGCAGTCAGCCTGTGGATTTTTCCAAAAGCAGTGATCTGAAATAAAACTCAGGCTGCTCTCAGAAGTGTTCAATGGCACTGCTCTTTTCATATGAAGCAGTTGCAGCATATCTCCAGGAAAACAGACACAACCCCACATCGGTTGTACTTCATTGTTCTGCAATTTCAGTGCAAGCCTGTGCATAAATTCTTTTGTCTTTTGGATGAAGCATATCCTATTCTAATATCATTTAATCAAAATAAAAAATAGATTGCACTGTATCCAAAAAAGATATACAGACTAAATATTTTGGTGTGTAGTCACCAAAAGAACTGTAAAGAGGATTTTGTAAGCAGTTTGGGAAGTTTTCTTTTGGCTTATGCATACAGAAATCTTTCCATACTATCAGAGTTGGGATTAATTTATCACCAAGCCCAGGAACTGTTCCCAATTGGAATTAGCCACACTAATGTCTGGAGCTGACAAGCACAGCTGCAGCAAGCTCGCTCATGTTTATTTTTGTAGTTTTTCTTGTCTTTTAACAGTTTGTACACTAATGGAAGAGCAGGAGCTGAAACTGCTCATCTCTGCTCTACCATTGCAACAAGTTTCTTAAGTCAGTAAAGCACCTTAAGGGCTGGTTTTAAGCTCCTGATGGGATCAGTAGTAGGCACAGAAAATAGCTGCATGCTCTTAAGTATTTTCTGACTGTTTTTTTAGAAAACCTCTGAAAGCCGTGTACAGAAGATCGCATTTAATCTCATCTTGTGTGTTGCTTGATTTCTGTTTTAAAGACAGTTCTGGAAAGCAGTGTTCTGTAGCCAAGGACTGGAGATATAAGTCTTTGCTGAAGGAGCAACACAAAAAAGGAAAAAGGAACAAGAAAAAATGAATTTAGCTGCTATACACAGGTTTCAAACATGATGATAGCAGAAATGGCGTGTCAAGCAAGGCAGCTGGCAGAGATGGGATATTTTGGCACCAAACATTTCATTTTCCTTGATGCTCATGCAGGATGCAAGTCTTCCTGCCTCTGAAAAGAAATGTACTCACAGCATGAAAATCTAATCTATTCAATAAGAAATCATTGCAGACCAAACTGACAGGTTAGTGACTGGTATGTGTTAAAACTTCCATGCAATGTTCATGGTATAATCTAGAGCTCAGGGATCATTCCAGGGTTCTGCCTTGGCTGTAGGCAAGTCTCTGCATGGGGACTGTGGCCACATTAGTTCTTTAGGGCTTTGCTGTGGTTTTGGGCCTATACCCCTGGTTTTTTTTACCCCATGGAAGCACAGGAAGAGGGCGAGAAAGCAGGTCTGACAGCTGTCTCACCTGCCATGGGAGCTGGGTGAGAGCCAGGACGTGGAAGCAATTCCAGGTCCTGCATTTTAGGCGTCATAAGAGGACAGTAACATGTTTCTATCCTCAGGTTCATTTTGAGCATCATGTGTACACTAATTCAGCTGGAATATGTCCAGATTATCTGTTCATTTATACAAGAAAACAGCCAGAGGCAGAGTAGCTGAGGAACAGGCAGTGCTGGTGACTGCCAGATGTCGCAGATCCTGTGAGATCCTCACTTGGCTGAGAGCCTTGTCCTGCCTGGACGGAGCAGGCACCTCTGCCAGACACAGCTGCAGGACCTGCCTGCTCCCCACTCTCCCTCTTGGCCCTGTCCTCTGCAGGTTTTGGGGAGCAGAATTGGTGAGGAGGGATGAAGAAGAAAAAGGGAATGAATTGAAGAGGGACAGGAGAGGAGGGTGAGGGAATGAGGACTTCTGATACTTGCATCCTCCGGATGCTCATTTTAACCCCATGGTTATTTATCCTCTCCTTCCTATCTGGATTCTGGTGCAGGAAGAACCTGTGCTGGCAGTCTGGCAGTCTGGCTTTGAATCGCTGCTGCTCCCCCAGGTGGGAAAAGCCAGAATTAACGCCGGAGCAGCAGGCAGAGGTAAGCAGGGCACTTGCCCAGAAGCCAAGAACTGAGAAAACACTTCCCCATCAGGTCTTTCTGAAAAATCCATCTTAGAGGCTGCGTGTGTGTGTGTGTGTAAACTGCTCATTCCAGACCGATGCTAAATTCCCTCACCATTTCCCACCATTTATAACTCTACGTTCCCTTGCATGCCCCAGGTCATCACTCATGGGGTTTAGGATATTCCATGGATATTGTTAATGATCTTATGGAGCCCTTTACCTGCAGCTCAGCATCATCCATCTCAGCAAAGCTTGAAGGTTGTTTCTCTGTATTTACATTAAAGCTTAAAGGTTGTTTATTTGTATTTACAGTGACAGAAGAAGGAATGGGGGAAAGTATTGGTTCAGACAGGCAACCAGCTGGGAGGAGCGTAGGTTTTAAAATTTTTTTCAGTTGATGTTTTTGCAGGAAAGCTGTGAGGGAAGAGGCACGAAGTACTCTGGCTGAGCAAGGAGGAGGAAAATGACTAAATGAGACTGCTCATTAGGGACATGGGGAAGGGAATCAATTGCCTTGCCACTTTTGCATCTCTTCTCCCACCTGTCACTCTTGCACTGCATCTCTGCCAGGTCACACCGGTGTGTCAGCACGTTCACATGGACTCAGACACGCAGGTTCCCAGTCCAGGGGGGCTGCAGGGTTCAGGCAGCTGCCCTGTGCTCAGACAGGCGAATGTGCTGTGCCCACGGGGGCCCTGGCTCCGCTGCTTTGGCTTTTCTTGCTTGTCAGTGCCAAAAGCAAAGATCAAACTGAAGAGCAAATGAGCTGGGGAGTTTGGGATCCTGCATTCCTGCCGACAAGCATCGCTAAGCCTTGGAGTGAATTTGAGCAGCACCCTCTGTGCTTTACCAGTAACAAGGGAACACCTTGGGCTGCCTTTTTCTCTGTGTCTGTGGGAGGGCAGCTGTTGGGACAGCATCCTGTGCTGAGACAGGAGCTGGGCTACATGGGGAATGGGGGACAAGTGCCTACGTGTCACACCCTTGGGAGGTGATATCATGCCACTCAGAGCAAAGCCCTGGTGCTATTTTGCTGCGCAGACTGGATATGAAGACTCTGCCCCTTCCCTTTGCCCCCACCACTGTGCTGCTTTCCTGAAGTAATTTTCATTTTAGCTGTATGCCAAGCTGAAAGCTTCAAGGATTTTTCTACACTGACCTTTAAATCCCTTCACTGGTCAATATGATGCATCACCATTCAGTATAATATCCTTCTGTCTGGTTAGCTGGCCCCAGACTTATTATTTTATATTTCTGTACATTAAACTGCATTTTCCATTCACTGTCCCTGGCAAGCAGTGGATTGGAATCCCTTGTTCCTCGTTATTTGTTCTCTCTCCAATTTTGTGCCCTTCACAAACTTTGATAGTTGTGGAGATATTTTCATTTAAGTCATTTGCAGGTATTATAAATGAGGGAAGTCCCTTGGTGTTCTCATTTGTTGAGCCTTTCCAGTACAGGACTGCCTTTTCAAAGGAGGACGTAGAGGTTTAACAGCAGGACTAGAGGATATTAATAGATACCTCTTGCTACAGATCCTCTGAAAGGCACTGCTGCTGTCACCCAGGCTTTCTTACCTTTGCACAGATGAAGGCTGCAAGTCAGGCTTTGCTAAAATTGCTCTTTAGTGTAAGGTCTGTGAAAAATGGAGAAAGGAAAAGGGGAAGGGAATGAAGCATCAGGAACAGCAGCTGAATGGGGAATGGAAATTGTTATGGGAAAACAGGAATTTGGGGTACCTGAAGTAATGCTCTGAGGAGCAAAGGGAACTTGAATGTCAAATGTGGCCAAGGAAAGGAAACATTTTCCCTTTACTGATGGGTTTATGTGACCTTGGTTATGTACATCACCCTTGCTTTTAGCTCCACTACCTGCCTGTGGTCTCCTGGCAGGTATTTTCTCATGCTGCAGTTGAAAAAAAAAAAATTGTAAGCCCCAAAGCTGCAAAGCCAACTGGAGCACTGAGCCCGGTGTCCTGACCCCAGCCCAGTGCTGCCATGCAGCCAGCCCAGCCCAGCCTGCCAGCCCTGCCACCAGCCTACAGCCACAGCACAAACCAGCTTCAAGCCCTGATTCCTTGTGGATTTTTACAGCCACCTCGGAACCACAAAAGGAAACAAAAATGTCTCCCCATCAGCTGTGCGGGTTTTAATAAGTATGTGTTTTGGTTTGAAGCCAAAGTGTGCTCGGTTTTATCAGTGTTTATTCCTGTCCTTCACAGCCTTTATCAGTTATCCCCATCAGACCTGTGAGCACTTCGAAGGCTGAGTCACACAAATAGGGCTTTTATCTTCAGTCAAATCTATAATCAGGCAACAAAACCCCCTCACCTCAATTCTATTTAGAGTCCCAACTCAGACTCTTACAGAAAAAGGGACTTCACAAAGGAATTTCAGTAATTATCCTCTCCCCTCCATCCCCCAGATATTGATGCATGATATAGGTACCTGAGGGTACGTGAAAAAAGTGCTCAGAGATGCCGTCTCTTTAATGGAGGACTTTTAAGAAAGTGAACTTTGGCTTTTAAACTTCCCTATGAAAAACAGATCCATGTTAAGTTTGATACCATTTGCCTCAGGATGATCTCAGCTCTTAAAATATGATGGTTTCAGTTGGATTAAGAGCCTATATTGTTGCTGAAGAGAAAGAAGGGTGCCTCTTTAATTGCAGTCCAAATCTACCTAACAATTGCCACATGTTGAGCAAGATTTAAGAGTTATTAAATATGAAAGCCACTATTGCTCCTCCGCTACGAGACGCCTTTGTTTTTTAAACCTGGAAAGTACTAAGTAAAAGGAGGAGGAAAATGTAAAAAACAAACCAAAAAAATAACCCTGCTAAAAACCTGAAATCTGAAGGGGTATGTTTGCTTTCTGTGGAGGTTGGTGTTAGTGCAATGCATTTCTCTCTGCTGCAGCAATTCCTGCATTAAGTGAAACAAACTGCTGGTGGGTCTGGTGATCTAATTGCTAGATAAACTCAGTACAAGTTCCCAATAGTCATTGTTTTGTTGCCATCTATTATTGGACATTATTTACAAGCAATGTGTTGATAACTTGATCAGAGCTGTGCTAAGCAAAGTCCCCTCTGACTCTGGTGTTGGGTGTAGCACCGGGGCTGGTGACGTGCTGTGCTTGCCCCAGCTCCAGGCAGAAGGGCTCTTGTTCAGCTCAGCAGCCTGGCACAGGCCAAATCCCCTCCATGAAACCTTCCTTGAACCTCTCCTGCTCTTTGGACTTTCAGTGGGAAGAGTAGCCTGAAGAAGGAAGTTACTCCTGCTGTAGATGTTTGGCTTTCCTTTGTAACTGGGCAGCTGAGCAAATCTGAAACCTCTGAAGCCCGGCACGGTGTTGGCTGCCATCTACTCTGTGGAAGATGTGGAGGAAGCTGAGGACTGCCTGAACCCACTTATCCTCCTTAGGACCACGAGTCCCTGATGCCCTGGAGCATGGCAGCAGCTGGGCACAAGCAACCATGGTGCTGCTTGCACTAGGACAGTGTTTGCCACCTTGCTGTCATATTCACTCTGTTCCCTTTATATCCTGACTGCCCCTTTGTCTCCCCTTTGCTGTCTGGCTCAACAGCAAAGACCTGGCAGACAGGTTAGATTAGCCCACTGCTGATGCCATCACTTTGGGCAGCTTGGCTTTGCAAAGCTGAGCCCAGCCCTCAATGCTGGTACCAACCCCAGGGCAGGCAGGAGCCAGCAGCAGGGCAGACCCTGCACCCCCTCAGCTGCTGGGGAGGAGCCCTGAGAGGCAGGATGCTCAGGTTCCTCACTGTGATAAGAGCTGCTGCAGGAATGTGCCTGTTTTGGAGAGCTCTCGACTCACTTTGCATCTGTCTGTGCTGCAAGTTCATCTTTGCTGTTTAGGACACTGATCCCCAGGATAGCTGGGCTGGTTGGATGCCAGAGCCCTGACACTGGTCTGGAAGGATCTTCAAAGTGGAATGCTCTCTTCTTCCTCAGTTGTGTGCAGAACAGGCCAGGTCCTTCAGCTGACTTCTATCCATTGCTCATCAAGGTGAATTTTCCACTGAATCTGCTATATTCTTTTATCTTTTCATGTTAGGTATAAACCCCCCTAACAGGGGACAGATGCTCTGCTGGGCTGTGGTGCCTCTCTGGGAATAACCTGCATGACTCAAGCTATCAAATTCAGTCCAAAGCAACAATCCTGCCTGTCTGTTCAGCTAACTGAGACCACAGGATACAGCTGTGCTGGAGGATAGAGCAGCCCTAAAATAGGTCAAGGCAATAAAGGGGTGTTTTTACAAATCATCTGTTATAACTTGTAAAAGGTTAATGTTGGGTCAGAAGGAGAGTTACAGCTACTGTCTCTTAAAAAAAGAGAAAAAGAAAAAGCTAAACCACGATTTTCAGAGGTCAGTGATCAGATTTCTTTTTGGATGTTAGCCCTCTACTCCCTTTCCACTGTGCTTGATAAGA
This sequence comes from Orthonyx spaldingii, assembly GCA_013397795.1. Lineage (NCBI taxonomy): Eukaryota > Metazoa > Chordata > Aves > Passeriformes > Orthonychidae > Orthonyx > Orthonyx spaldingii. Next base: position 145,939 of record VZTJ01004259.1, on the reverse strand, counting down.
TTTCAGAGAGATCTTCAGCCTCCAGCAGCAGGATTTTAGAGTTATGGTAATACAGCTTTCATACAATCCATTATTCATTTTTCTATGTCTCCATTTAGCAGTCCTGGCAGCTAAGTAGGATGGTAGAGTTTAGGGCAGGGACCACTGCATATCTTTGCTGTCTGGCAGGAGAACTCCACTAAGTCTCTCAGGTTACAGAGGAAAAGCAATTTTCATTTTCCCTCCTGCTCAGTAAAGTAAACCCCAGCTCCTAATTTTCAACCAAGGAATCACAATGGTTGGATTTTTCATGTCTGTTCTCAGACACACCCCTCTAAATCTGGAGATGTTTACAGAGCTGGGAGTCCAGTTCTGTCTTTGGCAAGGTGTGAGGAAGGGGAAAGCAGTTGCCTTTATACCACGTTTTTAAGCTTTCTTTTCTACAAGGCTAAAAAAAGTAATTTATTCCTCCTAAGCACCTTGGACTGGCTCAGCATTGCCCCTGAGATACCTGCTGGGGAACACTCCTGCAGTGCATTATCCAGCCTATTTCCCAACTGTCCTTAAAAACCTTTTCCACAGCCTAAAGGCCCCCCAACAAATTACAGTTTGTGCTGACAAGGCAAAATTAAACCCCTTCATTCTTACAGTAGGTGGAAGTGTTGTTTAGAGTAAGGCATTGTAGTCAGGATCCCGGGTTTTGCCTTTGTCCATTCTGCTGCGTGTCCCTGGATCACACTTTGCCAGACATGATCATGGTGTTTTCAAAATTTCTTTGACCAACAGGACCAACTTTCAGAACAAAGCCAAACCTTTGTCTTCTTATCCATACCCACGATAGGGTTAGAAAGCTGGGAGAGATATTTCGTGACTGATCGTCATGGGAAAGGAAATGATTGGGGCATTTTGGGAATAAACCAGCTTTCCTGAACTTTCACTCTTTGGTTCCACCCTTTCCTCCAACAATAAAACAGATCTTCAGTTATTGTGCTAACAATTGAATTGACATGAAATTGGTATTGTTTCTTCTTCTTTTTTTTTTTTTTCATTTTATTTTTTAACTTTTAAACTTTCCTTTATTATAAAATTCCAACTTCCAACTGACCCTTGAATAATTGGTTTTGTTGCAAGGGTTATTTGAGGTCTAAATGAGCCCAATGACATCTGTTCAATTTTAGATGCTTGGAAAAATATTATAAAATTAATGAAATCCAAATGTACGACAAACTAATAGAACAATTTTATTTATTAAAAAGATGGTTAAAAATAATTCTAAACATTTCAAGAAAACAAAAGAGTTGAATGGGATTTGTCATTGTTTAAATTGTACTTATTATATTACATTTCAGTGAAATGCCCTCTTGACCTTCCACAGTTTGCTCGATTTCCTCATCAGTCTCCTTCCAGCTAATTTGCTTTGACATAAACAAAAAGAAAAGGACTCACGAATCAAATGCAGTCATCCACTATTTGGGGTCTCTGTGCTGATTATAGCCAGATACAAATAAGAATGGATGGAACTTGCTAAAAGCAGGACCATGTTATTAATTCTTCATGAGTATTTGGATGGTCATGGGAAATGTATGAAGTGACACAAATCTCAAATGTGTCACAAAACGCAACTTGAGTGCTCATTCCTTTTCAAAATGTAGTTTGAAATGTCGTTGAAATGCATGATTTGCCATTTTCCTCTTTTAGCGGGTTTTAGTCCACCTCTCTGGGCTGCAGAAATGTTAGGTGGCTTAAGTGAAGCAATCACAAATCACAGGTGAGGAAAGGTGATTTATCCTTTTCATGCTCTTGATTTGCACATGTATTCTTTTGAGAGGAATGCTTAGCCAGAGGAATTACACAGATCATCCAGGAGAGAATTTCCGCAAATGTTTGTAATATTCTTAGTGGAATTGGTGCTGGGATTCTATTTAACTCTCACCTCTTGTGTGGTGTAAAGCCCTCCAAAACAAATACAAATTGCAGTTTGTGGGAATATGTATACATATGTATAATCTATGTATTTTTATAGGAAATAAACTGGAGTTTTACAGTATTTTTGTGCACCGTGTCATTGTAAAGCATGTGATAAGTAGCAAATTGGGCAGCATGAGTGACTCTGCAGGTAAACATGGCATTGTCAATGATATAGGTGACAACTCCCACACATCCCAACCTTTAAAAAGGAAATAAAACTCAATACTGTGGAGAGAGATCCCCTCAGCCTTACAGCACCTCTCAGCAATATTTAAAATAGACTGTTTACAACAGGCTTTTCTACATAGAAACAGAATGTACCCAGGGTAGGTGTGTGTTTCTGTTTCATTTACAGCCTCACCAGAAATGACAGTGACCATGACCCAGGTGTGGCACCTGGGCAGTACAGTGCTGAGTACCTGAATGCAGGGAATTTTTAAAGTTGCTTTCTCTTTCTGGGGCACCAACTGGACTCCTAGGTCACTTCTGAAGTTGAATGTCAGCTCTCTTTTTGGAATACAAAAGTGTGAAAAGCTAAAACTAGGGTTAGGATTCTGGAAGCCTCTTAAAAATTATGGGGCACAGAATGCCTCAGAGAGGGGATCAGTCTATTTTATTTCCACCTTTTTTTTTCCACCCACCTTGTTTTATGAGCAAAGAAAACCAGAATTATTAATAAACCTGGAAAGCCATTTGTGCTGACAACAAACCTTGCATAGAGGTAATTTAGTTCATGCATGGTTCTTCTGGTCTGTGGATTAGATTTATATCTTTCCTGTTTAGAAAAAGCCAATGAAGAATCAATATTATACATGTCTTCTGACATATCTCCAGTTATCATAGTTGAGGTCTTTCATTTTGGAGAGCTTTTTTGGGTTGGTCTTTACAGTATCTTTCTGCACTGACTTCTCTTGACTCCTTTGCCAGAAAAAGGCATTAATGTGAGAGGTCTACTTTTGACTCTGGCAATTTACCACTGCTGTTGAAGACTGGCTTTTTTTGAGGTAAAGGTTACCCTCAAATGATACCGAGTTTCTGTCACTCAAAAGTCAAAAGCAGTCTAACCTGTTTCCAAATTCTCTGAATTCCATTGTCAGCTAGTTTGGTACTTTCTCAAGTATCTGTGGATGTTTGAAAAGAAGACCCTACCTTGCATAGCAGCTGCTGGCAATTTTTTGTGAAATTCCAAGATTTCTGAAGGGTTGGGCAGAATCCACTCTGGTGCCTGTGAAATCTCTCAAGTTCTTGGGAATCACTGATTTACTGCTAACAGTAAATTATGCTAAAGCTGACAAATACATGAAAGATTGGTGGAATCAGAGCAATCAGCATCATTCTGGAAGCTGGATGTATTTGCTATACTTACATCTGATAACAACAAAGAACTGTTTAAGCACAGTTTATTGGACATTTCTCTGTAGTACAGGTGCTGAGCTCCAGATAACTGCGTTACGAGGCTCAGTGCTTAACCTTATCATTCAGTCATTTTTAGCTCAGTTGACAGAAGGATCACTGGTGTAGCTGTAATTGGAGTTTACAATGTTTGCAAGTATTAGGCGCCTTGTAGCTTAATGCCATAACTATAGGGACAATAAATTACATGGTCATTAGAGGGCTTTAGCTATTCATATAGTATTAAGCATAAGAAGGACAGTAACATTTCTCTAATAACACATAAAATGTATATTCCAATTAAAACCATAATAAGATAGACTTGGCATTATATTACAGCCTCTCACGAATTTCACTGCTTAGAAATTATTACCGTTAAAATCATGGTTTCAAAGACTTGTGCACAGGGATAATAAATTCTCCCAAGCAGGTTTAGAGAGAAGCATTGAGCCTTCATGGAGAAAGACTGTGCCTTAAAGCTGGGAAAATTCAGCCACTGAGCAAAGGTTTGAGGGGTTGGATTTCTTGCTTTCCTTTTTGTTCTCCACATTTGGCTGGGTCCCCAAACCAAGGGCGGCTTAATTAAAAGCAATTGAGCAAACAAAAAGTAGTCAGAAATGATATTTAGAGGCTTTTATCTTCCTCTAGAAAGAGTTCTGCCCCTGTATGTTACTGCGTGTTTTGTTGTGTTTTTGGGAGACTTATTAGAAGGGATGTTGAAACCATCTCATTTTTACATCCCAATCTGTTTTCTGCCCTTGATATGCGCAGATTTTCTTTTAACAAAAAGCAGCCCAAAAGAGGGTAGTGAGAGATGGACTTTGTCTAAAGAACAGTTTAGTGCAATACATTCTCCAGTGTTCAATACAGTTCCTAGCACTCTTTTCCCTCATTATTGATGTCCCCAAGAACAGCACACAGCAGCTCTATGTGTGCATTCAGACGTCAGAACTTGGTACATTGATTATCCTGAGGGTACGTTTCATTTATGTTTGAAGGTCTTGAGTCCTATGAAACTCAAGCCTCTGTCTCACTGCAAAAAAACAAGTATGGGCTTATATGACCTTCCAGAAGAAGACTGCTGGTCAGAACGGGACCCCCTTTCTTTATCTGAGATTAGGCCTCCTTGTTTGTTCACCAGTCACTTCATCCTTGTAAAGCTGTGAAAGATACGGAGCTGTTTGGAAGACAAACTAAACTGTGCTTCCTTGGACAGTTCTTCACTCCTCTCTCCCTGCCCATCCTGTAATAACATCCTTAAGTCTCAGTCATTAAAATGGTTGTAAACGGGCCTTGGGAGATTATGGGTTTGCATCACAGTTACACAAAGATTATTTGAAGTGTAGTTAACATGGACTAGGAGTTATCTCCCAAAGCTGTTTCACAACAAGCAGAACTACTAAAGACCTCATTCCAGATTGTTAGGAGATTAGAAAGGAAAGTTAAATGGGTTCATAGTGGGGGAAATTAAACACCTTTTAGAAAACAAGATTTTTTTTCTCGAAACAGATTCAAGAATGGTTAAGAGATAAACTGACTATTTTTCCTCAGGAATCTTCAGCACCAGACAGAAAACAAAAACAAACAAGCAAGGCTGAAGCTACTTCCAAGATGAAGAGTATCAGACCCTGTATTGGATTGGCAACTGCTCCTTTCCCTAGAATTGTAGCAGATGACAAATCGAGATGACGGAAAGGACAAAGAGGTGTCAGCAAGAGAGTTGCTCCACAGTTCCTTTCCTAGTGCCACAGTGTTCCCATCCTTTTTCTCCAGGGTGAGTTCTGTTTCTCAAAATAAAACATTTGGTGGGTTTGTTGCACCTTCCCCCCAACCACAATCTCCTGTGGGAACCTCCTACAGCAAAACCACCCCTGGGATTCCACCTCAGTGTCTGGTTTGTTTAGCCTGCACCATGCAGCATCCTGCTTGTAAGAGCTTGTGTACAAGGAGGAAGAGGGATTTGCTTTCTCTTAATCCCTGAACTCAGGGGATTCATATCCCAGCAGCGCTGGCTTTGAGGACCAATTTGCTGACCTATCTGCTTCGTTTGAGAACGGAGACACACGGGGCAACTATGCCTCAAAACTTGGCAAGCACCAGCCTGTGCTGAAAAAAATATCCTTCTTGCATTGGTGAGGACTTGGATCACAGAATCATATAATACCTGAATTGGGAGGGATCCACATGGATCATTGAGTCCAGCTCCTGGCACTGCACAGGACAACCCCAAAATCCTACCATGTGTCTTAGAGTGTTGTCCAAACACTCCTCGAGCTCTGGCAGGTTTGGGGCTGTGACCACTGCCATAGGGAGCCTGTTCAGTGCCCAGCCACCCTCTGGGGAGAGAATCCAACCTAAACCTCCCCTGACCCCACTTCATGAACAATGTAGAGTGGATAAGACCAATCAGCTGTGAGTTACATCCCTCTGACAAAAACCTCCACAACCGACTCCACCTCGTAATTTGGGAGTTGAAGTGCAATCTGCCTGCTCTTCTGTACAAACCTTTCTGGTATATAACAAAAATAAACCAAGAACAGTCTCCAGTGCATAGGCCAAAGATCTTATATTTGCTGTAAGAAACATACACAAGCATCTTCCAATGGAAACAGTGTGATGTCTTCTTGCATGTCCAGAAATGTTTCATTCTGTCATAACAGTGTAGTCTCTCCACTCTTATTCATAAGCCCTTCATCCCTCTTTGCTAATGGTTTACAATATAGAACAATTTAACTGTATATATTCATGTAAATCATGTCACCTTCTCTGTGAATTATATAAAATAATTCATACTGAAGAACTCATGGAAGGGTTTTTAAGGCTGCAGTTCATCTTCTCTTTTCCATTACCCTGGGCAAGCATAAAAGCCAGATACAAATTTGGCTCTTTCCTTCAGAAAGGAAAAATGAAGTTATTTAATACCTGAAACTAGTAGTTTCTCTATGTTCATAAATTGGACTGTTCAAGCTCTGAGGAAGGTGTGTTAGTGCAAACTCCCTCCACTGACATTGGTGGAGCTGTGGACAGCAGACAGTGCAATTTATATTGTTTCTGAAGTCCCAGCTTGTCAATAATACTGAGATAATTACAGATAAACACAGATTCTTTCCAATTTTTTAACTTCTTACCCACTAAATTTCTGTATCAAGTCTAATCTATTGGTGCCTGGCTTGGAAATCACTATTGGATGGTTTGATAGGAACTGCCCTTTGTCCCATCCATCTCTGGGTGTAGAAGCTGGATTACCTTGGGACTGGGGAGTCCTGACCTATGGCCACTCTCTGCTCATTGGATGCACAGGGTTTGGATTTGTACCATGGATTGGCAAGCACTTCCCTCAAGTGGCCACCGTGGCTATAACCAGGAATGACCTTGCAGATTCCCCAGGCTAGGGAGCAACAATTTTGTAATCTTTACATTCCTGCAGTTATTTGGAAAGCTTCCAGACTTCTTTTAAAGGAGTCATATTTTACTCAACTTGTATTTTCCCATCTCTGGTTGCCCACACTAGCCCACAGGGTGCCTGATTCTCACGTAAGATCTGATATTGAAATACAGGCACTTAAACAAGAATTGGGGATTTAAATTGGCTCCAATTTAGGTATATGAAATAAGACTTTCATAAATTTTTTTCTCAACCTCACCACCCAAAAGTGAGATTCAGATATCCATTTAGGTGGCCACATCTGAGAAACTGGCACTCCAACATATACAAGCTCATCAGGTATGCAATTATGGTCACCTAATTGAGGTATTGCACACAGGGGCAATTGCTTGGATTTCCTGTGGGGAAAAATGAGCATGAGTTTGCTGTGGAACAGGAGAACATTCAGACTGTATGCAGCTGTACTTGTATGCAGAAAATGCATGGAAAATCCTTGATGTGGGGCATCTGTGTTAAACCAGAAAAGGAGAGCCCCAAAAACTCAGGTATTAGGAGTTAACATTATAATAGTACGACTTTTGAAATCCCTCCTTGTACTGTCACTTTAAATGTTTTATTGATTAAGGCCTAGATTACTTAACCTAAAGCCCTATATTTATATTTAGCCAAGGTAAGTTATGAGTCACAAGTAATCCTTTTGATCCAGAGGTTGCCATGGGTCACCAGAGAAATGAGTTGAGTTATAACATCCTAGCAAACTAGCTGTGTGTACGGAAGAATAAATTAAATAAACTCTACTTTAGAAGGTCTCAGTGATTCCATACTCCGTTTCTGTTTAACCAGAAAATGTTGTGTTTGTTTTCTCTTCTCCCCCAGTCTAAAACTGAAATATATTTGTGATGACAGATGCAAATACAGTCGCTGATGTTTGTTGCCAGCTGAATTGTCTTTCCACTCAGGGTGTCAGCACTTCAGACCTGAGCCTCCAGCTGAGAACTGCTCTTTAAATACACATGTGAATAAATTTGACTTAGGTGACTTCTCTGTGCTGAACTGCAAGGTGAAGTGGCATTACCCAGGTGTGTTTGCATCTGTCAGATTGGGTCTGCTGTTTACTGTCACAGCCAAACTAAGCTGATCTTCATAATCTTCAGAACCTGCAAAACCTGTGAAATACAAGTAAGGGTCCAAGTGTTCCCCTCTGTGTGCAACCCAATTCTAGCCACAGTGCAAGAAGTTCTTTCAGTTCTCAGGCAGGCCAAACCTGCAGACCCTAATGAGAATAGGAAATCTTTTTCTTCTCACTTTTTATTGTTTTGGATGATGTTAAACAAAGCAGTGAGTACCCACACCTCCCCTTCCAGTCCTGCAGGCCTGGCTTTGCATCAGAATCTGCTTCACAGGCCCTGCTGCCTGGGATGCAGAGAGCCCCCTCAGTGAGGGTGCTGTGTGAGGTGACTGCACAGCCACCCCTGGGCACACAGCTGGACCCTGCACACACAGTGGTATAGGACTGAGATCCCTGCACACTCTGAGGGAAGACACAGAGTTACTCGAGCCTGCAGAAGCTCTTCTTGCAAATTCTCTCTGGACATGCAGGAAATTTTGCCTAACACTGTCCTGCTGACAGACCTTGAGCTTTAGAGCAGACACAGCCCAAGTCATAGGTCTGAATTCACTTTGAACTGAAATTGGTATCATAAAGTAGCAGAGCCTTTTGCTTTGTTTGCTTTCTTTGGTGTGGTTTATTTTTAAAATGTATGCATATTTCCAAGAAGCATCTTGAAAATTTATTTTTATCATGGAAATGGAATGTTTCTTGGCTTTTTGTGAGTCTCTTGGTGTACACTTATGTCCTAGATCAAGTCAGTGTCAGCAGTTGCATACCAAAACCATGTAGAGATTGAAACAGATGTGACTTCCCATCCAAAGCAGGTAGACCTTGCCCATATGAAGCTGGATGACAAAAGGCTCACGGGACTGTCCACTGACTGTTTCTGACATAAACCTACTGAGGTTTACTGGGCTTGCTCAAAATATGAGATACCTCATAGTCATCACACAACAGATGATGAGTCCCAGATGTTCAATGCTCATGGATTACTAATGAAAGCAAATAGAGGGAACAACTTTTAAGGACTTAAACAAAAAATGTCTGGTCCATTTTAGGTTCCTAACTTGCCAAGTGGGTGAGTGTCTGTTCATATCCAAAGAAGTGTGGCAGCCCTGGGGCTGTAAAGTCATTGCATTAAAAACTCTCCATAAGCTGGGACTGTAGATCCCATGGAAATGTGCCAGCTGGCTGCAGATTACTTCAGCCTCTGAGTCTTCTTTTAACAAATGCTTCAACTTTATAGCAGAAAAAACAGACTCATGAAAGAATCTTCATCCCAATAAGTAGGATAGACTGGGAAGAGTGATAGTTTCAGGGCTTTGAAGTACGTAATTGTCAAAACTCCCATTTTTTTATGAAGTTGCTCTTCCATCCACACCAAAATGTGGCTGTGTAATTAACTGGGCTTAGTTGCACTTAATCTATAACTCAGCGAAAGACTTGACCTCAAGAGATTTCCTGTTTTACAAGTGGCCTGTTTTTGAAACAAGAGGATAATAAACAAAGGAGTACTTTATTACCCCTGTTCAGCAAATGCTTCCATATTGATAGTCTCCAGGACTGAGCAATAGAAGATCCATTTGCTTCTTCTTTCCATATACCACCAGCATTTTCTTGTTCATCCACAGAAATTTAGATATTTATGTTAACCAAAAACAGAGTTAGTCTGCAAAAGTGCCCTCTACTTCTGCATTATCTTTTTTCTCTATATTTGATGCTCAGTTACTGATCTACAACTCACAAAACCTTCTGCTTACCTACTTCAGTGACGATTCCATCCCAAAGCTGAATTCCTGTATTGCAATGTTCAGTTTTACAGGTTAATAGTTTGTCATTTGCTTGAACACACAGGAACTCATTGGCAATTCATCATTCTGCCTTAGTTCCTTTTGTTGAATAGGCAGGTCCTGGTAAAGCTGACCTTTGCACAGGTTTAATGTTTCCCCTTCACACCTTCAAGGCTAAGGAGTTTGACTGACATCAATAATTAATTTTTGAACAAATACAGCACACCTTTTCCTATGGTTCCCCTCCAAGGTATGAGTCTTTGTGCATTGCAAAGGCATGCCATGAACAGGGGAGTCCAAAGGACATTGGTGTGGATCAAAGTTCAAGATTCATCCTGTGCAGTTGTTAGTGCTGTGTCTCACTTCTGCTGTGCTGTCATGTCCTTCTGGGTGCCATAGACCAGACAAAAAATATGTGTGTGCACTGCAAAGCTCAGTACATTCAGGACAGGCTGGACCAGCTGCACTGGTCAACTCAAATATCTGGTTTGGGCACCTGTAATAACCACAACAGGTCATTATGGGAGCAGGGTCACTTCAATCAATCGTGTATGTCAGAGAAATTAAAAAGAAAAAAAGATCCTCAGATTCTGCCTAAGCAGAAAGTTCCCAGAGGCACAAGACACCATAATGTGAAAAAACTCAGCAGTGGTCTTGCCCCTTCCTTTGCTGTTCTGGCCTGAATGGGAGGTTGTGGCTTGCAGGGCCATGTGAGGACTGGAATATTGCAGCAGGTCATCTCTCTTCTCCTTCATTTCCAGGTGATGTAGGTGAGATGTAAGCCAGCCAAATGAAAGAGAAACTGTCTTCTTTGACAGTCTGATGGGAATTAAACACTCCTATAAGGTGATGGAGAAAAGGGGAGAGGATTCATTAAAACAGAATATTTACCTCTTCCGGTATAGCTGACCATTGCTCATCTCTGATTTATTGATCTGGTCACCAGTATTGGCACATAAAGCTTCAGGCAGGAAAGGTAAGAGTAAATTATGCCAACTTGGAAAAAACCTTTGCTAAGTCTGCTTTGTCAGCTTTGCTGTGTACATCAGCATGTGCTGGCAACTAAGAAAAAGAACAGCTAAAAAACAGTAAGTCATTAATGTGCACAGGTAATCTGTCTCATATTTTGCTTCTGGGTATTTGTTATTATAATTTCTGTTCTTTTCAAGGACACTCAGACTAAACAGCCAGGGTACTTTTAGCCACTATTATTTTTAGCATTCCTCTATTTCTTTAAATGAAGCATCTCTGAAATATCCGTTTTCAAATTTGGGTCAACAACCATCCCAGTGCCTTCAGCTTTCAGAGACCTGAATCCTAAGCCATACTTGGCCATGACTCGACCTTGTAAGAGACTGATCTGGGGAGAAGGGAGGAATCTGGACAACAGGTGCTCTGTCAGAATCCCTCGCCTTTGAGGGCAGCATAACTTACAGTGCAATTTGTATTGCAACATAAATCAGGGCTGCCTCAAGCTCCACATAATTCCTCTGGTGCAGAGTCTGCAGTTCATGTGATACGGTGGGGGCTGAGGGCTGGTGCTGCAACAGATGTTGGTGAAGAAATGAGGTGACAAGTGACATGGCCTCCATGGTACCAGCCTCCGAAAGAAGTGACAGACAAAGGCAGTTTTCTGAGAAAGGCAACTCCTCAACAGCAGACAGGCAAAGGGAAGAATTGGAGCAGGTATTTCAGTTGTAGAAGGAGGTACACAGATGCTTTGGAATGGCCCATTCGGAGTTCTGTCTGCATCTTGAGAAAATGGTGAAAACCTGAATCAAAATGGAGGAAAAGTGAGACGAGTGGTGGAGGAGGATTTGCTTTGCTTTTGAACACAGGGCAATGTGGTCTGTCTGTCACATATGGAAAGGGAACACTGGTGTCTTTAGATTTGCAGAAGTGTTTCCAAATGTGCAGCATGTAACATTTCAGGTTCTTCTGGGAGGTGCTCAGTGAATCCTCCTGCAGGTGGTTATTTATTTCAGTCTCCATGGGCAGGAAGCAAGGGAAGATTTGTAGGTGGAGGAAGCCTGGGCTAAACAGTCTCTGGGAGGAACTACAGCCAGGTCTGGTGAGGAGATCTGTGTATAGTGTTGTTATGAGATTCCATGTATCTGGATTGTAGCAGGGAGATCCATATGACTGTGCTGTGTCTGTGGCTGCTTAGCAGTGGTGGAGAGACATCTGCTTCTGAATACTGCTTTGTATTTGCCTCTTGTCAATGAATCTGTGTGAGTTTGTCGGTGCTCAGCTCCTGAGGAATTCCCATCACCTTCATTCCAAGGACGAGCTGGAGCAGGTTCTCCTCACATGTCTAAATATGCAGGGCCCAAGGCTTGTTGCCCAGCAAACCCAGCATGAAGCCAGACAACAGTGGCCACTTCTAATGCCCCAGATCCCAGTGTAAGGAACTGAACGAGCTCCATTCTCTTGAGTATGACAATGCAGCTGTGCCACAAGCCCATGCAGATGAGGGGGCAGAAAATCCCCCTGAATCTTGCCGTCATGGTGTTTTGACCTCATTCTAGGGTAATTCTTGTATATGCTGTAATGTCCAGACACCAAAAGAGCAGCGAAGATTGATATTTCATGGCCATTGTAGGACAAAGTCAAACATATGGACACAGGATGGAGGTGGGACATGGTTCTCATACTCTTAAGTAATGTTCTTGTCACAAAACTCTGAAAAAATGGAAGTCACCTGGCACTAGAACAGATGTCACTGTTCTTCAACCAAACCCCACTTTTAATCCTCTTTTTTTAATGTGTTTGAGACAGACTGTAACAAAAAAAGAGGAGGGAGAAGGAAGTCCGGGGGAATCGTAGATCTTTACTGCACATACCATGAAGAGGCAGCACAGTGGAAAGCGCAGCTGAGCTTTGAGGAGCTGGCAGGCTTGAAAGTTTGTAGGCAGGGTTGCAGGCAGCTTCCCCTTTTACTGGAACTTGGAAAATTCATTAGGCCTGAAAATTGCCAGATCTACTCCAAAGGGAAGAGAGAAGGGTCATGTAAAGTTTGGAGAAAATTCAAACTGGTTTTTTTTCTTTTTTTTTTTTTTTTTTTTTTTTTTTTTTTTTTTAATTTGCAGATTGTGAGAAATTGACCTGAGCTTCCAATTGTAAAATTTTGTCAAACGTTTATGTTGGGTGGGGTGGATCCAGCCAGGAGATACAGTGATGAAGTGTTGGGCCTGGGCAATTTCCACTGGCAGACATCTTCTGCAACCCAGGCTGGGTTTTAAAGCTCCCAGCAGGAGCAAAGCTGGCCACCGGTGCTCATTCTGTTCTGCTGCTCCATCGGCACTGATCCATACATGCAGCAGCACCTCAGTTATTTATAGTTGACTTATATTCAAAAGTTGGTTATGATTGTGCACCAGAAAGGTGCAGAAGGAAACCTGGAGGATGCCTAAGGCAGAGGATTGTGCAGAGTGTGTATCCAAAGGGTGAGGGCAGGGGTAAGAGCATGGAGCAGGTTGATAATGAGTTCTGAAAGCTGGGATTTGTTGGCCCCTGGTTAACAAAATGAAAAACCGAGGTAGAGTGCAATTAGGAGGATTACTGTGAGCTCATAACTCCTCCCCAGTTCCTGAGAGAGTGGTTTATTCAACTGACCTTTTGTTGGGCTGGGCTGGAAAGATATAAATTAGCTCAATGCACGAATATTTTCATTTAATAAAACTACCCCCAAATTTGTTTCGAGTTCCCAGGCTTCTTGGCAGAAAAAGAAAGAGATCTATTATGTTCTACAAAAACAATGACATTTTACCCTCTGTATTTACTTTTTCAATAGAAAATCTGCAGTAAGCCAAGGTCCCTATCACAGCAGCTCTCCCACCCTGCATTCCACATGTCCTTACAAACACCCAAATCCACTCGGAAAAGCACTTGACTTCATTCACCAGTCAGGGCTTCACCTTCCCTGCAGTAAAACGAATTACCCCAAAGTCTTACTGACAGATAAACCCTCTTACCCTGAAAAAATTAAAAATAGATGGAGAAGAATAGAAAACCATTCAAAGATGTGCATGGAGCTGCTGGAGCCACATTTTGGGCCATCCCCCCGGGGCATTAGGAGCAGGCCAGGAGGGCAGGACTGCTTGGTGCCCAGCAGCTGGTGAAGCCTGGGCATGTCCTCCTCATGCCTGCTGCTTCCAAACTGACCATTATAGGAGGGCAGAGCCTGGCCAAAACCACTGAAAGCTCCACAACAACTGATAAATGTTCATTTGGAAACTCCAGCAACATCCCTTGTGCAGTGCTGCCTGGATGGAACATGCTGAGCTGTCCTCTCCTGGCAGTGTGGGGAGGGTTAAGCGAAAGCAGCACCAAGGCTGGGGCACATGGGGCAGCGTGAAACAATCCCTCCTCTCTCTTTGCCTCAGCTCCTTTAAGCCAAGGCACACACAGAGGTTTCGGGGCAGAAATTAGTCCATCACTTTTTTAATCTCCACAGTTCAAACGCTGCATGGTGTTACAGAGACACAGGTGCTGGTACAGGCAGGCGCGTCCATCATTCCCCGGTGTACCTCACAGAGCCTGAGACAGACAGCACAACCTGAGGGGAAAGGATAAAATACAAGGGAGCCATTTTAAACAGGAAAGGGGAATCCTGGGCCAACCATAGAATGGTTTGAGTTGGAAGGGTCCTTAAAAATCTTCTGGTTACAACCCCCTGCCTTGGCAGGGCACCTTCCACTAGACCAGGTTGCTCCAAGCCCCATCAACCTGACAGGGATAAGGCATCCGCATCTTCTCCAGGCATCCTGTTCCAGGGCCTTGCCACCCTCACAGAGAAGAATTTTTTCCTAAAATCTAATCTAACCCTGCCCTCTGTCAAAGCCATTCCCCCTTTGGGTGCTGACAGGGCTGTGGTGCTCTATATGGAGGGCAGATTCAGACACAGGCACTGAGATGGGCATCAGTGGTCTCCAGGGCACTGAAGAAATGTGGAGAAAGGGAGTCACTGAAAAGTCACTAAAATATCCTCTTTCCTTTGAAAACCTCCCCATGTGGTTTGCCTGAGTACCGAGCAACTTAATTGTTGGACGCATTTAAGTAATGTTAAACTCTACCTTTTTTTCTTCATGTTCAAAGGAAAAGAGCCTGTATCGGTGAGATTCATTTTTTAAAGCCTTTTAAAAGTTCTCTTTGGCAACACCTCTTTGAAGTCTAATCCAATCTGCAATATATGTCTTCCAAGTTAATCCCAATTTTTGCAGGACAACCAGTAGTGTTACATAAAAACCTTCCAAAGAACAACAGGAGTGCAAAGCACAAAATAGCGAAATCTCCTGATAAGGGGGGCAATTCTGCTCTTTACAACAGCATAAATCCCCCGTTACTTCAGCAGTGTGTTGACCATGCAGGACTAGCTCTCCTGGAAATCAATTTTGTTGGGTTTATTCTGTATTTGCCACTTGAAGTGAGATTTAGGTTTAAAATGTTAATTTTTAATAAATCAGCAATTTTATTTTAAAAGGTTCCAGGAACTGGTTCTGGTTTGTGTTCATTGCAGAGCTTTATAGCTTTCTCAGGATCTCTAGACCTTCCATATGCATTTTCTAAGTACCTTCCTTCACAATCTGTGCTGTATTATGTGTGATCCCTGAAGACTGAAGTTAGGGACTCCTTCTGATACAAAAGAAAGCACTGGGTTAAAAAAAAGGAATGGAAAGACCCTTAAATGGAAAGGAATATCCATAAGTGGAAATTAAATTCTGGGTTACTCTACCAATCCTTAAATATCACAAATAAAAATCTCTTTAGGGTTGGCAGACAAAGTTCTCTGGCTTCAAGTCAGAGAAGGAAAAATCAAACCTGGAAAGAAGAGGTGAACTTTTAAACACAGTGTAAGTTATTAATAAAACAGTTTCCCAAGGGTCATGATAGAGTCTCCATCACTTGAGCTCTGTCTTATTGTTCATTAGAATTTTCATCACAAGAACCCTTTCTCCGGCTAACCCTCCAAAACTCCAGTTCTCTGTCCCACAGGATTAAATCTGACCACCTTCGCCATCTCCTCAGCTCCAATCACCCTTTTTGCTCGGCCTAACAGGATGACTAACATAATTACACACCACAGAGATGGTTTTCTAAGCCTGTGTTAGTTTTGATATTGACTGTTTCTACAAGGGCTTTTGTGCCCTGAAGCTTCTCCATTGTTTTCCAAGAATATTTGTTCTAATGAACAAGCAACTCTTCTCACAGACTCTGCCTCTCCAAATATTTTATGTGGAAAAATCCCTAAAGGGGCTGTGTCATGCACTGCAGAACTTGATGCAGGAACAATTGACTTGAGTGAGAGAAGGAAGTCCCTGTTATTTGTGTGATCTCCAGGACCTTCTAAATGGGCTCTGTGTTAGTACCCATCTCCAGACTGAGTTGGGAAAGGCTTTATGATAAGGTTTGCCCCCAAAACCCCCAAGCACTGAACTATGCTCCTGCTTTGTCATCAGAAGACAACCTAGGCAAAAGTGGTGTCTGCTCTGAGCTGTTTTAGGTTTGGTTGTTGGGCTTTATGTTCCTGGATGGTGGATGCAGGGATATGTTACGCTCCAAGCCAGCTTTTCTGAGCCACAACTGCTCTCCAGGACTTTCATTATGTGGCACAGGTGTTCTGCATTATAACTCATTTTTCACTCCCAGGGCTGTAAGGGGATAGGGCAACCCTACTTATTATTGTCTTTTTTTTTTTTTTTTTTGCAAATGATCTGCATTGGTGTTCACAGTTTGCTGATGGCTCATTTGTACCATGAATGGTATTGATATGTCTGGTAATGTGACCCAGCAGATTTACTGCACAATTGGCAACATTAGAGAACCCTGAGACATCAGCCAAAACCCAGAATAGATTAGGTAGATTGCTGTTGCAGACGCAATGTACTTCTACAGTGTCCTTCTCGGGGTTCTTTTGGATGCTGCTAAATGTGTTTGGCTATAGAACATAAATCTGTTTCCATCTGCTTTTATTTACCTTGCAGAGAGTACATGATGTTGGTGTGTCATCTGTGCATGCACATGTGCCCATGTGTTCCTGTATATGAGTTTAAACACATGTACGTTATATATCTACCACATATTTTTCAGTCCAAGAACCTCTCATGTCATTCCATCTGTTCCCTTTTACTGATGTAAAAGACATGTTTAGTGATAAGTTATTTCCCCCTTCTTCTCTTTCCTGAAGATGTGCTGTTGGTCTGCAAGAGAAAATATAATCAAAATGTTTACACAACAAGACATGAATGTAGCGTAGACTTTGCAAATAGAAAATAGTGATGTGTGGAGCTGATAAAACCTTAGGCAAGATTTTTCTGCAAAAGAATGTGATGGAAGCAGAATTTCCATTAAGAGCGATTTGTTGGCAGGAACTAATACATAAAATTTGCACTTTTCAGGACCTATTTTGGTGCCCAGGTTTCCCTTTTTCCAGTGAAAAGACAAAGCTTTTAGCAGAAGAAAAGCTCTGTCCATGGATTTCTTTTAGTTGGAATAATAATTTTCCACAGGAAAAAACCCCAGTTTTAAATTTTTATTTTTAAATGAGGTCTAGGTGGGAGGTTTTCTGGCTTCAGACAGAAATTTCAGCACTGGTTTAAACTAACATCTGTCTAGATGAAGAAACCTAAGTTAGATTTAGGTCATGTGTTAAACACTCACGACCCAGATCTTTCCCTTGTGGCCTGTATGACTTCACAATGTTTCACCAGCATAATCTGACCCCTTTGTTGGACTGATAAACAGATCATGATGCCATCTTCAGAGTGGGCTGACCCCTTTCTCTGATCAAAAAGCTGCTCACCTCACTTGTAGTAAGCAGAGGACTCAATAACTGGTTATGGAAGTACTAAATTTGTGCAGCCATAGTGGGGAAGGCCAGAGCCCCCACTCCACAGACTGTACAATAACATGGCACAGTTATTATATGATTTTAGCTGAGAAAAGCCGTATTTGTATCCTGGAGTTGATTTTACAAAGTTCATGCTTCAAGGTGACTCGTGCAAACCCAGGAGTTGTTGGGTTTTTTAGACAGCCAGGGGTTGCTACAGCTCTGAAGAGACTAAATTCATTTAAGTGGGACAAATTGAAGTGGAAAAAAACATGATTAAAATGCCCACATTCCCTTTGGTAAATGTCTGTGCCATTGTCACTCCCTCCTCTAAACTTTACCTCCCGTGGAAGCTTTCCCAAAATCAAAACACCTACGGTTATGGGTTTTTTTTTCCTGGCTGCAGAAGACCTGGCCTTGAGCAAAAAACAGTAGAAGAATTTCAGCAAAAATAATTCCTCTGTCTTTTCCGGAGTTATATTTCCAAGAACTCAGCCCCTGAATAAAAGGGAGAGCAACTTATTCTTTTAATTTTAAGCTGAAAACTGAGATTCTACTTCACATTTCTGTCTCCTCCGGCAAGAAAAAACGTTAGAAAGGCCGGTGGCTTTGCAGACCTACAAAATTCACCCTAAGCTGTTCTGAAAATAAACAGCATCAAACCTAGATAGCTTTGCTGAAATAAAACCCTGCAGTAATAAAACAAATGACTAACACTTTCTATTGGTCTACATAGCATAGAACACGAAACATACATGTAAGCAAGTCAAGATGGATGAGTCATCTTGACTTAATAAAACTTACAAATACTTGCTAAATATTTGAGAAGTCACATGCCAGGAGCCTTCATCACTTGTTTTGCTAGACTCCTGCTTTGCCAAGTCAAAACAGTCAGAAATCATAAAAAATAATCCACACAATCTGTCTGAAAACACAGTTTTCTCGCATTATTTTTCTTGCTTTACAGCAGCAAGCCCCTCATTCTGCCATCAAAATTTTGCAATAGAGAGCATGACTTCCTCTTCATAAGGTAAGCAAATGTTTTGCATTTATCAAGTTCCCAGAGTCTAAATGGAGAGAGAGAGTCAGCAGACCTCACATGTTTATGTTTCTTTACTGGAAATGAGCCTCGGGAAGTTGCAGTTAAAAGGCTGCTGTGTCTTGGGGTTCAAGGGACACAATAGGCTTCAATGACTTTAACATTGCTGAACATCTGAAGCTCTGTTTGCCTTAAATATGAAATATAAGTGCTCAGAACCTCTGCAAACAGGACTGGAAACCAGAAAACTACATTTATTCATGAAGCCCACTGCTGGTTCAGGTTGATTCACAATCTTGTTTTCCTATTAAAAAAATAATAATTGCCCTCACCTCTGCACCACCAACCTAAACCACATCCAGTCTAGATGTTCAGCATCTGGGTTTCTCTGGACACATTTTCCCTCTTCTCTTGGAAATTTTGTCCTAGTTCAATTTGGCAATTTAAAAAAAAAATTTAGGAGTGGATATTCAGATGTTTAGTAATCCATCTGGGTTATTGTGCCAGCTAGGCTGCTGACCACCCTGAAATTTCAGCTCTGTCCATTGTCTGTGAGTAGATCAAAGCAACCCTGAATGTGCAGTGAGATAAGTGCTTTGGGGATGGTCAGACTTTCAGCTCAGGAGCTGCAGGCACAGCCTGCACCAGTGATAAACGTGATGTGTTCAAGACACCATGGGCTGACTGTGCCAATGCACGCACACAAAGACTGAGGTTTCCCACAAATGTCAGGCTCATTAAACATGCCAAAAAGTGAAAACTCAATTGGTTTCTGGAAAGAAATAGTGCAAGGTAACCCAGCAGTGCATGAAAAGTCCATACAGGTGTCAAGAAAAACTTTTCACTTCCAACAAAAGCAGGGGATACAGCTGGACAGGTGGAAGAACAAAAGGTTCGGTGCCAATTTCCCTCCAAGTTACCTGTGCAGGCTGAACCTGTTACTCACTAAGCAGAAATGCAATAATCAGAAGTGAAATCTGCTGCTCTTCCCTTGCAACTGTGCTCCATAAATCAGAGCTCAGGTGTGGCCCTTTGGCAACAGAGATAAATAAGTGATTGAATGTCAGTGGAACAAAACAAGCGATGGAAAGGACTAAATGTTATACACTGAGTTGCCGGGGACTT
Organism: Orthonyx spaldingii; assembly: GCA_013397795.1. NCBI lineage: Eukaryota > Metazoa > Chordata > Aves > Passeriformes > Orthonychidae > Orthonyx > Orthonyx spaldingii. Next base: position 126,322 of record VZTJ01004259.1, on the reverse strand, counting down.
AAATTAGCTTAATTGACCATAGATGGATAAAATTTCTCTCATTACCTGCCCGTTGTGTTTCATTTGCCATCTAAGGGCTTAGTGCAGCTTTAACTCTCTGCTGTACACATGTTCAGTGTCTGGGAGGAGTTGGTGCTCTGCTGAGCCAGAGTTCTGCAGTTATAAACAGGAAGAAATATCATTTGGCTTCTAATGTAAAATTTGTGTCCCACAGCTTTCCTCCCGTCAGGATTCATCATTTGTCTCTGACACACAGGAGGAACTGCAGCATTACTGGGAAAAGGAGAGAAGTTGCTCCTTTTTAGAGATGGCCTCTCTCCAGCTTTGCTCCAGCCCAGCCTTTGTGCCCTGGGACAGCAGGCTACTGAACTCCAGCTGTAACTACAGAAGTCAGATTTCCAACTGACCCATCAGCTGCCCCACGAATGTACCCAACAGCAACATATAAATCACCTTTAACCCCTGGGACCGTAGTTTGTCCCACATGGCACTCCTTTCTGCACTGTCGTCTGGCACACACTCCATAGACAACCTTGTGCAAAACAAAAATTTATGACCCTAAGTGGCTTTGGAGAAGCTTTTCTGAGCTGTATACAGGGCAGTACTGGAGCCCTGGTGAGAAGTAATGCAGCCAAACCCTCATTCACAGAGTGCAGATCATTCTTCCTGTTCTATCCACTTACTGCTGGAGTGTTGCTGTGCTCGACATCATTTGCCCCTTTGCTTTGGGTCCTAAAGGAAGCCACTATTTGTGACTTGAAATGGATTCCCCATGTCCTGCTCTTTACAGTTCACACAAAGGGAAAATGCTCAAAGTTAAACAACCTGTAACTATAAGAAAATGCATTGACTAAGTGAAATTTTTTTCAAGGTTACATGCATAAGACATCAGAGTGACATTTTCCTGTGGGGCCATAGGGTCACCTTGACTGTTCGGACCTGCTCTGTCTCTTTGAAGGCTGTTTTCAAACACATTTTTTTTAAGCAGCCAATGACTGTGATAAACAAAGTCGCTTCATTATTTACATTTTGGTGTGTATTAGGTTCTGAGGGAAGAACTATAAATTCGTGGGCTTTAAAAATTTTTCCAGTCAAAACAAGAGTAGTAGGGATGCAAAGAGGACAGCCCTTTCCAGACAGTCTTTGTCCATTTTATAGCTTTAGTCCTTGGACCTTGAACCTTTCAGCACATGTGGGGTCTTCAGTGCACAAATCAGGTTTTTAATGAGGGGTTACTGACTGCCTTGCTTGGGGAAGATGGCCAATGATACAGAGGTCTCTGCTAGTCACACCTACGCAATAAAACCAGATCATATTGGAGGAAATTGTGTGTTGTATATTTGTGGTTAATGCACAGTTTTTAATGTAATTTTTGGTGAAATAATGCACATTGCAAGTAGGTATTAGAAACCACTGCTGCCTTAACTTGTGTTTGGTTATAAAGAGAATTTCCTTTTTTCCTGAACCCGTTGCTGTTACCTTCCCAAATCCTTGCCTCAGGCCCTTTAAAAATCCATGTTTCTGTATCAGTGGCTAGATGTTATATTATCTCTTTTCAGTTGTAAAATTTCATAGGTGGGAATAAAAAAAAAATTGTAAACCTGACAGTTGAGCACTATTGCCTCTGCCAGTAGAAGTGGTGCTTTAGACAATTCTCTGTATGAAATGAAAACAACACAAAAGCTCTTTTACAACCTATTAACATTAATGATGTTTAATTTTAATTAACACAGACCTTGTGGAGGATGGGAAATGAGCTTCATTAAAACACCACTGTACTGGTAATATCTGTGGTGGCAACACTGGTTAATTTTCCACAAAGTTTACTCATTATGATGATTACTATTATTATTATTAATAATAATAATAATATCAGTATACATTCCTAAAATGTCTAGAAGATGAACAGATTTCATGAGTTGTACAGAAACCTCATATAATCATGAATAAGGATTTTAGCAATAAGCACAGAACAAAAGGACAAATTTTGTAGAAGATCTACCAGGCACCTGAGATCAGCTGGAACACGCACAGGGCACTTCTGGACCAGAAGGACACGCTGTTGCATTGTCTCTGTTTGTCTTCAGGAAAATTTGTATCTCCCAAGAATATGGTACTACTTGTGTGAAGAAGGGAAAAAAACTGCAATGTTTTGGCCTCTTGGAGAAAAAAGAGAATATGTTCTTACTTCAGTCCCTGTTTTACAACAGTTAGGGACACCAGTTCTACAAACCCTTTCAGTTATTTTTAAAAAGCTTATGTGGAGAATATGCAGACAGTTATTAAGTCATTTGTCTGTTGCAACAGAAGATTAGGAAGGGTTTGATCTTCTCTCAGGGAAAGACATTGTCTTTACTCATAAAAGCTTTCCTTTGAACATGCAGGGGTTCCTAACGTGGGCCTGGACTGCACCCCCACTCCTCTATTAAACCCTGAGACAGCTTTTCCCTGTGCACTCTCCCATACATCATCCAGCCAGGAGGACAGTGCTTGCTCCCCTCCTCTTCCCCCACCTCCTCACTGTGAATTCCCTCATGGACTGACCCGTGGTTCACAAGCTCCAGGGACCCCCTGGGATCCAAGAGGTCTGGTTGCTTCCTGGACAGACCTTTTCCTCCAGATCCTCCCTAGAGCTTCCGCGCTGCTGCTGCTCGGCTTCACCCTTCGGAGCTGATGCAGAGGCTGCTCCCTGGACCACCTGGGGGTTTCTCTTCCCACTCCAAGATGGAAAGACAATACAGGCTCACATGTGGTGTGGTGAAAAAACAGACACTTCCCTTGGGAATTCCTTCTGGGAATTTTTCAGGAGTATGGAAAAGCTAAAGAGTATAACCCCACAGCAAAACAAACTCGACACAGCGATTTATAAACTGATTTTGGAATTCTTTTGTATTTGTTGGCTGCCTTCAAGGAAATCACTCAATAATATATATCAATGACAATAACTCCACTCTATTACGTTTTTAACTACTGAAATTCAGTGGCCAGACCATGGAGGGTAAGATTTATACAATTAGTTATTTATTAGTGCTGAAATTTTAATGAATAGGACTCTCTTTCCATTACTGGAATACTTAAATGGAATGACATTTTCATTTTTGATAGTATCTGCCTTCGTGTCTCCTTCACTTCATAAACAGGGACACATCAAAGATTTTACACTACTGTAAAAAACTCTGAAATATAATTCAGTGCTCCTATATGCCTGTTTTCCTAGGATTTTCAGAATATGGAACTTATTTTCATTTCTGAGTATCTTAAAGGACTTAGCACCCCTTCCTTTCTAGTAATCTTCTTTGTGTTTGCTGTGCACTATGGTCCTCCTAATAAAACAAAATATTCAGACTCCCCTTTTACAAGCTTTTAAAAGGACACCAGACTTCAGTGACTTGGTAAACCTCTTTTTTTTTACCCAAAGCTTAAAAAAAAAGGAGTAGATAACTTGGGAATGTGTGGCATTCTTATTTGCCTCGAAAGCCTTTGATTTGACAGTATTTGCAACCACATTTTGCACGCAGTGGTTCAAGACAAGCAGTAACTGGGTCTGCTTATCTGGGGCTCTGCAGCTCCTTGGTGGGAATGACTCTCTTTACATAAAATTCAAGCAAAATGTACCTTTGCTCCTATTCTTTAATTTCACACAGAAATCTAAGGAATTCTGGCAGTTTTTATGTAAGTGTGGAGGGAATGGTATATTTTTAATTCAATTTTAATGTCTTTATTTGGTGTCTTTGTGAGTAAGATCTTTCACTGGGCTTGAAGGGGGAATGTTTTGTCACAGTAAGAATATTATTCATAACATCAGGGTTTCAGATTTGTACTTCAAATTCATTTAAGTCTATTCTACTTACAGCTTTGCAAGTCTTTAAAACGACCTCAGAGAATTCTGAATCAGGTCCTAAAATGCTTCAAATTAACTGAAAATTCAATATAAAGAAAAAAGAGACATGGCAGGCTAGCCAAAAATTCTACAGAATCTAGTGACTATGCGACATTGAAAGTACATTTTCCATTTTCAAAAATTTGTTTAAGTAATTTCTAAAATCTTTCCATTGTTTTGTTCCTTTCGTGTTTGATTTCTACGAATGAAAACAAGTAATTTCAAAACATGGGAGTTGCTCGTAATTTTCACAGATTGATTTCCTCCAGCTGTAAGTTTCTTAAGTCAGTAAAAATAAAAAAACTGCCATTAGCTGATTAAGTTCATCTTATTTATTCTGCACGTAGAACCCCCTACGACCAAATAGGCTTTATTTTTGTAGCAAAAAATGGGAAGAGGTTTTGAGCTAAGAAAATGTGTTTTCTCTGCATTGGCAGAAATAACAGACAGAGAAACAGCTGAAATATCAGTGGGGGATCATAAGCTCCTTCTCATGTTAGTCTGTGCAGCTGAACTGCATGATAGCAGCTTGTTAGGCTGTAGGTTTTTATTGAAATGCCTATTGAGTAAAACATAATTCATGCTGCTGCTCACCCTTAAAACAGGAAATAATATACCCATTTAACTTAATCACAATTTATATTACATGTGCATATTTCTAAACAAGTGTTGTAGATGGAGAGTTTGGTAGCAATAATATTTATGAATTACACTTTTAGTTAGCAAAGGAAAATGTGTGACCTCTTACATTTTGTTTGACATTTGAATTTGGTATCCCGTATATGTGACATGGGTGATGGATGCTTATTAACACAGTGTATAAACAGGAAATGCTTCTAAGCTGACCATTTATTAGTGCAGTATGTGTTCAAACTGAAATTTCAATTTTAGCTGCAGTATTCTTGTCCGATGACTGCAGAGCTGAAATGTAGGTGGGTTTCTTTTCTGTTTGTTTTGGTTTGTTTTTCTTTTCTCATTTGCTTTCCTCTACAGAATGGACAGATTTAACAATTTTAAATTAATAAATTTTGTATCTAAATCAATCTTCCCTATGGAACTTGAGTAAGTATATGAACACAAAGGCTTTTTGTTGAAGTGTAAAAAACAGAGACATAGGAAACATACCAAGCGAAAGGATTTTGTAGAATTCATAGAGAATTTTCCTGGTTAAATAAATAAATATATGCACCCACATTCCTGTCCGTGTCCTGACGCATGCACTGAGCCATTTCTCCCTTTACTTCATTACTGTAGAAAGCCAGGGAAGTACCATTCCTTCCCCAGAAGTCTGACAGTTGATCCACTTTGGATCTGTCCTCCAGGACTGGAGACATCATAATTTTTCACTCACACTTAATTGCTCTTTCTAAAGAACCCATCCTTAAATTCCTGACAAATATCTGAAAAGCTTTGTCAGTGAAAGTTTCAACACTTCATCTGATCAAAGCAGAAGTGAAAAACTCCACCTATTTAGAAGGTTTCTCCCAGCAGAGAACAAGAATATAGTTTTTTCTAAAAAGAAGTCAGTCCTCTCCACTTTTCCTGATGATTTACTGGAGGAAATATAAAGAATAATACAGAGACACTGTTTCCCTTTCTGTATCCCATTTAAAACGAGCCCTCAGGAGAGGGAACATGTGTCTATTTTTCCTAAGCACAGACTTAATATTCCAAAGCATTTGGATAAAATTTATTTGTTTAACAAAAGAACTATGATGACATGGTGAAGTGACTCAAAGGGAAGATTTTATTTTAAACATCTCAGTCCAAAGAGTTCTACTGTATTGTACAGTGTGGGTCAAGGAAATCACTGTCTGTGTAAAAAGTGAGTAGAGAACTTCCACACAGCTATGAGAAGCAGCAGGTATGAGACCATCTCAATGTTACTGCTAACATTAAATACCTTTACTAAATACACAGCTTTCCACAGTGCAGGACCCAATCACAGGAAGGTTAGCAACCTGGAAATTGAAACTGGCAGATCTTTAATCTAACATTCTGCTTTTCAGCGGAAAACAGTAACATCTTTATAGATGAGAGTCAAAGGTTAAATTTAGTTTGTATCGTATTACAAAAATATGCTTTTGGTGAGGTTAGATTCTCATGCTCAGAGCAATTCAAACTGTAATGAAAGCAAACACCGAAAGAGATAATCCCATTAAAGATGAACTATTCACTTTAACCTCAAATATTTGGTAACTAAAATAAAACCATCCTAGTAGGAGGATGAAGTTCAGCTCTTAAGGGAAACTGGAACTCAATATTATACCTCAGACTACACAGGGGAAGAAAAAAAAAAAAAAGAGCTCTCCTGTTTCTAAAATAAAATGTTATTTGGGGGGAACAAATTAATTCATGTTCTTCTCTTGAGGTTTACACAAAACAGTGGTGACCTTTCTGGCAGTGTGTGCTTGTACACTGCAGGGTAACCCGTGCTTTCCTCCAAACAGCAGCTTGTGCAGAAACAGGAAACCCACTCTGTGCTGCCAGACAGAGCGGAGTGAGGAGCAGGGGACGGATGTCTGCCCTGGGAAATGGCTCAGAGGCACGGGTGGCATCCCCCTGCAGAGGGCTGTGCCTGCTCCTCCTCCCAGCCCCGCCGACATCACCGCTGGGATGTCCTCCTGCCCCGCCAGCCCCTCAGTCGTGCAGCTGCTTTCTGAGAGGAGCTAATTCTGATAAAAACCTCGAGTTTCAGCTCAGAATAAAATCTCGAACAACCCTGATTTCAGCCTCCCCAGCCTGGCACAAGGAGGGAGCACAGTGGGACCCCTAACCTGGGGCTTCGCCCCGGTACTCAGTGTGGTTTGGAGGTCCTGGTGGTTTCAGATTATCCACTTCACTGAACAAAAAGGGGAGCAATAAATATTTTTAAAGCCCCATTGCTAAAGAATTGAGCTCTTTAATGTAATGTGACAAAGCTTTTGATTTTCGAGAAATACCAACAAAGATCTTTAATCCCTGAACTTCTGATACCCCATTGAAAACTCACCCATAAATGCAGCCACAGACGGAGTCTTTCTTCATTCCTCAGAGGCCTGGATGATGATTCAAATAATTTGGGAAGAGTCTCATACTCTTTCCTTTTACAACTTAAAATAGACTGAAAAGATTTTTTTAAAAAAAGGTTAAGAAAAAATATCATAGACTGATATTTCTTTTTTATGCCAAGTTTCAGCCTGGAGAAAATTTTATGGCTGAGTTCTAATCCACTGCAACCCCTGGTTTATAACAGAAATGCTGACACAATGATAACTGCAGCGTTACAAATGCTGGGCTATGATATTTATTGCTCCCTAGTGCCAGCTGGGGTTAATCCTTATTAAATGCATTCATTTTCTGGCCTGGTGGAGAACAGATCACTCAGTGATCAGGCAGAGCTTGGGTCTATGGCAGCGTTAATGGAAGATATCACAGAAGACACAGTAAGTGAGGAGTCTTTAAGGGGGCTACTGAAGGTGTTTTTGGGGATTAAGTGGCCTTCTCCAGGGGCTTGAGCTCAAATCCAGAGTGTCTGTACTGAGAAGTGTCTTTACTGCAATGGAACAGCACACGCTGAGAACTTTGTTCTTTTTAGTATCAAGGAAGGGTATGAAAGAAAACACGCCATGGCCATGTATCTGCACAATCAGCAGTGGGACAGATCCCACTGACTGAGAATTATCAATCTCCCAGGTCGGATATCAGCGTGTGAACCCAAATACCCCAAATGTCTGAACCCAAATATCCCACATCCTCTTGGGCATTCAACTGTCCTGTTTAACAGTGTTGGAAGAGTGAAGGAATGACAAGATCCCTGCTCAATACACATCAACTTATTCTTTCAATATCTACCAGATAAAGTGAAAACTACAGCTTAATGGTATTCACAAGTTTTTCACATCCCATCCTCACACACATTTATATTTTAGCAAGAAAGGAACTGAAAATCTCACACAAATTTCTCCATAAAGCTATGTGGGACCATGGGTAAATTTTTCCAAGAGATTTACACACCAACATGGTGCTTGCTGTATTTATATGGCAAACTGGACAAACATGAAGGAACGTTGCAGATTTAGTGTAGAAAAGAGTAGGATACAGTGGCATTTTTGAATTTTGCTCTTACTCTGGGTTCTGCAGAATGAGCCTCAGCTCATCTGCCAAGCTCTCAGCCTGCAGACCTAAAGCAAAGAGGGTTGCTTGCTATGAAAAAAATCTCAGGACCAAAGGAGTGAGCATGTGTGCAAAGTTCACCACGAGTTCAGTGAATGATCATATTTTCCCCACAATAATAAATACTTCTATAATTTATAAATGCCTCAAAAGGCTGAGATATGTGGGGGATGCAGAATCAAAGTGGCTTGACAGGAGAGAGACAAAGGAATGAGCCAGAGAGTGAACTGACTACTAAAATTCCTCATTTCTGATTTGTTTCTTTTAGAACTTGTCCCCAGAGAAAAGGCTGCACTTTCTAGAGAGGCTTAAAAATTCAAAAGAAATCCTCTGGGCTTGTGAACAGCCAAGAAGAATTTTAAAAACCTTCAATTTGAACACAGAGCCAAAGAGTAATACTCAAGATTTTCTGCTCTCTATTTGATAATCATTTTTTAAAATATGAGCAATGAGGTGGGGAGAAAAGTCAGGCTTTTCATAAAAAGATTAAAATCAGAGATATGTTTTCTTCATTTCAAGGCAATGTTCTGCCTTATTACATGGAAGCTTTCTAGTAAAAGAGAACCAAAGTAATTTTCATCAGAACTACTTAAAAGAAAAACAAGAAATATTCAAGAGAACAGAAAGCCATGTTTTCAGTATCAGGAAAAGCATGAATGTTTTTATTAAAAAGTCATTTTAAAAGAAATGAGGCTAATGCACTTTCCCTTGATATTCAGCAAAGCTGGAAATCAAAATAAAAATAGCTTTATTTTTGTTTAAAATTTCCACAGGGCAAAATACAATGTCATGACCTTGTCTAACAGATGGAAAATAGAAAAATGTTCATGTGAAGAAAACAGCCACTGGAACATGCAGGAAGGTGCCTTTAAGAGGCAAAAAGTACTCATTTTCGTTTGCCCTCTGTCAGGTACAAAGGTTTTGTGTTGAACCACGGACTCCAGGGAAGCAGGACAGACCAAGCACAGAACTGCAAGGTCCTGAGTGTCCCCAAAGCACAGGAATTTTTAATGGGAGCTGGGAGGGGCGAGTGCATGGCAGAGTGAGTTAGAATCAACAGGATGGAGCTGTGGAAGGACAGGCAGGGCCAGCCAGACATTGCTGCTGCACCCCAGTGCTGGCCACTGCTCCAGCCAAAGGAAAAAAGGGCTTGGGCAAAGGTGGACCCTATGCACTTGGCAAAACTTCTGGCACAGAGAAATCATTAACAGGAGGAAAGGACAATATGAAGTCCAATTGAAACATTTGCAGGGATATCAGAAGCTTTCACAGAACTATTGAGGTTGGAAAAAGTGTCCAAGATCAGCAAGTCCAACCTTTCACGGCCTTCTCTGCAGAATGGAGTGGGAAACTCAGAGGTTCCTTACTTGTAGGGCTGCTTAGCCTCCCTTGGCCACTAATTTGTTCTCTGCCATTATTTTGAAGAAGGATTGAACTCTACAAGTGGAAGAAATGTTTTCTCACCCGTTAGCCATTTGATACACGGAGAGATTCTCACAGAAATCAAACACAGCCTCTTATTAACTGCTCCACCAGCACAGACTGGTCCAACACAGCTTTGTACATCTTTGAAGTTGGCAGCTTAAGTGAGCCAGGTCTTTTTATAAGGTTGCATGTGATTTTGTCAGAAGAATGAAACCATTTGCAGATGGTGGAGTGATAAAGATGGTACAATATCTCACTTGTTTTCCCCCATTTCCTTGGGAATAAAAGGAAAAGGGAGAAAGGGGGAAAAATAAAAGCAGTGGAAGAACAGAAAAATTCCAACAAACAAAATTCTTTTGACAAATCAGTGTTGAAGGAGTTAGTGAGGTTTCTGGCAAAACCACCAGGACTCTGAAGACAAGCCGACTGCTGCAATATTTATTACTTTGCTTTCATGAAACCTCTGACATCAAGGACTTTTGTAGTGAATGATTTTTGTCAGAATAATGCTGTAGGAACTGGAAGTGACAGATGATTTTCTTGGACATGAAACCTGTGCGTAATGGCATGAGAAAGAGGACATAAAAAAGTCTGCCCTGAAGCAGCTTAATGTGGCCCTGGAGAGCAGAGCTGTTATTACAGCTTACTGATGCAGTCACAGCAAGAGGGGCTGTTACAAAGAAATGGATCCTGAAACCAGACAGTTCAGCATGGGAAAGACTTCCTAAGTTGTGTTCCCTTATGACAGCCTTGTGGAGGCTGGGGCTGGCAGGAGGAAATCAAGCAGAGGGACGTGCCTCCAGAAATGAAATGGAAACTGGCTGTATTGTGTCACTGCAGCACCAGAAGATCACATGCAGCAACAATAAATGTGTGGAGCTTGACACACGTTGCTGGGCTTGTGGCTGGGTTCCAGACCAGCCATGGTATCACAGAAGCTTGTGTGCAGACAGCTTTTCAAACGTAATTAATACAGAGCATCTAGGGTTATGTGAATATAGAACAGTTGGGGAATAAATTAACATGTAGTCAAGGAGTCGTGGAGGATATTTTCAAAGGAAACTATTAATTAAAATATTAACCTCCCTTGTCCCAAATCCATAGGTCTTTGAAATTGCTTCAAGCCCCATCTGACCTGACCTTGAACATTTCCAGGGATGGGGCAGCCACAGCTTCTCTGGGCAACCTGTGCTACTCTTTCACCACCTCACAGGGAAGAATATCTTCCTAATATCTAACCTAAACCTGCCCTCTGTCAGTTTAAAGCCATTCCCCATTGACCCGTAGGGGAGACCCCTCTTTTGATTTTCTTCCCATCCCAAGGTTCCAGCTGAAAATCAGAGATGGAGTCAATGCTCTGCAGCAGAACTGATATTTTTAAACCTAAGGGCCAGTGTGGCAGCAAGATACAATAATCTTCTCTGGATATCTCAGTACATTCTCTGTGCTGTACAAACACCTTTCTGCTTTGATTGCACCTCAGGCAGTGTAATCATGTTTGCTTTCAGTGGGAATGTTGTGAGGCATATAGTTGTTGTTTATATATTTTGGTGCAAAAAGGCAAAATATTTTCAGGCCCCAAACGATATATTTATTAAAATAAGGTTTTGTTTTGACTTGCCTGAATATTGGTTATACATTTGGAAGTGGGGTTTATAAAAGGCATAAATCTACCTGAATAAAAATCAGAGCAAAATGTTTTATATTTACTTATATTGTAAGTGTAGAACCGAATGATAAATACAACTCTTATGTCACAATCAGGCAGTGCATCACTCTGGAATGTGCTGCAACTCCTTTTATCTTTTTTGTTATGCAGAAAAGGAAAAATAAGGAGCTACTATTGAAACATCCATATGTGTGAGGCCATTAGAGGGACTTTATAATTCATACAATCTCACAGAATGTGACAGAATTTCCAAGTACTGAACTGGCAGACACTTAGAGATGCTGTAAATTAACCCACACACGAACCTGCCCACTCTGTCCTTTCTCTTTGTTGCCTCATTTCAGCTGAATTGACAAGACAGGATTTCTCCCTGGATCCCGGTACATTACATACACCTGTCAAGCAGAAGCTTCAAGTCAGCCCTGGGGAGCATCTTTAGAAGACAGTCCTGCAATACCAATGAATTCTCCATCCTTTGGCAGTCCGGTTCTTTAATAGGATCATCAATTTAAGAACACACTGACCAAACCACTGCCATTTTCATGCACTTGCTCAGGGCAGAGAACAATAATACCTGGGGTTGGACCTGCAGCTCCTCTTGCACATCCACAGGTGAGGGTAGATCTCAGCAGCAGTCAAAGGGCACTGCCTTGTGTCAGAAGGGAGGGCAAGGAACAGGTTGTCCAGAGAAGCTGTGGCTGCCCCACCCCTGGAAAGGAAGGGTTCAAGGCCAGACTGGAGGGGGCTTGGAGCAACCTGGGATAGTGAAAGGTGCCTCTACCCATGGCAGGGGGTTGGGATGAGATAGGCTTTAAGGTCTCTTCCTGACAAACCATTCTATGACTGTTTGATAAGGTCCCCTGGCCAGGCAGTGGCTGCTGTGTTCGCAGGGGTGTGTGGCCCTGCAGGATGCAGCCAGGGATGCTTCTGCAGAGTCTGGCTTTCAGTGAGATACAGCTCCAAGTCACTGAGACTGCACAGTAACTCTCCTGAGTGTTGCTGGTATCTCCTTGCCCGTGTTACAGTATCCTGGCCCCAGAGCTTGGCTGAGAGCTGGGCACACACAGCGCTGCTCCCCGGGACTGCTGTCAACAGCCTGCAGGTTACTCCGAGCAACTGCTCCCCTGACTTCTTTCTCCCAAAGAGTCATGCAAGAGGCTTGAGTGCTCAGCTGGGTCCGGGGGACACCCTCTCCACTCCTCCAGAGCTGGGGAGTCACTGGTTTGCACATGTACCTCTCCAAAACCTGGCTGCCTGTTAGGAATGCCGATACCAGCTCAGCCCTGGGCTCATAAAGCAGATGAAGTGTTGCCTTGTGCTTCAGAAAGACTGTCTTAACACCAGCAGGACTTTGCTGGCTGCTTTTGTGCAAAACCTCCTGCTTGCTTTGTAAAAGATGGGAGTGTTCAGCTGAGTTTAAACTGGGCTGAAGTATGTCACGGACATTTTTCTTTTTTATTGTATTTTTTCAGTGTACGCTGGCTCCTAAATTTATGAACTACTTTTAAAGGACTCCTTACACAAGCATGTTTAGATGGTTTAAATTTGTTCTTAATAAGTGGAAAGATTTACTAAAACAGGCCTGATGTGATGACTTGGGAGGGATTATTCACCACTGATGCCAATATATTCCAGACAGCCTGAAGAATTAAGCACTCTGGGTGTCGAAAGCAATCTGAGTATCACCTAAAACTTGTCCTAATGGAGCTCTGGTCTGCAAGGGGAGAGAGTGTCAGGAATCCAGTGCAAACCAAGGGATTGCATGGAGGGCAAAACAGGTAAGAACAAACTTTGCATTTTTATGGGAGCTTTTCAAATGATGATGTAGCCAAGCTTTGGAAAGAAATCTGTCTGATAAAGATGTGAGGCAAAGCACAGCTCTGATAAATGATGGGCTACCACTGCATTCCTACCAAGTGCTGCTGTCACTCACTGAGCAGATTTATCATGTTTTATTCTAAAGTGCATTGGATTCCAGGGTTAGGAATTTTTCTCTGACCCTCTTATCCTGCTTGAGGTTTCACTTTTCTTTAAGGAAACAGATTTAACGACTTATAAACAGAATTTGCTAATAGTTTTTCATGATGATCTCTCAGATGGGAAAGGGATCCCAAGGAACTGCAGACACTTCCAAAGGACCAGCACTGGCATAAGCCAAAGCAGGATCCTGGCAGATGGCACACCCTGTGAGGAATGCTTTCCAGGGAGATCATTCTGGCATTGATGTGTTGAGAAATAACCAGAAGGAATGATAGGAATTATTCCCCAGGATGAAGTACAGCCAGATATGAGCAAGACGCTTTTTTTTGTAAAACAGGCAGGCTCAGCTCCATTTGATGTACCTGCTTGGGTAAGTCAATGCCCTGCAGAAGGCAGAGGTGTCGACTTAAAGCATCCCCTGTCTCTGATCAATTTTCCTAAGTGAGTATTTTCCCACATAACTTTCCACTGACAGCTACAGAACAGCATGAAGGTTATTGGTCAATAGTCCCAGCTTTCCTCCTCGTGGCCACCTGTTTTAATGTAATATAGACTGTTAATACCTATTTAAAGGTGAACTTGATATATGGGTTTTTTTCTGTAACAGCTACAAGGATGTTGTATTTTTGTTAATGGAAAGACAAAAGGCTCATTTAATTGCAAATGAATAGACTCATCCAATGGCAGAGACTTGAAAATCTTTTTTAAACCCAGTGTGGATAATATTTTTTTTCATTTATTCTGTTTCCTGTTACCCTCTTTGTTCAAGTGCCATTTCCATTCCAGACAACGCACGACCCTCACTGCCACAACAACCCAAATCACACTGACCATTCAGTTCATCTGTTTTGTGCTAAAGTCATTACCAAAAATTGCTGACATTTCACTGGCAGTGAAAATCCATGTGGGTTCACTTCCTTTTACCACAGTCACTTGCATGTTTTATTAACAAGCAGGTGAAAGCCAACTCTTCAGGAAGATATTGCAACTGCAGAAACCAGACTTGGAAGATAACTGAGATATTTGTCTCCTGTTAAATGAGTGGGTCATAACAGGGGGCAGAAATGTGAGGAGGAGCCTTACTGGGAGTCTGACCAAGGCCATCCAGCTGTGACTGCACCATGACCAAGCTACGTGACAAGGCTGGGTATCAAGCACATCCAAAAGTGCTGCCAGTGGCATTGTTTCTTTTTATTTTTTAACTTCAGAAATCAACAAGTCTGAAATGTGTCAGGCTGGGGTCCAGGTCTTGCTGGGATCTGTGGAAGGGTGTTTCTAAGAAGACTGTAGAAAGTTACACTTGGCACATCCTATGTGTATGACATAACTGGTGATCAAAGCACAAATTCCAAATCTTGTTTAACATCTTTCCTTCCACAGCTATAAAAACTTAGAACAGCATGAGGTGCTAGAGGCCTTACCCCAGGAAAGAAATTCTGTACACCAGAAACATGGAATTTTTTTAAAATTTTTGTTATTGTTGTTGTTGCTAGTGTGTTTGTGAGGAGGGATTCAAAGATGTCTCGACTACATTGAGTAAGAGCTGACTGCAAGATAAACACTGACATAATTTTATTTCTATTTTTATCTATCAAATAGTCGCCTTTGAAACCAAGGCCTGGAAAGTTTTGGCTAGGGAAATGGCACTAATTCCAAGTCTGGAATCTCACTTCTGCTATAGACACAGTTCCCTCTATTCAAAATCAGAGGCTTCCTTGGGCTTCCCTACAGTAAACACTAGCCAGGAAAATTGGGATGCAGACGTCCATTGGATTACATATAACCATTTTTAACACTATACAGCATGCAAGAATGTCAAGATCCTGATTACAGTCTGAAGGACAGGTACAGCTGAGGTAATTTTATGCTGAACTCCCATTCCCAGTGTTTCCATTGGCAATGCAGCCTCATGGTGCATGGTGGAAGACAGGCTGCCAGGGTTGGGATCTTTGTGTTTCAGTGTCTCCCTCTTTGGGAACTCAAGGCTTCAGTGGTACCTGGGTCTGGTCGTAATTCTTGGGTCTTCCTCGCTCCTTCCCTTGCGAGCATTAAAAACCTTTATTACCTCTACTTACCAGCTGAATTACTTTATTCTACATTATTTCTTCATAAGAAATTATTCAGTTAGAAGATCTGATTCACATTTGTCCGCTATGTAAAGCGTCTCAGAAGGGAAGTAAACTGTACTGCTATTTTCAAGTCCCTGGTGGTAAGAGACAATCAGCCCAATCTTCCCTCTGCCCCAGCCCTTAGGTGTTCCTGCAACCTTTTCATTGCTGGAAAGTGAATTGGCTGGATCCATATGAAGCAATTCTGGCAGGGAAAACCACACTCAGCTGAAAGATATGTTTTAGCCTTCTGGATATAGTTTTAACTTTCAAGATAACTGTTCCTTTGAGGAGCTCTAACTATAAATCCCAAAGTGTCCGCAAGGAGTTGGGTAGGAGCCAAAAATGCCAAGTCAGGTGAAAATAATTGTTTTCAAATGGTGACAAACCTGCAAGGTCGGCAGACAACAGAGGGGCTGTACTGCTGGATGGAGATAGCCCTGTAACTCAGGGCTGTGAGTTCTGTACACTAAATAGAGCCTGACATCTCCGCAGGGTGTTTGACTGCTGCAAATGCAGAAGGGAGCTGGTCTGCACTGGTCTAACTCACACGGCAGAAATGATATTGAAAGAGAACCTAAAGACACGGGATGTAGACACAGTGTACAGTGCTAAAGCTTTGGCTCATTCTGGCTTCATTTCCCTGAGGTGAAGAAATGACAGATTTTGTATTTTTTAAATTATTGCAATGCAAATAATTTGACAGCTTGGGCTGGAGGTTTCTGCATCATGAAATGTTGTTTGAAATTGTGCAAGGCAATACAATAATTATACAGTCAAGCATGTCTAAGAATGAAGGATACTTTGAGTAGAGGCTGGGAATTTGCACTGGTGTGGGTCCGGATTCCTCTGTGCCTTGGACAGATTCCTACACAGTGTGGGAGGGGTACCCAGGCTCCAGGAACAGCACTGCTTTGAAACTGCAGTTGCAAGTCATGAGGAATCAGCTTGAGGGAGCCTGGTGATTACTTTCTAAGGATAGCTACATATAAAAAAGTATGCCTGAGGGTATAAATCAGCATAGCTCTGCTGGCTGCAGCATAGCTGCATCCATCTCCTCCAGCTGAGGATCTGGACAAAAGGATTTTGGCAACACAGAGGACTGAAAACTACCAGAACACCTTTAAAGCTCATGCGCCAGCACACAAGAGAGGCATTCAGTTGTGTGGAGTGGACTTCTTTCATCTGGGGCAGTTAAAGCAGAAAAGTGAACTTTCGAGTCTCACAATTTTACTGCATCTGTTATAGCAGTATTGGCTTTCAGCAATGAAATGAGTATTCAGGCGAAGTGTCTCTGCAGAATTTCAGGCACTCCATGAACGGATAAAATTTCAATTGCAGAAACAAGAGAAAGTACCAGACACAAATATACCACGTATTACATTTAAGGAAAGACAGTGAAGGGGCAGGTTACACCGTGGGAATAGGCAGCAGCTGGTGGCTGACTCGGGTGTTATGACTAAGTCATCGATGAGGCCACAAAAAATTAAGAAAATTAGTAAGTAAGGGCAGCCTGCCCTTAAGAAATCCAGGAGGGCTGGTGTGCAGGTGAGCAGCAGAGAACAGCTATGATCGGGGCTTGGGCTCCACGCTGGGTCCCTTGTTCCCAGGCAGACGGAGTTGGCAGCAGCCTGTATCACTCTCTGGTGGCCCCTCGGGCCAGAAAGAGGGGGTCCATTGGCAGCCCAGCCAGGGGATGCAGCCAGCTCCCCTGAACTGCCAGAACTCAGGTTGCTCCATGAAAGGGCTGGAGCAGGGCTCCGGGAGCAGCAGACACGGAGTGTGCCAGGAGACACCCGAGAGCTGGGCAGGCCCAGGCCAGGAGCCACTCACCTGTCCGAGGGTCCCTCGGTGCTGAGGCTGGTGCAGGGCAGTGGCAGTGACCCTGTCCCAGCTGGCCTGGCTCTGTCAGGCTCAGTGTGCAGAATTCCTGGAGACACCTGTGCTCCAGTGGCTCCCGCGTCCGGAACGCGCTGCAGCTCTGCTTCCCCCGTGCACAGGGCTGGCTGCATGTGTCTTTTCTCTTTCCACTGCTGGTCTGGACAGGCCTCCTGCTCATCCTTTCAGTTCATTAAAAGGGCCTCAGCCCCTCCTCCAGCATCTTAAAACACAGTGCTGGGAAGTCAGCAGTGGCAGGGGTGACAAGCAGAACTGGAGTAACCACTGTACCCTTGTGCTTACAGCCCCTGCAATTACCTTCTGTCTAGGTGAGAATCTCTCTCAGTGATTATCTGGCTCTTCTGATTTTCATCAGCTGGAGAGCTGCATCTTTGGGATTATCCTCTCAGAATCTTTGCCTACCCCTTAATGTCACAGGCTTTGGCCTGTTAGTCCACTTATAGCTTGTCTCAATTCCAGCCTCATCCTCCTGCAAGGGTAACTCACAAATAAAGCAAAGTGGGAGTTGCCATGTTAATGTGTTTTTCTTGAGCCCTCAGGGAAAGGTCCTGAACATGATTTCTTCCGCTTGGATGGAAAGAGGAATTTCTGTTAGAGCCTCCATGAAATTACAGTCTTCTTTTTTTATGAAATGTAAACCAAAGTAAATATTACCTTAGAGTCTCTTATTCGTGTTGCAATAAAATGAGACACTTCCTTGGAAATAAGTTTTAAGACACGAGTCTTGTAATGTTGGGATTTATTGGAGTGGAGTTCACAGCTGACCTGAGGTCTGGAGGGTTTGGAAGCAATAGCCTGTGTGAACTTCTCCTTCTCTAGCACATGAGGTGCAAAACTGGCCAGTTATTCTGAGACTTCCCCACCCTTCGTAAGCTCGTGTGCTCATATATCTCTCATGGTACATAAAGAATGACATATTGCAGTGAATCTGCTAAGAATAGCTTGTAAAATACATCATTATATGAATCAGCCTCATTAGAAGTCTCCTTCTCTCATGATTTAAACCAGACACAGTACTCACAGGAATGGAAACCAGTTTTTTTTTTCCTTTCCTGCTGGCATGTTGTGCTCAACCAAATGTTGAAACAGAAGAAAATAATTCTCTGAACTCAAGGCCAGAAGTAGAAAGTAAGTACTGCATTACCCTGATGCCTCTCTGGCATAGTTAAGGTCTTGGGTGTTTCCCTGGATATTTGACTTTCCAGCTTCATTAATAAAATATTATGTTGCTCTTCTGAACAGCACATAGCTGCATTCCTTGCATACTCCCAATCCCCCTGACTCAGGACCCTGTAACACCTCACTTTCAGCATCCTTAGCCATTCCAGGCTTCTCTCCCACAGCTGCTGCTGTTTATGAAGGGGATTATACAACACGGTGCCTGTGATAGCAGGAGACAAGGCTGGGCAACCCAGGAGGCCTCTCTCAGCCCTGTTTTCTGCAAGGACTGGTGCACCAGATGCCACGGCTGCATGACTCAGACCTCATTCAGATTGCTTGTCTGCTGGTGCAACCACTTGCCAGCTAACTCAGTGAAGGCAGTGTTTGACTCAGACAAGGCAGATGCAGCCCCAGGGACACCCCAGGGGTGGCTGCAGCTCTGGGCTAGTGGCTGTGTCATGCAGGACACAAGGGAACAAAGGGATGGCTCTGTGCTCCAAGGCAATGAAACAAAGTCTTTCACTCCCATTTGTAGAGCTCACTGACAAACTGCAGGTACAGCAACTTTTTATTGTTTCTCTCTTGTCACTTCGGGATCAGAGACTGTTGTATTTCTCGCTGTTATTTCTTTCAAACCATGCCAACACACGCCCTCTGCAGCACACTGGCTTATAAACCTCTGGCTGGCCTCTTCTGAATCACACTGATTTTTTAATTAACTGTTATAAGATCAATTACTCAGCTGCCCTTGGTTGCTCTGGCCTCCTATTGCTTCCAACCATGTAACCCGTTCTCTCTCCCTGGTTTGCTCTGCATTGTGCTCTTGTCACCAAGGGGCCTTGTTGGCTGAACACTGCCATGTGTTTGTCTCCCACCCAAGATTTTGGGCCAAGGACATCACCAGGAGGCTTGTCACAATCAAGACATCAGGACTTCATAGTCAAGCTGTGTTTTTCTTGAGCTTACTTGTTTGTTAGACTGCTTTGACTTTTGCAGGAGTAGGTCGGAAATGAATGTTACTAGCAGAGGTGATGAGCAGCTTCTGGTCCACAGAAAGCACCACTGCCTGTTCCAACAGGCTTTAAACACTGCCCTCCTATGTTGCAGTGTCCTCAGGCTGCTCTGGAACCTGCAGTGCCTTTGGTTGCTGCCAGTGCACTCACTTCAGTGCAGCTGGTAGCATCTGCAGGCTGGATTTCAGTGCCATGTTTGCTTGAAGGAAATGGGCCTACTGGGATGACCACAAGCTGCAATAAATAAGCCATAGAAAGACACAAGCTGGGAGCCCTGCACTAGGGAAGGAAGGTTTTTAGGCTCTCCTCTGCTCTGGACACGTGCTATTTTTTGTCAGTAGGAAATACAAATCCCTGATTTTCCTTCTGCCAGAGTTCAGATGTTCCAGCAGGTGATCGATGGATGGTGCCGAGGGTTCAGCATAGTCTGAAGATGAAGCAGTGTTTGCAAAAACCTGTGTACTCTTGTGCAGTTGCACCTCACTCAGGTGGTGGCATTTCAGGGCATAGAACAAGCCCATTTTCTCTTTATTTCTAGACTTGGTCATCCTTACCCACACATTTGCCTACGTGTCATGATGTGAAGGAATTCTTTTTAATAGCAATTCACATAACCATCATGTCACTGCTGGTTTTGCTATGACAGAAGTGGGTTTACTTTTGTCCATCTCTCACTTTGGTCATCAATAACCATTTTACAAGCTCTGCTGTGTTTTAGCTGTGATTTTTACCTCAGGACTGTGCATCCTTTGCAGTACAAACCTCACCTGCTGCCCCTCGAATTTAAAAGTGAGGATCTGGTTCCCAAAGCTGGGATTTCACAGCTGGTGTGGCTGGTTTCCTATCACCACATACAAAAGGAGTGAGCACACAGCAACAGCTCAATACCCACTTCAAACCTCCGCCTTCTCAGCTGGAACAACTGTTGCGGTTTGAAGATGTTTTGTTAACTTCTTTGGCTAATTGACAACATCTGCACCTTGCCACCCTTCCTTGCCTCTCAAGCCTCTTTCAAATAGATGGACAGATAATACTGTGGCAGATCTCAGTTTCTGTGTTAGTGATCTATTGTTAAACTTCTGCAAAATTGTGTGAGAACTGGGGGGTGTCTTCGAATAAAGCCTCCTTTGTAAAGGCTCCTTTCACACAGTCTCAGAAACAAGCCCAGAGACAATAATAAACCTTCATGGTATTAATTTGGCATTTCTCTTGTGATCAGATAGAAGAATTTATGATTTCACACTTTTCCCCCCCCTGTCTTTTTCCCTACCATGTTTTCTAAAGTTGGAAATTTACACTTGGGCTTTAAAATATTGGAATTAGCATTTATGTCTCATTAGTTTTCATTTTCTTCGTATTACAATAGATGGATCAAGAACTGGTATATGTGATATTTTAGTAAATAAAATCCTTGTATTCAGAATCACTCTTGAAGTCTCGTAATACACAGTGACACCATATAGGTCCCAAGGAGACATTATGGATGTAATGGAAATATCATATCTCATATCCCAGGTCTGATATATCAACTCAGCAATAAAAAGAAACAGGATATTTGCAACTATATTTTAAACCGGGATTTTGCTGTTACTATGAGAACATGGATTACTTAGAAATTTTGGTGAGAAAACTCCTTAATGGTTTCATCAATGCCTACCCCCAAGAGACTGCAGTTCTCTCACTGCTATCAAAACAGCTATTAATGCAGTGAAAATCAGAAATAAATGAGTGTGGTTCATTGGTGTCTGCATGTACACCTCTGAGTTAGGTCTCAGTGCAGGTCAGATGTTCCCTTCTCTCGTATTCAGGATTCCCAGGACCAGATTTGGGTTATGCCTAGAGAGACACGTGTGCTCCATGAACTCTCCCCTCCTCGACACCTTTCCTTTTTGGCTGGGGAGACGTTCCTCCTCCATCTCCCTGCTGGTGTTGGGGTGGTTGGTGGTGTTGCTAGGCCGGGTCTGGAGATGTCTATGATGTGCTTATCTGACGTAAGCCAAGACTCGAAGGGTTGATGTTGCTCAGCCAGCCAGGACAGCCTCATGAATTTCCTTGTAAAAGGAATGTCTTAGGATTCAGGGACACTTGTGTTACATAAGACTCTGAAAACACCATTTGTCACAGGGTAGGGCTATCCCCTTTATGAGGTCCCCAGCAGAACCTGCACACTGCCACGAGCACTGTTATTATTGCAGTTCTTTTATTTTGTGCCCTTTCAGCATCACCAGCATTTACAAAAGAGATAAAATCCCAAATACAGATCTCATAACTTCACCTAATGCAAGCTCAACACATTTGGTCTTAATCTGAGTGCCTGGACCAGGATGAGGTCTGCAGGGCTGTAATAAAATAAATATTTTCCTGCACTGAGAGCGGTTCAGGGAAAGGTTCAATGTCAGGTCAGCAAAGGGAGTTCTTTAACCATGTTTTTCTAGACATGGACCATATCCTCCTATAGGAAACTGTCAGAGCTCTGGAGTGACTGCTGGATGGGAAGTCATTGAAAGTATTCACCTCTTGCTCAGTTTAAATGTTGGATTTGGTTGGTATTTGAGAAAAGTTGGGCAGTGGGTACAGCCCCAGCTTGCAGCAACAAGAATTTTTCCACCAGAAAAACAAAAATTAATAGTGAATGAAGGACTTGTGGTTGGAATTCCCTTTCCTTCCCTGCTCAAATTGGATTGCTTGCAGGAACAAAGGGAACAAGCAGCCCTGTTGCAGCAGACCAGTCCCAGGTGAGTAAGACTGAGCTACTTAACAATTGGCAGTATAGGGAGAGCTCCTTTAGTTGGTTTTTCAAACAAACCTGATGCACCTGTTCTGCCATTTAATGCAGGAACCAATGGAAATGTGATCCACAGGTGCATTACGAAAAGGAGGCAGAGGTGCTCGGGAAGGAAGCTTCTCTTTTTGCTGCAGTATGAGAGGGTGCCTGAATGTTTTGTGTCATTGCACACCTGGTGCAGAAATAGCCTGAACATCAGAAGAATTTGTTAAGGTTAGTAGTTTTCTCTTCCTTTGCAGATGTGTTGTTTATTGGTATACCACAGATGAGCAAAAAACCCCATCTTGCTGCCAGGTCATTCAAAACCTATTCCTAAGAGATTGTGCCTCTACTAAAACTCTTGGTATCCATACTGTTGCTTTTCTATAGCTGGGTACTGCTGCAAACTCAAGATATTTCCCTTTCAAATTCCTGGGAATTGATTATGAACTCTGAAAATTAAATGCGGCTCTTTAGGTGGTGATTCCTTAGATTGAGTTGATTGATAGAGTAATTTTCCTGAAGGGTGATACTTTTCTGGTTTGAGAAGTAATTAATCTTCAACTTAAGCATGCATTTAGTTACTGAATGTTCTCTCTTTTGTATTAGACAGGAGTGTTTTTCTCATTTCCAGACTCATACCAGCCCATGCAAAGTACTCAAGGTTTTGAACAAATTCAAAAAAAGGACTTTGAGCAGAGCTGGAATGGAGTGCAGGAGTTTTGGTTCCAGGTACCTCTGACTAGTTAATTATCCACTGATGTGATTCAGTCTTCAGAAAGATCAGACATAGCCTCCATAAACTAACCAAGCTCAAAGCAAAGGTATTGGATACACAGTTGCAGACCTAGGATGGCAAGAAAGCCATCGTGGGCTCATCATAGAAGTGGATGATGCTCTACACTTGGGCCTAAGCATTTTGCTACTTCTTTAAATTCAGCAAATGCATTCCATGTGATCTCATACCTCTTGGAAGAACTTAATTGTCCTTGTTCAGTGAAATATGTGTTTTTTGAGACACTTCAGAGGCCACTGTAGGAAAAGCAGGTGGCTCTCATGGTTGGACTCTGTCACAAATGAAGACTTCTGCAGTGTTTTCAGCAGAGGACTTTCAAACAAAGATTGATGCGAGTTTCTATGTTTTTGTTTGCTGGCTGTCAGTGAGAGCATGATGTGTCCTGTCCTTGTAGAACTTGGTTAAGTGAAAGTATTTCTTTATGACCATTGCCATTTATCCTTTAATTTTGGAGCAGCACTAATCCCTCTCCTTTCAGGGTGTGTCAGTACACTTACAGACTATGATAAGTTGCCCAGCATTGAAGGTTTTACAACCTTATGTATATTTTTGAATATTTTTGGGACACATATAGATCATGTTAAAAACCAGAAGTTCATTGTTCAATCAATCAAGTTAATCCTGGTGCTCCTTGATAACTATAGTTATCACATTTCAGAGTGATTTTATTGGATATTACTGGGATTACTTGTAGTAGCCACTCAGTCTAGACAGGGGTTTCTATTACAGTGAACACAGACAAAAGGGTAAGAAATATTAATGCCCAACATCCATTAACCATGCACAAACTGCATATCAGAGAGTGGATCCTGTTCACTTGGCTGTGGGTCTCCCTCCCTTTTGTTTATCTCTCGGAAGGGCACTGGCTTCTTAATTAAAAGGAAATAGGTTGTCTTAATAAAGGAGTAAAAAAACAAGGAGCTGCTTGAAAAATTTACCTCTTAGAGCTAATGAAAATTAGAGACCTCTCAATCAACTGTCCCTATACTGAAAGGCCTGAGTATTTTGCCCTAAAATCTGTCTTTGGGATGGGTTTCTCTTCCTTTTTGTGAGATGGGAGCAGTTATGGTGATCTTGCTTAAAAACTTGGATCTCCAACAATCCTGTTGTGAGAAGTCTGATGAAATGGACCCCCATACTCACCAGGGCTGGATAAAATTATACTGCCTGTGGTTTCTGAAACAAAGCCTTTAGAATGACAAGCACTCCAGGAATGCTGCTCCTTGAATAAATGTGATGGGGCAGCAATGTTGTTCCCACCATCCCTTGGAAGACAACTCTGCTCAATTAGGACCATTGACTGATTAAAATTAGACATAGTTAACAAGGCACTGAGTGAGGTAATGAAATTAAACTCTAAAGCATTTCAAAATCTCATTTTATGCTACTCCACATGTTCATAGAATCATAACACATGGGCCCACATTGTGTTTGCTGCCTAGACCACTTGTGTCACAGACTGTATTTTGGATAGGACATATTTCAGATTGTTGTCAAATTGCCCATCATAACATGAGCTCCACCAGGTCTTTCAGAGAATTTTGGGAGTCAGGGGAACAGTAGAAACACTCAAACACTACTTGCATATGGCTTGATGTCCTGCATTCATGCACCCAAAGACCTTGACGTCCTTTTGTTCTTCACATCCTTTTGGGATCAAAAGTTAATTAGCTGGTTGTTGGGGAGGGTCTGGGATCATGTTGAAGCTGAAGAGTCAAAAACCTTGTTTGTTGGAAGAGGGCAATGAACAACAAATTCCCTAGATATATAAGAATCTTGCAATTATTTTGAGGTTCCCTTAATACCTGGGTCATGAGATTGATTATGGACTATACAGAGACATAAATCAAGATTTCCCTGCATGACTTTGGCTTGGTGTAGACTTGGAGAAAATACTCTGCATGCCAGTGCTCTCAGCCACCTTTTATATCTGACAGCTGATGCTGGTGTGTTTGAACATGCTCTGGGGGCACTGGGGGCTGTGTTAGGGTTGCTCTCACCATGCCTGTCATCCAGCTCCTGGGGCCCAGCCCTGCTCATCCCTAATCCCCCATAGCAAATTGACCTGGGACCGGAAATCTCGTCTGTTGTTGGCAGAGCAGAGCAGTGGGTCTGGGGGGGTTTACATCCCTATTTTGTAAATGGAAATGCTGCCATCATGAAGCTCCAGGTTTATCCAAGTACGAATGCCTAATTCTCTGGGTTATTTTAAGGAGCAGTTACGCTCTTGATACTCTTATGGCTATTACAATAAGTTACTTGCATTAGACCTGTGGAGCAGGGCAGAGCAGTTGGGTTCCCTCAGGTTTTAGACTTAGCAATGAACACTTTTTCTCTGTGCATGTATTTATCTTGATCCAGCAGCTACAGATCTGCCTGCCCTGAAGATCTCCTCCCTTAAACTTTCATTTCATGGTAATAAACCATCAATTGCCAGGGTAGTTCTCAATGTAGTGTCAGAAAGGAGAGGGCAGCATAAATTTCTGCACTTGTTTCCAGGAAGACTATCAGCCAAGAAGAATTATTGTTATATAACTTTAAGATCACAGTATCAAACTATACATTTAATTTGAGGCTGTTTCTAATAAGCATTGTCTCTAGCCTGTGGTTCACTTGGTTTAAATGTTCTCAACTTTCTGGCCAAATAACAGCCTAGAACAGTATTTTTAGGAAAAGGTGATGCTTGGCAATGGCTGGGAATTCTGTGGCTTTCACCACCCTTCAGGTGGCTTGGGCTAATGTTTGTGCTTTTCAAGAAAACAAAAAAACCACCCCCAACCTGGGAAGGCTTTAACTGAAATACTGTCCAACACCACGCAACTTTTCCTTTGATTGTGTTGCTGATGTAAGGGTTCTTCTTTTCTGAATATAACTGGACTTTCTGAATCTCTGTTTGCTTACTTTCTTTTCTTCTTTTTTCATGCTTTCCTCTGGTGCTTTCCCAAGTGCCCCTCAGGTTCTTGCAAACTGAGCAATCGATGGTACTCCACCAATGTAATTTGTTTTGGATCAAACATTTTTCTTTAAACTTTGTCAGTGATGTGAACATTTTGGAAGTTAGACTATGAAGGTGGCAGTTGTCCATGGGAAAGGCTGGCTGGTGCTGTTTCATCAGCCATCTGGCTGGGAGATCCTGATTGTCCTCCTTCTGACAGGTTTTGGATGACTATTGAAGATGTGGATGTTTAAATGATAATTGATAACATTATTCATCTCAGTAATTCTCTTGGCGATGCTCTTGCTTTAACATTAGTTTTTAATAAAACTTGCCACTTCAAATTTCATTTCAAGCAGAAAAAAAATGTTTTTAAAGTTTCAGATTTGGAAGTTTTTACAGAGCTTAATAAAAATTCACTTGGGCAAAGCCCAGTTGATAACTGTATTGGTACTGATGGTTTCTATTTAAAAAACATGTCTCTTTTGCTTGCTGCATCTTGCAGCTGCTGAGATTCTTTGTCTTGCTTCCCCTAAGTCTTTCTCTTGCCATCTCACAGGTATCAGAGAGAGAGGCAAGTGCCTCCAACACTACCATTGCAGAGAACTTGATTTTCTTCTCTCTCATTTGACTCAGATCTTTGTATTGGTGTGGGAATGATCAGGACAACAACCAGCGAAGCTGGGGAGAAGGAGATGCTCTCAGTAAATTGGGATGGTCAAACACCCCACCATGCTTTATAAACTATTGTTAGATATTTAGGCAGCAGGATGGACAAGTGCACCAGACTTTCATGTAGGAGAAATAACCCTTAATCCTCACCACTGCTCCGTGACCCTCCTCTCAGGTAACTGGGCAAAGTGCTCCCAGAAAAGCTTGTTGGGGACAGAGTGTGTTAAGCTGCATGGAAGGTTCTATGGAGACAGGAACGACCGTGCTCTGTGAATCCTGCTCTGCTCTTGGAGTTGGCATTCAAAGGACACAAAAGCAACAGCAAAACAACCGACAGAGTAACACAGACTGTTCCAAGAAAATTATTTATGGGGAAAAAAAATTCACATATGAATGTATTGGGTAAAACATCTGTCTGGGGAGTCTGGGATCTGACTCATCCTACTGTCACATTCCTGGATGTCCCTTGCATCTCCAGGAAGACGTTAGCAAATTGAAGAAAAGGAAATAAATAAAGTTAATCTCTTGCCTAGCTAGTAGCTGTATCTCTTTACCAGCTTAGCACTTCGGGGCTGTATATCCATGTAGGAACCCCAGTTGTACTTCTTTTTATGTGTATTGACTTAGTGAAGTGCAAACATGTTAAAAAGTTCACTTTCTCCTTTATACGAGTCCATAAAAAAGCTCTTAAAATGGAGTCATAGTGTTTCAATGAGACAAATGAATGATCAGCTGAGACCTAACGGTCCTTGCTGATGGATTAGGTGCTTGAGTGTGAGAAATTCTAAGATGCTAATCAGCCTGGAGAATTTTCATGCCTCCAGCACTGTGTAATGACACAAAATATTGCGATGCCTCCAAGTTATAATGGGATAGGCAAGGGGGATGAAGTAATAGGTATCACTTCTGGTATTTGATTCCAGCTAGAATGAGACTTTCAGAAGTCTCTAGGCAGCAGGGATTTCTTATGCAGTTATGGATATTGGGGTAAAACTAAACATATCCACACTAGCCTGGAATTTTTTCTAACAGCTATTTGGACACAGTAATGTACAGAAATAATTATAAACACATGCGCAAGTAGATCAGTGTGTGTTTGCAGTGCCTGCTTTTAGGAGGAGTCACACATTAACATATTTTCTGAATTTTGCAAATGCACTGCAAAATTGCCGCTCAATAAATGGAACTTTATATGTTCGTCTAAACTGATGACACCAGTATAAAATAAAGATATTTTCCAGTTGGGATTTAGGAAGCTGTAAGACATGACAGAATTGTTCATAATTAGACATTTCAGCACAAATTTGAATTCTCATGGGGCTGATCCAAAAACAGTTCTCCAGCAAAGCATGTATCTGTTTAAACACTTACTGTGGAAGAGATCAATCCCACTGCCAGAGCAGTAAAACACATATTTGCTGTGATAGCATAGAAGTGGGTCACAGTTTACCAGAAGGAATCACTTACTGTACAGAGCTGTTAGACTTTATTTCTGTTCATTTGGAATTTTTGAGTTATGCCCTGTCACAGCTGCAGGCGTGCAAGTGCTGTGTTTATATTCTGTGTTAGTCACTGAGAACATAAAGAAGAAGAAAAAGAGGGTATTTCCTCAGCACGAGGATGCTGAGGCCCTGGCACAGGTTTCCTGGAGAAGCTGTGGCTGCCCCATCCCTGGAAGGCTGAGTTGGATGGGGCATGGAACAACCTGGGATAGTGGCAGGTGTCCCTGCCCATGGCAGGGGATGAAATGAGATGTCTTAGGGTCCCTTCCAACCCAAACCATTCTATGGTTTATTTCTTTCTAGGCATGGTATTGTTGTTTTGGGAGATAAAGAGTAAAACTGAAGCATTTTAAAACAGCCCTCAGGATGGTTGGTTGTCTACAGGCATCAAAGGATGCACCTGAGTTGGTGCTGAAATGGTTAGTTAATAATAGGGCTGGGAAATCAGCTTTCTGCCTGGCACAACTCTTCAGGAATCCTGCCAGCAGCCAGTAGCTGAAAGCCTCACTAAAACCAACAGGACAACACTATTAAATGCCTGAAGTCTTAAATGATTTGTGGTTTGTCAAGGTGACACACTTATGGTCTTCATGGAAGTGCAACCTGAGAGACATCCCTGCTATTTACAGAGATGTGTAAACAATGCAGCTTGGGAGTGTTTATGTTGTCATTACAGGAACAAAATGTTATCTGCATAATTACAAAGTTATATTCTGATAGGGATTCTTATTTAAGCCTGTTACATGCTCCAGCAAAGCAGAAAATCCCTTCCTGAGCACCGTTAATAATGGAGCATTAAGAATACACTGTTTTCTTTTCTTGCTTTGTATGCATTTATTTATTTTTAAAACAACTGTTTTCTGGTGCTTTCTAGGATTTTTTTTTTTCCCGGGTGCTGGAGGGAACATTTCCCTGGAGCTGGCTACAGGAAGCAATGTCTGTACAGCCATATCTGATAATGTTCCCTGTGCCTTACTGGGACCAGCTCTTTCCCTCCACAGTCTGCAGCAGAGCCTGGGACAGGGAATTTAGGTGGGCAACGGAGTGGACAAGGTTTGTCAAGTCTGGGGAAGTGCATGGCCTAGGAGAGGGTGATAATGTTCACAGATTTCTCTCTGTAAAGATTAAACTGAACTTCATTGAGCAAAAAGTCATAATATTTAGTGGTGAGCTTGGCAGTATTAGGTTAATGGTTGGACTTGATAATCTTATAATTTTTTTCAAACCTAAAAGATTATGTGGTTCTGTAGGATGTCAGAGGACTAAAATCTCTTATTCTCCCCCTGGCAATCTTATTAGCAGAATTCAGTGAAGTGAAAATGCCCTCAGGGATGAACTCACATCTGGGCAGTACCTCCAGGATGGAGGGCCCTGGGAATCCTTCTTGGGGGCTTTTCAGGATGTGCTGTTATGCAGGGTCCTTGTAGCTGTTGGTGAGTGGCTTCTCAGGAGGCTCCACCAGCCATTTCTGATGGGCTCAGCCACCTGAGCTTGCTGAGCCAGCCCTGTCCTCTCCAGACCCGGGGAACAGAGGTGCTTCATCATCCTGTACAGACTTGTGATGAGTTTGGGAAATATTAAATAATGTTCTTTGAAATGAAAAGGGAAGGGAAGGAGTGGGAACCCCACAAAGGGAAGCTGGTGAGAAGGAAGACAGGAGGGGAGGGCAGATAGGGCAACTCTGGCAATTAAGTCTTCCTGGGGGCAGCCCCCCATCCTGGGCAGAACCTGCCTGGCTGCTCCTTCTGCTGGTCCTGCTTATGCACAACAGGACAAACAGCCAGTGATAATAAAAAAGAACCATGATCAATCAGGTTTTGCTTGTTGAGTCACTGGGAATTTGTGTCTGGAAAAGCTGAGGAACCTCCTCCATTCAGTGCTGTCTCCAGCTGAGCTATCATGGTTGGACAGCGAGCAGGGCAGCACTCCAAGGAGCCTGGCTTCCTGCAGGGATTCATTCCCACACTGCAGTGTCCTGTAGTGGGAGGACGGCTTAGCAGGAAACCCAGACCTGCTCCGTGCAGTTTCCTGCAGTTGTCCATGGATGGATCTCCCGGTGATGTGGGGAATGAGCTGATCTTGCCAGTTCTGTTGAGGCACAGCAGTAAATTAAACAGTGGTAAAAGAATGCAGGATCGACCCCTTTCCTGGGCACTTTCAGGACTGGAAGAGTAACACCAGTGTTGAGGGGCTTTATTGTGGACATGTGCACGCTTGGATTCAAGGCCGGTGGCTACACTGAGGAAACGTTTAGTGTGCATAGGAGGAGGGAAAACATCTATTTTCTTGTGCCAGTGCAAAGGATGACTAATTACACCAGCAACAGCTGCAGTGCACTTGAAACTATAGAAGATCAGCTGATCCCTCCCATGCTTCCCCAGCCAACCGGCAGCACCTGAGCCCTGCCAGGTAAAAACCAGGCTCTGTGCTTTGTCCAAGTCATTAGAGCTCCACTTGGAGAGAAGTGAGCAAGGAACAAGCTTTGCTTCACTGCTTAATATTGCTCAAAAAGAAAAAAAACCCCAAAAACCTGGAATAAATATTTCAGTCCAAAGTAATATTTACTTGGGTGCTTAAAACTTTGTAAAATGCCCTGAAGGTCACAAGACATTCATCCTGCTGTGTATTTCTCTTTAAGAAGGTGCTTGTAAGTACTACTGGAACACATGTGTGATGAGGGGTTGCCATGGCAAACAGGTTTTGGCACTATTTAAGAGAGAGTTTTATTGCACAGTAGAATAAATAAGCATGTTAAAGCCACATACAGTAACTTGTTGGCACATACATTAATGCTCCCAAGGGCTGCAATAATTTAAGCACCCTCCCTTTAAACATTTTTCAGTGTTTTTTCTTTTTTATTGACTACATGCATTTAGTATTAGGGCTAGGAATGTCCCATTTCCACCCTCTTTTGAAGTGAGTAATTGAGACAAAAAAAGAGGACTGTCTAATAAATCGTAAAGGGGCATTGTGCACAGACAAGAGGGGCAATTTTCCCATTCCTAGCATACATAAGGATAAGCCAGCGTGAGACCTGTCTGTGTTCTAAATCCTGACTTGCTCCCTCTAGACACAGGAGTAGATTGGTGTTTTTATATTTCTGATGGAGCCTGAATAATCAGGAATAGTTTCACACCGTTTTCTGCAGTTTCTGTCTTGCTCTGTTGTGCCAACCCAGTCTTCTCCCACATCACAGAAGCAAACTCATTCCTTTGACTTTACTCATTTTGTGAGCCACCTGCTCTGTTCCCAGTTTGGCTCCCAGTTCACACCAGTGGGTCCCAGCAGGCCTGGAAACGCTCCCAGTGTTGAGGAAGTGCTGCAGGGAGGCAAGAGGCAAATCTGTGCCTGTGAGAGGGCTCAGGTTTGTGGTACTCTTAAAGGCAAACATAAATTACATTTATAATGAAAGCTCTGGTTTAAGAAGAGTTATTAGTGCATTAGTCCGGGCTTTATTAGCTCGGAGGTTTCACAGCCGTGTGGGTGTGACACTGGCTCCCTCTTCTGTGGGAACCAGTAACTTTTCTGGCTTGGAGAACTTTGAAGCTGCCAAAAGCAGATGAAGCCCACAAAACTTCCCCCGTCCCTCCCACTTCAGCACATTGGTATAAATCACATTATTGTGGATGTGATCAGATAACGTGAGGCAGGGGCATGGCTGCCTCCTCCCCTGGGGAGAGAAGGATGGCCAGGGTATTCAGCTGGAGCTGGAGGTAACTGTGCCTTGTTTAATACTGGGAGACTGGTGAGTGGGATGGACCCAATTCTCCTTAGTTTATTGGGGAAGAGTGACAGAAATTACATCTCACCCTAAAAGGAGAGTCAGCAGGCAGTGCTGACTCCCATTACACTCAGAGGAAAAAATAACTTTTACATATTCCCTCTGGTTTTAGGATGAAAGCTGTAACTTATTTTACTCTTAGAACCCTTTTCCCCTCCTGGCTCATCACCAAGATTATCCCACAGACTTCAGTAAGGCTTGGACTGATCATCAGAGCTACTTGTTTCTCAAGGCCAGGCTGGATGGGGCTCTGAACAACCTGGTCTAGGGGAAGGTGTCCCCTCCCGTGGCAGGGGATTGGTACCAGATGATCTTTCCGGTCCCTTCCAACCCAAACCATTCTGTGATTCTCTTCTATGATTCTGAACTTTCCTGCACACTCATCAATTGCTGAAGCATGCTCGAGCCTCAGGAAACAGGGGAGAGAAAAAGAGAGTTCATTATTTTATGAAAGGTACATGTTTGTAACAGTGCATACTGATGGCTTCATTATGAATTACAGTTTGCTCAATAGGAGGATTTCTGCGGGAGGGACAGTGTGTAGGGCAAAAAGAAAGGCAAAGGGAAGGAGGTGATTTTTATGCCTGTAAACGTGTCTCCTGGGCATAACCAGAGTGGAAGATGTACCATTTCCTTCTAGCTGTTTGGATTTGTTTGCAATTAAAGTCTAGTGGAGCTGTCAGGGGCTGTTGACAAATATATTATAACCAACTTAGGTTAAGCGAGTTACTTAAAATTAATCCATCCCTGCACAATACTCCTGTTTCACTTCAGAAGAATGTGCCAGGAGGAATGAGTACAATCCTGACCATGTTGGGAGAACCTCCTCAAGGTGGAAATTTGCAAATAGGGCTACTGTAGTATGTAATGAGAAGCTGCAGGGCTTTCAATTATCCCACATAGTCTGTCTCTTTGCAACTTGACTGACAGCTAATTATGCTGGTGCCATTTTTTTGGCGGTGGAATTTAATCTCCCAGATGGAAAGCAAATCAATCTGCCCATTGCTGCAGCTGAGGCATACTTTGGCTCAACTTTAATTTATTCTCCTAAGCCTGAGAAGGTTAGTCATTTCAAGGTACAAAAATATCAAATTTCTTCTCTTAACCAGGCTGCTGAAAAAGTGGGGAAAAGTTGGGATTTTATGGGCTGCGCTGTGAAATGTCGTTGCTCCTTCCTCTGTATTAGGAAACAGCAGTATCATCTCCCCTTGATTCCTGGTCGTGGACTCTAACAAGGAAGAAGCATTTATGAGCAGGTTGCTAGTGATAATGGTTAAACATGAGTTGTGGAGGCATTAAGTGGGATTCTATGGAGGAGTGAACTAAATCTCTGAAGAACTTGACACAAAAAGGAATCGGTGGCAATTTTCAAGCACTTTAGCCAGTGTGCAATAGCCTGGTTCCCTTTGGGTTTCATGCCAGGGATATAAATACAATCCTCCTACTTACCTGCACTCTTCAGGCCTATCAATTATGCTGCTCCCTCGGAGTTGCTGTTACAAATTTAGGTATTACTGTTCTCTGTAAAACCAGCACAGAGCAGGGTATGTGACTGGTTATCACAGGCTACAGACCTCATCTTCGAGTAGCCAGCACCTGCAGCTCCTGTCAATGCTGTTTCTGAGGCTAGAAACCCCAATTTTAGCTAGGATCAAGGGGAAGGGAGCTCACAAAAACTTGGTGCTAATGAATGCTGGAAAATCAGAGCCTTATTTTTCTGTAAACTTTTGCCTCTCTGGTTGTTTCTGCCCGAGTATGGTTCTGATGCCTTCTCTGTGAGTTATTATTTTCCCTTTTGGGGTGTTTTTTCTGAACTCTCTGGAAGTGTTTAAGGCCAGGTTGGTCTGGGCTCTGAGCAACCTGGTCTAGTGGAAGGTGTCCTGGCCCAAGGCAGGGAGTTGGAATGAGATGATCTTTAAGGTCCCTCTGACCCAAACCATTCTAGGACTCTGATTCTCCTCTGGGTTTTGGAGAGTTTATACAAAGGTTCCAAATTTCCCTCCTTACTGAAAAAAGCATTTCTGAAGGTGCATTGCTCACACCTAATGACTCCAGTTCCAGTCTTCCTCACATTTTTACAAAACCACAGTGACTCTTCCTTAGTACACTTGGTGCCTGAAGGGTTACATGCTCTCCCATCTAGCTATTAACACCTATCTTTTTGTATTTCCATATTATCCTATGATTGTTGATACTGCTCCCAATGGACCCTTGAGTTGCGTTTCCCAATTGTGATAAAATCCTGTACATGGAAGCATTTTTGGTGACAAATCTCTGGAAATGTCCTGATGTCCCATTGGTACATTTGTTGTCCTGCTGCATGCTGCGTTTCTGCAATATTATGGTTAAGAGGGTTTGAGTTATTAATCTAAAATTATTTTTTTTTTAAATCCATCATTCACTAAACAATTAGAGCGATTATTTGTTCTCAATTATGCTGTTGAGTTTAAATGCTGATGATAAAATGTAGTGTCAGACCTGTAATCTGAGTCAAGCACATGTAAGCAGTGCAGTCACACCTATTCTTTGCCCAGTTGTCTGAAAATAGGGAGCAGTGAGGTCTCCAGGCTGCAACAGAGATCAGGACAGGCAAAGTCTCTGCCACATGTCTGCACCTCCTGTCAGGGTCGTCCTTGCTCAGTCACCTGACTTCTACTGATGTGAATTGAAAATGCTACTGGCCACAAAATGCTTTTAAGCTTTGAAAGCATTGAAAAAGTTAAAGAATGTCTGTTTCAACTGCTGTGTTGAGGTAAAATCCAAAATGAACTTGCCAGTAAGAGCAGAAGCTGTAAAGGCATCTCACTGAGATTTTTCCATGTGTGGTCTTTCCAAAATGTGGTTTTTTTTTTTTTTGCAAGTGGAGCTTGCATGTTTAGCTCCAACAAGCAAAATGCCAGAGAGATTGCCAAAGTAATGGCATGGCCCCAGTGCACACATTAGCAGGAATTTCTCCTCTTGTTTTCCTTGTTATGAATGTAACCTGATATGTTACTTTTTAGGTTCTTGAATATGTGCCATAACCTACTTGGGCTGCCTGAGGTCAAGCTTGTTCTGGGATCTCCGGCTCTCCTGACAGAGCCTGCTGGATTTTGGGACCTTGGAGCAGCATTCCTTGGGCTGTGGGAGATGTGGGTGAGCATGGACGGCTCTGGGCTGTTGGATGAGGAAGAAGAGGATGCTCTGGTGTTTGTATGGAAGGGAGAATATGGTGATGCCCCAAATGAGACCAGCTCCAACGCTGCAATGATGTGGGTTTTTTCCCCTTACAAAGGCACCATAATTCCAGGAAATAAAATGGCACATCACAGGTGATCTCAATGAAATCAGCCAAGCTATTTATGGAGCCCACAGCTGAATAAGGAGATGAGACGTGAGGCCAGAAGAAGCAAGTCCATGTGATCTGAATTACAATTCAGTTTGCTTTAGGCTTTTCTAGTTGATAGACAAATGTTGGCCCTCCCAGCCTGGTGTAACAGTGTAAGAGAGAGCTATTAAATGCCATTGGAGGTTGTACTTTGAAATACCTAGAAAATATCTGTGGATAAACACTTCTGTTGACATTAAAGCTTTAAGAGTTTACAATAAAGTGATATTTAATTGTCGTGGGTTTACCCAGGAAGGGTCAGTCTTTCAAGTGACCTATGGTGCAGGAAGTAGTGCACCTTGCTTCCTGGGAAACAGAGCCAGTGACCAGCTAGTTTTGAGTATTGATGGGTGTATAATCCAATTAAAAGTTGTTCCGCCTCCAGGGAAAAAAACATATTTAAGAGAGATACACCTGAGAAAAAACCCTCTTTTCCTGTCCTGTTGCTGCCAGGGAAGCAAGTCCTGTGCTTCTCTCTCTGGTAAGGCTGGGCCCTTGCCCTTTGGAAGGGAGTTTGCAGCAGCAGTGCAGCTGAACGTGGGGGAGGACCCGGCCTGAGATCTCTGGCTGCTGGGCAAAACATTTTAACTACAGCGGGCAGGGGCCGGGCCGGCTCCCTCCGGGCCGGCTCCCTCCAGGCCGGGTCAACTTCGCAGAGCCCAGCCCTTGCTCTGGGCCGGGCAGAGGCCAGGCCGGCTCCCCCCAGGCCAGGCCAGCTTCGCAGAGCGAGGCTATTGAGACTCTTAACTGCTTCTGCAGCCCGGCTCAGACTTTTTAAACAACCCGGGAAAAATCATGGGACTGTCGCAGAGGCCCGAGAAAGAAATTAACCCTTTCGTTACCCAGATAAAACTTGCAGAAACTGATCTGCTCTTGCACAGATAGAAGAAGAGTGAGGACACTTACAAAAACACAGCATAGAGACTCAAAGTCAGTGAGAGAAGCAGAGCTGAAGCTTAGAGGGAAGGAGCATGAGGAGTGCTACAAAGTAAAAGCTGAAAATTCTTCTGTGAAACCATGATTGAGACCAAGCTAAAATATTCCCTGTAATATATGACAAATGGTCTAAGGGGGGATGTGACGTTCTACCTGCAGCCAGTGCAGCCAGTGAATCAAGGCACCTGTGTGAAGATAAGTAGATATTGAAGTAATTGCAGCCTGATGAGAAATTTGAGCAGAGAAGAGAAGAAGCTGTAATCCAGATCCCTTGCCCCGGGGAATGGTCAAAGGAAATTTACATTGCCAGTCATAGAAGAAGGGGATTTCTTTGCGGCAGTAGTAGAACAACTCATCCTTAAAAAAACACCCCATGAACTGTCATAACCCACCGTAGTAGCAGTGGGAAAGCTACTGGTGTGGGAGGGACGTTCCACAACAAGCAGAGATCTTTTTCTCCTGGGCGGCTGCTAGTTGTGAGGCTGAAAACCATAAGAACTGTATTTCTTGTGGAAAAGTCAACATGGTAAAGCAGGAGAAAACTCCTCTCCCTAAATGACTGAAGAAAGACTAATTTAGAAGTGGTAAACTGACTGAAAGTCAAAGTGTTGTTTTTTTGTATTGTCATTGAAAAAATGGAGAGGTGGGAAGAGCAAAAGTGTTCTGACGGGTTTGTTCTGGTTCTTAATTTTTTTCTTCCTTTTAAGTCTGTTAATAAACTTTCTTTATATTCTTTAAAGTTTGAGCCTGCTTTACCTACTCCTAATCCTTATCTCACAGCAAAATTAAATAAAATCTGGTAAGTGTGCTGGTGTTTAGCCAAAAAAACTCAGGTGCAGAACTCAAACCACTACATTAATACAGTAAATTCTACACTGCAAGCAGATCAGGATTCTGTGATCTGAATGCTCAGTGTGATGCACACTCCCCTGTGCTGAAAAAATCAAGGCCCACTTCACTGCAAGTTAACTGCTCAGATGAGGTTTCTTATATTTTTCAATTCTTTTAGTGACATCTAGTGAAATCTGGGGAAAGTGCAAGTTCAGTTGAACTCCAAGCATCAATACAACTGCAGCAGCAGATGCTTCACAATTAAATGCCTGAAGTACTGCACCTTATTTCATTTACTGTCCCTTAAGCTGCTGTCTTTAAGGAAAGTACCAAATGCATTTTGGCCATTAAAAATTTTAAAGTTTGAGATCATATTCTGGTCAAACACTTTATGCATTGGAAGCACAAAAATAATTTACTCTTTGCTTCTTCTAACTTTGGGTGTATATTTAGAATAACTTTTGTTTTAGATTTTAAATTTTGCCTTCTGTTATTGGTGCTGTTGCTCCTCTACACTTGAAGGCTCCAAGTATTTTGACTTCTACACAAAACACCCCAAACTTTTGTAGGAGTTCAAGGCACACATTTTCAATATTTGGTATTCCTGAGCTTACTGAAAAGTCAGATTTTGTCTGCTTGTTGCTCTGGACCAATCCAGAGTGGACATGAAATACTTTTTCATCAGCAAATGAAATTTTTAACAGAGATGGAAAGCGTATGCTCCTACCTAGAAATCAGCTAAAAACTTCAAAGGAAGAGCTGCCTCTCTCAGAGCAGCATCCACATGCAATAGCTTTTAAAAGTGTAACCTCTTTCTTCTAAAAGTACAGACCCAAGTGGCTTCCATAAAGGTCGATGTTGGTCTGGAGTTCAGCTGTGCAAAGGATAGGGCAACCACTACAAACAGGGCTCATAAATGTTTGGAAAAAGTACAGTGTAGCTTCAAACAGGCCAATATTAGGTGACTGGAAATAATTCAAAACATCTTAGGCCTTGGTTGATCTAAAAGGCTTCAACCTCCCCAACTGAATACGCAATTAGGGCAGATTCTGAACAGGAGGCTCTGAAGCAACAACTGGGAAGTGTGAACACTCTCTGGAAAAATCCCAACTGTGAGTGTCACTGAGCACACTCACATCCAGCCAGAGCAGGGAAGATGCCCAGCATGTCCAAACAAGCTTCCAGGTCACTGGGTCTGATCTGCTCTCATCCCTCTCAGAGCTAACTTTTCAGAACTTAAAAAATAAAGGCTTAAGGGAAAAATCAATCCAAGTACTCCAAGAGCAACAGTTCAAACATTTTACTAAATCAATTCACACAGTTTCAAAATTGTAAATATATTTAAGGACAACAGGGTTTCTGTATTTTTTTTTCTTCCAGAATCATGAAGACAATAAACAAACACAAATTAGGTTTATAGCATCTGTTCTTTTAAAAAATGAAAGGAACGCCACTTGATGTATTGATAAAGCACCACAACACAGTTACAAAATAGGGTTGGCCTGTTTCTTTCACAAGTAAAAGACTACATACTGCTAGCAGCTTCCTGCTTCGATCCATACTTCATTAAAATAAAACTATAAAATCTCTAGATTACACTAACTTCAGACAATGCCTGGTATAACAGTGCATTAACAGCAGTAATGCCAACTATCAGTGCCAACATAAAACAGTTTAGAGAGGAAAAACCAAACAAAAAAATTCCAAAACGAAACAACAAAAACCCCACCTGTATTCCCCTAGATGAGCAAAATTTAAAATAAGGGATGCTCTGCCTCACAATGAGTTAAGGATTTGGGAATGCTGATGGGTGGAAGAGGGGGCTGGTACTGTAGCTTTCTAGGCTTAGTTGGCATCTAGTTTGGCCATTTCCTGCACGTATATCCCTATACTCTCGCTGTCGAAGAGCACGAAGTACACTGTCTTGATTGAAGAGGACATGGTTGACACAAAATAGCTGGAGATGGCTTTCAGGATCAGCTGAGCAGCTGTTTGCTTTGGGAAGCCATTTCTAGAAGGAGAGATGAAAGAAAGAAAGAAAATCAAGACTTGCTGAACCAGCTTTTGATGGTTTAACCTCCCAGGGAAGGCTCCGGCTTTTCTCTGACACCTCACAGTAAATAAAGCTGCAAAGGCAGTGTTTACAGTCTGAATTAGAATCTACAAACTTGTTGATTTAGGCAAGACTTAAAATTCTCAAACAGAAGAAAAGCATTCCTAAAATATGAATACAGAGTCTACACACATTGATGGGTTAATTATCTGATGGGTGAATTATTCTCATTTAACCAGTAAGAGCCTGCTGTGTCCTGGAAAGCAGCATATATATGTGTTGGAGCTGCAAAGTTAAACCTGGCCTGAAAGCAAAGCAACTGTTAAAGAAAAGTAGAAAGGGACAGAGAAGTTGACATAGTATATAAAACATTAAAAGACCCAAAGTACAAAATGGTCTTACCACTATTAATGGTGACTAAGCACAGGATTTTACAGGGCCTAACCTGACAACCTTTCTCACAAACTTCTTCACATTTTTAGCTAGGAATCCTTGTCTGAAAGATTCATCTAATCTTAAAACAAGTCAAGCATAAGCAGAATGGTCTGAACAAAGCTATGACCTGGACTGTGAATGTTATAGGTCATGGCAAACTCCTGGAATTACACCTGGTAACTGCTTGGAACGTGGCCTGGACTTTGTTGCTGTGTTACTCCTGAAGTGCTGCTGCTCACCCAGACCATGGTTTTGCTCTGCCAAATTCTGAGCCCTCCCCCAGCTTCAGTGACGTGCACTCTGTAGTCGGTCTGAAGGTGATGGGACATGATCACTCTGTCAGGAGCAGCACCCAAAAAGAATCTGAAAGAGCCTGTTGAACACCACTGGTTCCTTGACATGCACTTGCAGGTATCTGATAGTTAAAACTCCCCATCATAAAGTATGTACTGTTAATACTACAAATAATTTACAGATTACACAGATGTGTGAGTTTCTCAGGATTTCCTGAGCAGTTCAAAGAAGCTGGGCTAAATTCACCTCTGGCTCTAACGTGAACATTTCTCAGCACTTGCTCACTGAAGCACCACACTGGTAGTAAAATGCTGTTGTAATCTCCCTCTTATTCTGTGCTTCACACCAAATGTGAAGGGCAACTGCCTGCGTCACGGCCCACTTGCTGCACATTGCCTTACCAAAAAATATTCTCAGAGAGCAATTCTGTGTCAGTCCTGCCTGTAATGTGATATTATGCATGCTGTCTTGAAGATAATGTTTGTGGTATTTCAAAGATGATGGCATGAAATAGCTTACACTGTTTTTTCTTTTCTGAAAATGCCCATTTTTTCCTTCTATTGAAGAAGAAAAAAAAAAAAGGAAAAAGCATTATGGGAAAAGCTTGTACTCTTGTAAAGCCAAATGAGCTGGTCAGGGATAATCAGCTGTATGAGAAGTTAATCAACTGAGAGCAGTTATGACACAGGAGCTACTTAGGAGTCAGCAGCCTCCACACCTGAGCACTTGCAGGTTACTTGTGAATGCTGCATCCTGGCACACGTTGAAGAGATCTTTCAGGAATTTTGCTCTTTAACTGTCATGCAGGGCAGCATCAAAAAGGGGATAATACACTGTTTCTGAACTGTTCTCAGGCGTCTCTGAAGCCACACAACTTCCAAGTGTTCTGGCAGGGCGTCACACCAGGGCACATGAAAGAAGAGTGGCCTGGTGAAAGGAAAGCATGGTCCCAGGGAAGCCAATAACAATCCATTGCTCAGGACACCTCTCCCAAAAGAAATGAAAGAGACAGAGCAGAAAATTCAGCAGAAAGGTGCTGGCCTGATGGCCATGTGTGGGCTGCAAGAAACAGAAGCCTTATGCATTGATCTATGGGTCTGAGTTAAATTCTTGTGAAAAGGCAATTTGGGACTTTCGCCAAATCAGTGTCAATTCAGATCAAAGTCAGAGCCTCAGAATGAAATCCCTTCTCTGAGGATGATTTCATGTTCAATCCCTAACTCTCCTTTCCCTTTTCTCCTGCTGGCCCTACCAGACTGAACTCCAGGCTACCTCTGAACAGAACCCAAGTTGTGCTTTCCATAAGTTGGCTGTAGCTGAGCATCTGGCCCAATGAATGCTACAAGTATGCTATTTTATTTCCCCTCATGATTTATTTGAACTGCCCTCATGTAATCCCATTCCTCAACTATAAAAGAGAATGAAACTGTTTATGTGGGTTTATTGGGTGATGTCTGCTTGACAGATGCCTGTACTAGAACAGCTGCATACATGTGGTGTCTTTGGCATTTGCTATCTCTTAAAGCTTTACTTTTTTCTTTTTTTTAAAGCTTTTGACTTCATAAAAACAAGTAGAGAGTATTGTCAGAATATATTATGTTCTCTCCAAAATTAACTTATGCTTGAGTATCTCTAATTAAGGGGGAAAAAAAGGAAAAATACATAACCTCATGTATTACTCAAGGCCTTTTGACTCCTCTCCATCTTTTAAAAGCACCACTTCAACTGGCTCGAGTAAGAATGACGTGTATATGCCAAGTGGAGAACTTGCCCCAGATCCTGCCTGTTAGTAACCAGATTTCAGAACAGAATGTGAATCCTGATGATTGTTCAGGGCTTCATCATCTTCCAGTACCAATCACCTACTTCGCAACAAGGGCTGGGAATGGTTCTTTGCTGGGAGCTATCCAGAAGAGACAGGGCTGTGTGGAAGATACTTTACATGGCCTCACTTTTACATAACCAATTCAACAGTCACTCTGCACTCTCCACATTACTCCCTGGAGGAACAGAGTTTCTCCCAGAGAGCAATTCAGAGCTTCTCTTTGTCCTGACCAGCCTGTGACCCTGACAGCTCATTCTACAGGTTACTGTGAACCCTCTGCTCTCTTTCTCTACTGTTCTGCAGAGTTTGCTCAAGTTATCTCTTTAAAATGATACACATGCTAATTAACCTTAGCTGGAGATTTGTATGATGCAAATTGCTTAAATTTATCATCCTAGTGAAACTTTTATTTCTTGTCATTCACCCAAAACCTCAAATACTGTTTTCTGTCCTAGCCCACAGAATATGCAAGAATTAATTTAGTGTTGCAAGACAGCACAATGGGAAGAATATTCTTGCTGTACACCAGCCAACTTCTTTCATGGCAAACTCAAGAGGGTCAGTTGTTCAGGGTTAGAGACACAACTGTGTAATTCAACCTAGGTTTGGCCCCTGGTCTTCATATTGAGCCATCACTGAGGGCCAGGTGTTCCCAACCTCCCTCTGCACCTCAAACCCAGGAGCCTCAGACTAAAGGTGCAGTCAGTCTGGATTGAGACTCTTAAGAACATGATCCAACTTTCAAAGGCACTGAGCACACTGTACAGAGCCAGAGGACCTGAACTTCAGACTTAGGGTTTCAAAGACCTTGGCAAGGGTTTTTAAGGTCTTTTTTTTTT
>VZTJ01004259.1:0-83940 GCA_013397795.1 Orthonyx spaldingii | reverse complement strand
TTTTTTTTTTTTTAATGAAATAGTCCCATGATGTAAACTGCATGGAATTCAGCTTATGGATTTTGGATGAAAGCTTGAAGTGACTCTGCAAATCCTGACAACCAAGGCACTTTAGGTTTGCTGGTTAAACAAACACTAAGCCATGTCTTCTGGCCATCCTAAGACAGGTAAGTTTCATTATGCACTAAAATCAGGCAAAAGAGACCCCTTTTCTTCATGTTCTCTTCCACATCTCCAATTTATATGAATGAATTGATAGTCTGAAAGAAGTATTTTAATATTCTCTTGAAAGTTTGTTTTATGCTCTTTATCCCATTTGCATGCTTTAAGATTCTGCAGGGATCACTATGAGATCTGCCAAAACTGAACCAGTATTCAGGAAAACCCTGCAGGCTCCATGCACTGCCTGAACAAACCTAGAAGAAACAGTTCTTTTAGGGAGCTGATTGAAACAAAGAAGAAAAAAGCCAGCATTGCAGCAATGTGTTTTTCACATGGGAAGGGACTGGAACACCAGATGGCACTTGGAGAATGTGACCTATTTGGCATCAGGTTTGCCTGACAGCCTTACCTGCCACTGCCAATGGAAGGAAACGCGATTGATTTCAGCTTCTTTTCATCAGCCAGAGCCAGGCAGTTCTTCACTGTCTTTTCCAGCAGCTCCTCGCATTTGTCTGAGCCCCAACCTGGGCTGTTACAGTGGATCACAAATTTTGCAGGCAGTCCATGGCCAGCACTGACAACAGCTAGGAAGAATTCAAAAACGAAACATAATTGCTTTCCTCTCTTTAGGATTAAAGGAGTGTACATGTGATTAAAATAGCAAACAATCAACAGACATTCCTTTAGCCCCTGTGAATGTTTTAGATTACAAATCACACAGCCTTAAAATATAACATGATTAGAGAGACTTTGTATTTTCCATTTCCAGCTGCATTTTGCTGTGATAATTTATAAATCATAGCTAGGATTGAGCTTATTTGAGAAAGAGAGCAAGAATTCATGGCTGACATCAAAGGAAGCACATTTATACTGAGGATTGGGTAAGGAGAGTGGCAGTATCTGTTAGAACCCAAACCCAGACAAGGGATGATCTTGCTTTGGTTGGGTTTACTGCAGAGCTACAGTAAATATCAGGATGCTGGACAGGCACAAGGAGTTATGACTTCAGTGACCTTCAGCTACTCCTGCTAGATGTACAGAGTGTTCAGCTGGCTTCTGATCATACCCCAGCCCAAACTGGAGCAGTTCAGAGCTACTAGTGCTCTGCAAACCCCTAAGGAAGGATGGAAAAGAGGTGAATTAAGATTCTGGCTTTATTTCCAGCTTTGTCTCTGAGTAACTCTAATGAAGACATTTTGTGTGATTTCAAGACTTTGGGCCTGCCTTATTTTAGTTTTTTTGTGTATGGGTCATCCAAGATCACTTGAACAACGCTGGGCTTAGTTTCTCTCTTTCATCACATTCTTGACAGAGGGGTGGAGAGGATGCATTTACAGATTTGCAATGTTTGATTCACACTGTTTGTGTAACACCAGGCCAGGCCTTGTACATACAAAGACATGAAGAAGAATTTTTACCATGCTAATCATATCTTATCACCACAATACTACCATGGACATGTGGCAACTAAGAAGATGCAGCAGACCCTGCCTACAAACTGCTGACAGGCAGGGATTGTCCAGATGAGAGGCCTCCTTCTCTGCAGGAGAACAAGTTCTGGATTCACCATTTCCCATCACAGAGCTGTGCTCTGCCTGCCAGAAACCAGGGTAACAGGATCTCTGTCATTTCCAAACTCACTGGGCTGTGGTTGCAAATAAAAAGTTGGAACTTTGGTTTGTTAAAAAAAAAAAAAAAAAAGGTGGCAGGAAGCAAACCATCCTAATCACAAGCAGAGAGAAGAAAAACATCTATCTGAAATCTCACAAGAGCATAGAATGAGCCTTCACAAAGAGTCAGCCCCTAAAATACTGCACAAAAGTGTAGGTATAAAATGGCAGCTTATGTCTTCACAAAACCGTAATCAAAATACCAACAAGTTTTTAAAAAAAATTAAATAATTCAATTAAATTAAATAATTTAATTTTAAATAAAATTAAATAATAATAAGGTTTGCAAAGGTGCTTAGAGGTCTGAAATCCTCTATTCCATTCTGGAATGTTTATGAGGCATTTTGCTATTTAAGTATAGTAGAAATAACTCTTGGCACATGATCATCACGTATGGATACTATCCCATCGCTGCTCCAGGAAAGAGAAAATAGACTTTGTCATATGGATCCTGACCAGGGGTTAACCAGAACATTTTGAAGGACAATGGAAGCACAAGCATGTATGTTCTTATGGGTTTGCAGAGTCCCAACATGTTGAACCAGCCTCAGTGTTAGGCAATGTTAATTTGTCATAATGTGCAACTAAAA
Source organism: Orthonyx spaldingii (assembly GCA_013397795.1). Lineage (NCBI taxonomy): Eukaryota > Metazoa > Chordata > Aves > Passeriformes > Orthonychidae > Orthonyx > Orthonyx spaldingii. Next base: position 81,518 of record VZTJ01004259.1, on the reverse strand, counting down.
TGTTGGCAGATTCAGAATACATCATAAATCCAAGAAAAATCTATTAAAAGCAGCTGACATATCTCTAGTCAGATGTGAAATGTGGATATCATCTTTACCCTGAAAGAATAAAATACTGTATTGATACACATGACCAACTTTAATATTTCTCAGGGAATGTTTTCTAGGGTAGTCATTAATTAACTCATTAGGATTCTGATGAAGACAACTGTTCATTACCAAGAGCAGCTGTCCCTTACTTCAAATGCAAATACACTGAAATGGGAAGTAAGAGACAGAAATCCAACTATGGACTTAATCTGTGCTAGTCACATTCCAGGTAAGCATCCTGGTTATGGGCAGATTAAAGGGATGCCCATAGAATTGAGAAATCTGAAAACTGGCTATCTGTAGGATTGCAAAACGGATGTGTCAGTTCTCCTCTAGAGTCCTCCAACAAGTCCCTAATAGCCAGTTTCTCCCAGTGCAATGCAGAGCTGCCCCAGGCTCCAAGCCTGGGGCTGCCAAGCAACCCCCAGATCTGAGGGATGCACTGCCAGTTGAGAAAAAGAAACTCTTCTTTTCAACTTGCCACCTATTTGGAGCAGGGCTGGTAAGCAAGATTGTACAGAAGTTAGTAAAAAGAAAAAAATGAGCAGTTGATTCTGCATATCTGAGCAGAACAAAAATTCCAAGAAAAACTTATTAAAATTTTTAAAAAGCAAGGAAGAAACCCCCAAAGTATTAAGCTCCAGAAGTAAACAGTTGTAATTTTTCCTGTCAGAACTGAATTCTTACATCTCCCCTTCGGCTGTAGTTAGGATTCGTTTACAAAACTGTGCACACTGTGTTTATTTTTATAGCATAAACACAGATGGCAGAATCAGCCTTCTATATGAACAACATGGATCAGCAATTTCACAGATGGTGTAAAATTATATATTGCCATTATCAAACTTTATTACTCATATAGTAGATTTTTCTCCGATATTACATAAATTTAAGATAACTAGGCATCAAAAAGTCGTAAGCTTTTATAGTGATGATTTTGGCACTGATTAAACTAAGTACCCAAGCAGATGCTGAGATTTAAGCACATGCTTAAGTTCAGTGAAAGGCAGCGGCATTTCAGCAAAGCAGATGTTTAACAGAGTTGGACTCAAAAATAAGCATCTTATTGATTGCTTTTCTGAACTGTGCCCTTAATGATCAACGCTGTGTGTGCACGTACCTGTGACCAGCCTGGTTTTACTTGTAACACTGCAGCACTGCCCATTGCCCAGGTGCTTTGGTAAGAGTTACTTAAGATGCAGTGTGTGCAGCTGAACTGTGGAGAACACAAACACACAACCCTGGGGAGCTGCCTGCAGCAGCAGAGCCCAGCGCTGCTGCAAGAGGAGCAGGGCTGTGTGAGCCACGCCCCAGCCCCGCGGGGCTCTGCTCGGGGTCCCGAAGCGCAGCCTCACCTCCGGCTATGTCCAACGGCCCGTTCTTTTTGCGGAGCTCAATGACAGCTTCCACAAACTCCTTGCCGCCTTTCTTTTCCAAAGTGCTCCCTGAACAGAGAATCGTTAGTTTACTCCTCTGATCTCAGCAGACGTGTGACGCATCATTCACTTTTGTTACATCACTCTAGAGTTTTCTGCCCAAACATTTTTTGGGGACTGCAAAGTAAGATCTAAACCTTTTGGGACTTGAGAATTAGCTAGTCATTAAAAACAATAACAACAACAACAACAACAGAAAGAACAAAAAGACAACCCTAACAACCCAAAAACCTCACAGTGGTATCCCTTGCTAACATTCTCAGACTTGAATTTACTGTCAAAAAACATCTGACATGACATCCCTACCTCCTTCCTTCTCATGAGCATCTCTTAGTGTGAAAAGTTCCAGAAGAATGTGCTAGCTCAACCGTGGTTGAAGGTTCCTAATTCCTTCCCCTAGGATTCATTTCCCCTCTCCTCTTACAAATTGTTTTAAAGAGCCATTTGCCACAATAAGAATTTGAAACTCACCTGATCTTGGTCCCTGACCCCAACAGGTGGCCCCAGGAATGAAACAGTCTCGTGAGTGCAGCGGGCTGCTTTACTTGGTAACTGCCCAGCTTGTTGAGCCACCTTTAACCAAGAGGAAGAGCCTCAGAAATAAGGAGAATCTCTAAGGAACATATTCCTCCAATGAACTTCTCTAACTACAACTAAGGAGCTGGACAAAGTCATTCTGGGAGGAGAAGAGCTGTGCAGTGTGTCAGGGCAACCAAAAGGTATACTGTTTACAAAGGCAGTCCATCACTAAATGGTTTAGATCTTATTTTGCAGCTCTAGTTTTAAATATTAATATAAGAAAAAAACAGCCCAAGAAAGCATTTTCCTAACTACATAAGCATCCCACATAATTTTGCACTGTGCATATTAATTATAAAGGTAGATAAGTAAAAAGCAGTGATATCATAAAGGCTCTGATTTGAGATATTGCTTTGAAAACTGATTTCCAAAAATTCAGAACTGGGCTCTCTAAAGATCTAGACATTTATTTGGTGACACCCCTTACTTTCATTGATGAAGAAAGAAAAAAATGCAATTTCTGATGGAAGTGCACATACTATATGCTCCAAGAAGCACAGTCCCTCCTCCAAGATTGTGGTTGCTAAATCAGGTTATAGCTCTAGGAACTAAGAAGACTGCAAGATGCTTTTGTTTTACTTTTGTTTTGCTAAATTTCTTCCAAACTGAAAAGTTGAAAACAATGCATTTGTTTTCTATACAAAAACTGACTCTGTGACCCTGAGTCTATTTTGTTAGTGAGATTTTATTGCTTTTGGGGTACAAAAGCTGAGGACAATTACAAAATATATGCCTTTTCTCTGGCTTTTTCATAACCAGTTCACAACAGGGTTTGCCAAAAACTGGATTGCAACGTCAGACTGTGTAGATCAGAGTGTAATTTGCTCTTTGTGCTCATTTAAGCTTTTAAATATAAATACTTCAGCCAAACTCTTAAGAATTTTCTGAAACTTAAAGTTACCTATCCCAGCGCAACTGAGTGGGAGGATCACCTTACAAATCTCTTAGAAAAGACAGTAATGGCTTTATTTGTAGCAGCAAGGTATCTTAGGAGAGTGCTGGGAAGAGAGATCCACAGCAGCACTGAGGTGCCTGAAGCACTCTGCCCTTCAAAGGCAGGGAATTACCAGGAAGCACAACACCCTGTGCCCTTGGCTGAGCCCATCCAGCAGATGTGGCTGACTCCAGGGTCTTATAAAATCACCCTGACAGAGAAGGGATGGGGAGGGAATGAAACAGCCTTCCATTCCAGTTATATTCTTGTTGTATATATATCCATATCATTCCTATTTATATTTATATGTATTCCAGTTATATTCCCCATGAGTCTATAAACTCTGATCAGTCCTAAAACCCACGACATTCATAATCCTTAACTTCTCTTGTTTCAAGGGGAAACATAATTAAGCCTTGTGCAGAACCTAGGAACAGCGAAGTTCTATTAAGTAGGTCATTTCTTTGCCATTGCAAAGCTGTTGTACATTTAATGGAATTTAGCCTAGTTTGGTTTAATTCAATCCAGAAGGATCAGCTTTTTCCCTTCTACTGGGAATTAATTTATAATTAAAAGCAATGAACAACCATGTCAGTTTATTTCACTGAGCTCTCTTCTTGCAGCTCTGGTACAAAGAAGAGAAAAAGTAATATTTGGCATGAATGAGTGAAATATTCTGCATTTACTCCTCAATTATGCTCTTCTGATTAATAGTGAGGGTTTATATTGAAATCATACTTGACATCTATGTTGTAAATTATCTTAATCTGGCAAAGGACAGACTGTATTTAACCATTTTCCACTGCACTAGCAAGTTTCCTGATGGAAGTCTTGCTTCACAGCTTCAAGGTTAGTAGCTTATTTGCTCACAGGCATAAATATGTGTCACTCCCATGAGAATAAGATCATTATCTCATGCTTTCCAAGCAGGCATTGGTATCAGTGTGGAAAACAGCGTTAGCAGAAATTTAGGCTCTAAAATTCTCAGGATAAGCCCCCAGTACAATTAAATTGTTAGGAAAAAAACCAACAAAAAATTAAAAAAAAATTTAGATGGGTAAAAGTTAATCATTGGAAGCTAAGCATTTGTGCACTTCTTTCTTACAGCAGTCAGGGGCAACAGGAACCTACGCTAAGGAATGAGCAGTCCAGCTTTAAGAGACAATTTTCTTTGTAGGGTAGCAAAGCATTTCTTTGTCACAGGGTAGGAGACAGGCACATTGGCTAAACGGGTCTGACAGACTTTGGAAGCATATTGTTCAGGTACAGGCTACTATGAGACTCTGCATATTATTTAGCCAGCCAGGTCACAGTGTTTCTGCCCAACAGGCTGACCAGAGCTACATTTCTCTGGGTGTTACTCAGAAAGCAGCCCTTTCAGAAAAAGCAGGTGGTGCAGGACGTGTCCCTCCAAGTCAGTACTGCAAACAAGGCCTCAGGCATGGGAGAGCCCATTCTCACAGCGATGGTGATGTCAAGATGAGATGCAGAACAGAGGCTAGGATCAGCTGACTTATTTTTAAGCATTGCCAGCAACTTCTGCATTCAGTCCAAATTCTGATTTGCCTTCTCAAATTATCAAGGCAATTCAGTCAAAGTACTCCTACCCTTTTACAAAATCCTTCAAAATTCCGTATGCAGAGAGGGGTAAGAGAAGGGCTAGGAGAAGAGTTACTCAGGGGACAGTTAAGGTGCCTGAATTAAGAAGTCTGTCCTGTTTCCTGTCATGCCTTCTCATCCGTGTAACTCAGATGAGCGATGTGTGTGCAGCACTAGCCTGGGCTTGTGGGCATGAGGACCGTGGAGCAGGGCTAGGAAGGCCCTTGGTCCATGAGAATAATCTTAAGAGTTGGAAAATACAGACAGGTTAGATCCAGCACGTGAATCCAGATGTGAACATCTGAAACTTGGCATGGTGCACTGGAACTGGTTAGAAATCTAAAGATCAAGACTCAAACCACATTCAAACCAGGCACTTAACATGTCAAACCAACAACGTTATAATTCATTTCCCTTGGTCACGTGCCTGCATTTAACGCACTGCTCCTGCACTTCAGTTTTGGTGGTGCACTCCATTGTTACTTCTGAAAGGTTGATTTGGCGATAAAAACCAAAAATGCCCACTAGGTTTGTAATTGTTCATTTCTTGTTATGATCAGTCAGGACTGCTGGAAGTGAGAAATGAATGCAAATCTGCATAGCTACAACAAGCTGGTGGCTGCTGATCGACCATGCACACACAAACGAACTCCGCAGCACTGAACTTGCCATTACCTACTTCACCACCGGTGTAGAAGTCAGAGTTTGTCGGGTGAACGACAGCATCACTGTCGATCGTGGCAATGTCAGCCTGTACAACTTGCAACTACAACAGGTAAACAGATGTATATCAACCACGTTGGACAGAGACCCAGCACAGGCTCTACATTTACACATGTACCAACGTCCATATTTTCCTACCTGTACATCTCCAAACCTTGCGCCAAAGGAGTATGCTGAGTTGTGTGTGCAGGTGTGTGTAGAGAAAGGGGTGTAGGGAGCAGGAGGAGGAATATTGAGTATGACATGATCAAATAAATGTTAAAATGACAAGTCAGAGCAATCACATGAGATCATTTCCAAGGTTTTAAAATCAGCTAATGCCCCATTTCACTTTGCAGAAACCTAGAACAACCAGTTCCCCACAGAGCATGACATTAAAATATGGAATCTGTTTAAAAAAGAGAAATTCAAGATCATCAAGCCAAACAAAATAATTAGTTTCTCCATTTTGTCAGCACCAATAACCTGACAGGCACTGATCTTCATATGTAAAGCCATTCATCATTTTGTTTCTAAAAATGCCAGTCTCCTTCATATGGAGGAAATCACATATTTGCAGCCAGGGTTGTACAGAATTTGCTTTAAAAATAAATTTAATGGTTCTTATAGTTTAAAAGTAAGGCATATTTTTTAATTCTGCGCTGGAAAGGCTAAGACACTTGCAGAAATATATGTATTTCTAAGAAAGGCTGATTTAAAAATTATCCTTCTTAAACCTTTTTTCTTGTTAAGTTACTTCTGTACATTCCCATAGGAAATGCAGCAGCAGCAGAATTATGGGCTGTATTCCATTAAGGAAGTTTAAAAAAAACAGATAGCAGAAGGTGTAATCAAATAAGAAGGGAATGCAGTATATAATGCACGAAAGGCAATTTTTGTTTTGCTGAAGAACAAACTTCTGTTAAAGAAGGATTTTTTTATTTTTTATCAAACTGAAACAAGAGAGAAGCTTTAAAAGCAATTTTCCTATGACAGCTCACTCTTGGTATAATATCAGTATTTGTTTTCTGCTGAATGCAGAAGTGACAGGGAGGAACTGAAACATAATGGAAACAAATTATTGACTGAATTAAACATCAAATCAAGGTAGAGAAGATTTAGGGATAGCTAATTATTTAATAATCCCTTTCAAAAATGTTTAAGCCTACTCTAAGTATTGAAATAAACCCCTTGAGATTGCAGGGAGAATGGAGAAACTGCTTATTTTGAGAAAAACCTGACAAAAAAGTATTTTAGTCCTCAGAGTATCCAAATAAGAAACCCCCCCAAAATAGCTAACAGTCACATATGATCATTATGGAAAAGAATTTAAAATTTTTGAACTGAAATCAGCTTGAAGACTAGCAATAGCTGCAAGGATTCAGAATTGGTCAAGAAGTATTTTGAATATAGTTCTTCAACAAAGTAGGACCCGCAAGATTTGAATTTCTGCTCTGATTAAAGGTATGAAGCCCTAGAGAGTAAATTCTGGGTTCCATAATTTCCATGTGACCGTTAGTTGTGTCAACCCATGCCCCATTTACCTAGGTCATCTTTAAGGTCAATGTCAGCATTGGTAGGATTGATAATGGCCTCCACCTCGAAGCCGGCTAAATTACTGATTTCACTGTGAATAAGGTTCAGCTGAAAAGAAAAGCATGAGGTGGGAAATAACAGGACAGCTGGGAAATCACAGAGAAGCTGCAGAAAAGTGAGCTTTGCAACACAGATGGAGATAGCATCACTGCAAACATATATGCAAAATAAAAGGCAGGTCGTGAAGGGTTATTAACCCCAAAAATGTTCAAACACAAGACTCAAACATTGTTCACACAGGGGGAACATGAATGTACCTATTAGTAAGCTCTATTTTGGTTTTATGCTGATCACTATTTGGGATCCTTATTATTATCCAGTATCTAAAGGGGGTTTACAAGAAGTCTGGATAGGGACTTTTCATGAGGGCATGGAGTGACAGGACAAGGGGGAATAGCCTTAAACTGAAGGAGGGTAGGTTAAGATTAGATACTAGGAAGAAATTCTTCCCTGTGAGGGTGATGAGGCCCTGGCACAGGTTGCCCAGAGAAGCTGTGGCTGCCCCGTCCCTGGAAGTGTTCAAGGTCAGGTTGGATGGGGCTTGGAGCAACCTGGGATAGTGGAAGGTGTCCCTGCCCGTGGCAGGGGGCTGGAAAGAGATGAGCTTTAAGGTCTCTTCCAAACCATTCTGTGATTCTTACTTTGCCATTAAAAGAGGATATTTGTTTCTTCCCCAAGTATAGATGAAGGACACCCTAAGCGTCCCTTAAGCATCAATTACAGGGATGTGCTGGGACCGTTCTGCACCGAAATGGGATCAAAACTGCTGCTCCTTCTTTAAGCCAGCAAACATGAGTCTATCTCTGAGAAAGCACACACTTGTCTCCAGCAATTCCTCCATCCCAACAAGGGGATGTGGTTTTTTTTCTTTCCTTATCAGTGGTCACCATGTTCTGTCTAACAGCACTTGAGTCCTCATTACCGTTCTGCAGCCTTTGGGAATGTCTGGTGAGGTGCCGTAAGCAGGCACATGATATGTGCTTATTGCTTCTAGTCTTTATTTGCTTTGCTTCCTTTTGTCCCCTATGAAAGCAGAGATTTTTAACCCCATCCATTAATGCCCATTCACTCCTCTAAGAACCCCCGTATATTTCAAGCACGTCTTTCAATTTCTTTCTTGTTATAAATCACAAGGATTTCTCCTGGGCACACAGGAAACTGAGGAAGGCAGCACAGAGATCTCGAGATTGACCTCACATCTGCACTACGTGTTCTTAAAAGACAGTTTAGGTGCCTCCTTATAGGATGTGACCCACATCACAGAACCAGCTCTACAATTTGAGGCAACCTGATGGGAATGCTAAACTCAGAAAAAGTCAAAACTGCAGGTATGTGAAGATGTTTATAACCAGGGTTTGAGCAGGTTATGGTGCTGCTTCATAGCTTCTGTTGGAAGTCTGATTTCACAGGCACCAAGTTCCCTACTGTCAAAACTTTGAATACTTTAAAAGTGCAAAAGGTTTTCCACACTTTTTCATTTGGGGAAATACATTAGCTACAGCATGACCTAGGCCTGTGTTTACAAGATGTATTTAAAATGGTTTTTTCAGTAGCTGTTTAGGTGATACGGAAAGCAACCATGAAAGAGAAAGCTCGCATTCATTTATGCAATTCCTGAAACCAGTTGCAGTTAAGCCAGACTTTCCTTTTAATCTAAAGCCCTCAGCCTACAAAGCGTAACACACACCTTCAGGCATGGCACACTTTATCTCATCAATAAAAGAATTTTATCTCGTTTGTAGTCCATGTTCTGTAAAGTTAACTCTTCAAATAATTTCTTTGTGTATGTTAATTTATTAACAGGGAGTATGAGCCAGTCCATGAAACCCATACAAGTGAATGGGACGTTTAAGGAGGCCACCGGAGGTCACCATCCCTATATTTAAATTTTATGAAAAAATTATTTCCATTTCATCCATGTGATTCTATGAATTGACCTTCTTTCTCTTTTTAAAAGCCTGCAATTTCATATAATTTGCATATGTTGCTTGAGTAAACTATGTTACCTCAAAATAGGGTGATTTTGACTAAAAATGAGTGTAATTCAGCCCTGTTTTAAGTACGTGTCTGTTCGGGAATTTGTAATAAAATCTAAGAAAGCTTCCTTTCCAAATAGCTCGGAATCCTTTAATACTTCACACATGGTGAGTTATTCATACTGGAGTTTGAGTCTTGAGTTTGACTACGAGCAACTGCTGTTTAAAAAAAAGTCAAATCAAATCAAAGCAAAATGTTAAAAAAAAATAATGAATTTTAAAATTAAAAAAAACCCCAACAGCAAAACACATGCACACACCAAGACTGTTTTGTGGAGATTTTAGTATGTTCCTAAGCATATTTAGCTCATTCTGTAATGATCTCTTTGATTCCTAATTCTATGCTCTACAAGTTTTTGCCTCAGATCTATCAGCTGCAGACTGTTTTTGTTTTGGACCTTAAACCTATCCCTGAGCCTACTCATATATGGGATTTACATAACAGCCAGCTGGTAATTCAAGTTTCAGTTCAACAGCAACAAGAAAATGCTTAAAAAGCTGCCTATGACTGATAGCATGTGTGGGCAGCTAAGTATTATTTTACTAAATTCTGCATTTACTGCTCCATGCAGTGTTAGCTATCCAATTGCCAAAAACAAACAAAAAATTAATCTGAATTTTTCCTGTGGAATTAAATCCTCCAATAAATAATTGCTCAGTTTCACTACCCAATAGTATGAAGCATGTATTAGGCAGAAGAAGTGATCCCCTAAAGGGCCACTTTAATGAAATAAATAGACACAACTTGCATATACATGTGCAACAAAGAATGGACATAACTTTAGGTAACATTTCAATTAAATGTTAGTTAGATAAAATGCAGATGGCACTTAGCACATCCATGAGTATTTTCTAAGCCAAGCCTGGCATTTCTAATTTCAGACAAAATTACCTTAAAAGTCTTGAAGCTTTTTCTGGTATGAGTTTCATACTGAAAACTGAAGATGCCTATAGAGACCACAAGCTGTGGTCTCTTGGAAAGTCAAAACCTTAAAGCTTAGGCTTGAGGTCCTGCAACTCTGCCTCTACTTTGTAATCCTCTCAGGAAAAACAAACTAGTTAATGTGCACAATGTCACATTTCCACTGGGATGTCACTTGTAGGATATGCAATCATTTACATATTAACTAGATTTTAATAATTAATGTAGCACTAATAAACTTCTACAGGTATAACTGAAGAGTTCTTTGCCATTTCATGACCTCTAAGAAGTTCCAGCTGAATGTCAGCAGTTACCTAAAGATTTAATGCAATAATAGTAATTTAAAAAACTGAACAATACCCAGGTTTGCAACATTCTCATTTGTGGTTTTTTGCATCAAATTAAATCTGGGGTTATTAGAAGGATGAAGAGCTGCTCTTGCAAATAAATCCTCTCCCTTCCCTTCTGCAAACATGGAGCCAAGAAAAATATTTTTCCTATTAAACACTTATGAATGATGTGATATCAAAATCAAGATTATTTTCTTCCTTCTCTGCACTTAGGAAATGATTTTCTGATGTGGCAGAGAATGGTTTTGCAAACCAAACACCCATGCTGGAAAGGTGTTCAAGAATGTCACAGGAGGTTTGAAAGACCCTGACTGATTGATCTCAGCAGCAATTCTTCAAACGCCTTCTCTAACCCTCAGAACATGATCTGTTTGATTTGGAGTGTTCCCTCACAGGAGACAAACAGCTTTTAATTTTCCTTTAATTTCTCTTTTCTATATGTTACAACAAAAGGCTAACACCTGGTCCCTCTCATGTGCAGGGCTAACTGACAAGGACCCAGTGCAGGGATGTGGATGTGTCACACCAGTAATTTCCTCAACACTCCAAGAGAATGAGAAAGCCAGAAAGTCCATTCCCCAGTACTAGGACTCACTGAGAAGCTCTACAACAGACACTGGCTTTGCCCACCACAGCTTAAAGCAGTCCTGGAGTTCATGGTTTTCTTCCACTGAGCCCAACACCAAAGCTCCACTGATTTGCTGGGTCAGTCTTGCTGGAACACACCACTAAGTCTTATTACAAGTTTCCTATGGTAACTAAAATGAGCTCAAAATCAGCTCCAGAAGTCTGACGTTAGTCACTTTCTTGAAACAGTAATGTAGACTATAAATTTTGGGTTCTAATTTAGTCATCAAAATGTTTTTTAAAAACCACCCCCCTAATAGGAGTGAAATAAAAAAACCCCTAACAAACCAGCCATCTAGCTGTAGCTGTAAAATTAAATGTGGAAAATCAGAAGTCTTGCAAAAAATGTTACTCTCATGCATGTTAAACTTGACAAACAAACTGAAGGATAAATGGAGAACAACCTCAGTATGAAATAAAAATGAGTCAGAGGAATTACATTCCACAATGGACAATGGCTCATCTTTTATGGCTTACAACACAATGACCTGATTATTGAATGATAGCAGAAAGATGCACTTTAACTTCAGAAAATTTTGCATCACAAATTAAAGGCAGGTTTCAGGATAAAAGACCAAATTAATTTAATGAATTGCCTCTTTAAATGGATCCTCTTTAAGCAGATATGTATTTGTATTAAACCAACCCACATCCCAAAGCATATTCACAAGGAAAAAAAGAATTGTTGATCTCTAGCTTTTCATAAAAGCATCATTCATTATTACACAGCATTAACTTCTGTAAATCACAAAGCAGAACATAGCATAAAACCATTATGATGAACAAATGTCTAAAAGAGGCTTTGATAAAAACCTGTAAATCATTTACATCAGCAATGAAGTGGGCTGACTGTGGGGAAAAAATACATTTTATTCTTAGAATAATCTCTTTGGCAGATGCTTATCTGTAACAATTATGCCATTTATGAATGAGACAGATTACAAGCACACAGGCTTTCTTTCTAATTAAGTATTTAATTATGTAGCCACATGAAGACTTAATTTATGTACTTTTTAAAATGTTCTAGAAGTCATTTTGGAGAATTTCTTGGAAGTTAGAAAAACTAGTATCATACATCTCCTTGATTGCTCAGTGGGGAAATGTCCATTGTACCCAGATGATTTGTGGAAGGGGGGGTTGTAGGAGGGGGCTATTCCCTAAGCAGCACAGAAAAATAGGTATTAATTGATAAAAATGCAGGATCATACCTTCTGGCCAAGAAACAGGCTTTTGGTGGACAGGACTGTGAAACCATCTGCAGGAGTTCCCTCTGTTGTGCTGTCAGCACTGGCTGATTTGCTCACTTCTCCCTGCTTCTTCTTCCAAAAATAGAGTTAATTAGTTAACTCAAGGCTCTGAGAAAAACAGTTTAATGACACTGAGATATATGACATGCACTAAATGCTTAGCAGGCAATAAAATGCCTGTACAAACAGTGGCGTTGGATTTTATTCTTTCGTCCAACCAAAGTGCCTGATAACAGCTAAATGGATCAATAGGAAAAACGACCTCAACATCTGCAGATCTACAGGTGCCTTCTCTTGCCCATAACAGGGCACAGTTGAGATGCCAGTTGTCTTAATTGCTGCAGGAAAACACATAAACAGCCCCAAAATTTTAACAGCTTTCTAAGGGTTTGTGTGGACAAAAATTACATATCTCTATGTGTGGGCAGACATTCATTCTAAGCTAAAAACTGACTTGTCAGAGAATAAATTTTATCTGTGATGGGAGGTGCTCCCAGATTTCACAGACTTATTTTTAGAAATGCTCCTTTGTAATGTGGCTGTCCTTAGAAGCAGTGTCAAAAGAATACATCTACTTTCTATCTGCCTGGTTGCAGAAAATGGGTTGAACAATCTTCTGTCTTATTTAACATCATCACCTACTTTTATCTCCAGTAAAAATGACAGTGGAGAGAGAAGGAGTTCCCCTCAACCACCATTTCTTTTTGCAACTCTATTATTGCAGTCAAGTAACAGGTTTCAAGAATGAATTGATTTACTGAACAAAAATGAGAATTAGGAACATTTTGAAAAGGAAGTCAATTCACGAGAGCAGTAGTTATCAACTCAAATTCGTGCCAAAAATAATTTCACATTTTCAGTAAAATTAATACTTACAATTTCATATAAATATTTGGTGCCTCAGCAATATCTATGTTGAAGCAAAAAAAGCACACCTGGAATACTGAGCAAGCCACTGTTCTCCTATTGTCCCTTTCCAAAGTATAGAAACCAAGTCTGAGGCTGAACAACTAAAATGACTTTGATGCAAGGGTATATTGTGCTTTTAGAAGCTGTTACCATGCTTTACCTTACACAAATGTTTTGAAAATTAGATTTTCATGGGTCCTATTTCAATTCCCCAGGAGTTTACTGTTAGCCAAATACCAATATAGTAAGCAGACAATACAGTTTATTGTGTGGAAGAAAAACAGAACCCCACAGCAGACTTCCTGCTTTTGTAATCAAGTAGGGCAAAAAAATTCCAGATTTAGGGAAATTATTAGTGCATGGTTATTTGAAGCACTGCATTTGAAATGTCAACTAATAGGTGTTCTGAGGAAGGAAACTAAATTCAACAGCTCAAAAAAACAAAAGAGTGAAACAATCAGAAGAGTGACCAAGTAAACAGTAACAGGATAAATAAAGAAGCTTTGCTTGACCCAGAGGCAACTTTCACATTCCTTGTCCATTTCATGTGAAATTCCTGTACTGTTCTTCCTACTTGCATAACTTATTGCTTAACAGTAGTTGTTTTGCAAAAGAAAAGCCATCCTGGGCTACACATGTACACACCAGAAAGATTCCCTACTCCTACAAACTGATATCTGTAAGGCATGACCAGTACAGCCCCCGGACACCTTCCTCTTCTGTCTCCTGGTACCTCCACCCTCTGCCCACCCCAGAATGTTTCTTACAAAGAACAGAGTTTTCATGGCCCATCTGCCTGTGCTGGGCCACTTGTGTGGGTGTTCAGCTCCAGCTGCCCCAGGGAGAGGGCAGTGCTCCTCCTTCCCTGCTCACACGGGGACTGAAACCACCATTGTTACAACACACGCAACAGAGAGCTGGCCCCGTGTGCAGCTCCCTGCAGCTACTGCTGGCGAGCTTGTTTGGGTTTGAAATGAACACATTACTCTACCTTGGATTTCCTCGCTCCTTTCTTGCTGCCTGTTTTCTTTGATACAGTTTTTTTCTGTGATGGAGACTTTGCCTTCTTTGCTGGGGGTGGAGTGATGATGGCTTCCAGTTTTCCTTTTGATCCCCGCTTCTTTGCCAATAGCTCTGGGTGAATATTGGGTAACACTCCACCACTGGCTATGGTGACCCCTTTCAATAGCTAATCAAAAGTAGAAAAAAAGTTGTACGTGACAAATTCCAGCATTTACTCACCAATAAATAGAAATCAGGATTTACTGTAAATTTTGTACACTGCCTTGAGTTTCTCCACCATTACCCTTGAAGAAGAGAGATGCAAAATGCAGGAAATGGAGCTGACCACACACTAGATTTTAGCTATAAAGGGACCATGTGTTCTTCTTGCACACGTGCTTGTCACTGTCAGCATCTCTAGGGCTCACCCGAGATCTGTATCTCTGAATCCATGCCAGAAAGGCTGTTACCCAATGAGGCAAAACAAGACAGCCCCAGCCACATGTCTGAGGGTCCTGCAGGGCAGCCTGTGAGAGAGGAATGAGACCCCAAAGTCCAGGGGGTGAGACAGCAACGGGTGCCACACCGTGAAGAACCCAATACATGTCCCAAGTGCTGAATTTTCCTGAAACTGTGTTTTTGAAAAGATTTTTTTTTTCTTAGAAAAAGAAACTTCAAAATGGAGGGCGACATTTATACAACTCTCTATACCTGGAAGTCTTATTTAAAAAAAATATGCAGTTGAACATCAATATTCAAAAGTGTGCAGTTCATTCAAGCCTTTAAAAGACGAGGTGCAATATACCATGTTCTGTATTTAAAACCACTTTAACCATTCTTATACATCTAACTGGGACTAATTCACTGTTCAGGAGGATACAAACAGTGACATCAAAGTCCCCCAGGTACTCCCACCTTCTGGTTGGGTTTACTGCTGCCCAATCTCAGCTTAGTGAGGCTCCAAGCTTACAAAGGGATAACGAATGGAAAGTATTACCAAATTTCAGACATAGCCAGAAGGAGGGTGTTTGGGGTATATTATTTTTTTCCTGCTCCATCATGATACATAGGCTTGGAAAAAGCATCTTTTCAGATGGGCTTTTACAGCACCTCACACAAGGGTGCATTAATTACAGCCACTGCCTCTGGCTGACACCACAGCACTGTAATAATAATTGACCAATTTTTCTGTGGCTAAGTTAAAGGCATCTTTAAGTCTGCAAAGGACACAGACTTGCAAGAGTTTGGAGCTCTTCTGTGGTCACAATAACAGACTTCAGTGGGAACACAATAGGTCCCACTGAGTCCTCAGCTGTCTAAGGGGGGAACTAAAAACAAACAAACAAAAACAAACAGTATCTCCAGGATTTTCTCTGTGTCCTTGAAGCATTTATGACAACGCCCCAGTCCAACAGAAGTGGTTGTAATGGTGTTAGCAAACATCATTTTACATCTCCATTGCATTTTTACACATTTTAGGAGTGCTGAAATAGATTATTAAGCTGAGTGCTGTATTAGTTACACAGCCAGCATGCTAAGGAGTGTTTCCTGGTGTGCTGCTCAATAAGCAGAAGTCTTGAGTTACAAGTCAGCTGTATGGAAAGATAATTTAAGAAGACCTAAAGGAAATCCTGGCCTTCACATGGCAGAGGTTTTTCTTACCTGATTTAATTCTTCATCATTTGCTACAGCCAACAGGATGTGTCTAGGAGTGACTCGACCTTTCTTGTTGTCCCTTGCTGCATTTCCAGCCAATTCCAGAATTTCCGCTGGGGAAAAAGTAAGCTCCTTTTAATTACAATGTGATCATTAAGAAAAGTCAATGTTATTTAGCATCTATGCAAAAAGATGCAGGAATTACATCATGTTACTCCTAACTGCTGTAGATACCCTCAATAGGCATCTAACTCTAAAATTGTCATTTTGTTTTTATATGTCTAATCACTGAAGAACGAGTGCACACTTAAGTCCTGTGCTTTAAACTGGAATTTTTTAAAAAATTCTTTTGAAGCAGTTCCCCTAGATTCTTCACTTTTCAGTGTTCTTCTGAACGCTACTTGTGTGCTCATCTCTTAGGATCCCTCTCCTATCAGAGGACAGAGTACAGTAGAAACACAAATTCTATAAGTCTTTTGCTCAAACCTGTCAAATGTGAGTTCTGGCTTGCATCACTTCTACTTTTTTATTACTGGAAAAGACCCTATTCTCAATGACTCATTTTTAGCATTATGGAACCATATAAGCACACATCCAAGTCAGGACACTAAAAATACAAATTCTGCTGCTACACTCACTTAAAGATTTTTTTTCTCTATCTGAGAAGTAGTTTCTAACCAGAAAAGGTAATTGATGAATCATGTTTGTTTGCTCCTCATAAATTATTTCCTTAGAAGATATTTCCAGCGCTGACAAAATAATGCTTAACAGCTCTGCATATAATGGCTTTTACTGAATTAGGAAAGATGAACTTGCTCCCCTTGCAAGGATCTTTGAAGAGAAAGGCTAGAGCATTATCTGCTAACTGATCTATCTGCAGCTCAACAAGCCTTGGGCAAGGATGCAATTAATTACAAGAAAGTCTGGGGAACAATTAAAAAAAATGACATAACATGTTTATCAGACTTTGCAATTACGTGCTACTGCTGTCTCCATCACACCTAACCTTTCATCTCCCTCACTACAATCTGTGTGTCACTATTGCATTTGGTAAGTTCCCTTTTGCAAATGTGGTAACGTTTGGAGAAAAAGAGGGGGGAGAAAAAAGAAATTTTTTTTAACATCTATTACACACTAATATTAAAATGTAACATTAAAATAATATATGAGCTTGATTTCACATTTAAGAAATGACTATACCATGAGAGCTCTCCTGTAAGCTTGCTTTAGAGGCAAATAGAGCTGAATTAAGGCATTAAGCTGGAAACAAAAAAAGACTAAAATCAAAGTCCATGTGACCACATGCCTTTACCATAGGACACAATAAATCTTAAACAATACTATACAGCACAGACTATGGCTTCTCATTAGACTGAATTTAACATGAGTCACCAATTATTTTTCATGCTAAGTCCCATTACAAGTAAGTCATGATGCTTACTGGAAGCCTTTCAGCTGCTTCTGGATGTTCTATCGTTAAACTTCATTGAGGATTTTGGTGTGTTTTCACTATTTTTGTGTTCTTCAGAACACACAATTAACTTTATTATAGTGTGAGGCAGAATATTAAGTCTAAACCCCCAAAGTAACTCAACATTTCATGCTGACAACAATTGCTTTAATTTATTTTTAAAGCAGGATTAGCAGGGTAAGGTCAACCTGCCCATGCTTTCCACACCTCCACAGAACTGAATTAAGCTGGCATAATCCTTTTCATGTACCTCTCCCAAGGCCCAGCTCAGACACGTGAGGTTGAGCTGCCTGCAGCCTGTGGGGGCAAAGCACTGCATCACCTCCCAGTGGACACGGTGAGATCCTGGACACACCTGGGCATCCCCACTGACCTCAGCCAGGCTGTCATTGAGTAACGCCTCCACCTCCACCTCTCCACACCAGCAATGGCCCCGTTTCTATCTCAGACTTAATCCCAGCTGAAAAGCAAGGGAAGGCTTTACTGCTTTTTGGTTTGCCTCGGCTCCCCCACCTCCGCTGCTTTCCGGCATCAGGCCCCGCTGAACAGTCAGGCCGCGTTATTCTCTCCACTGAGCAGCACAGCTATGCAGACAGGGCATTTTGGAACTAAAGACTCTAAGAAAGTGTTATGCCTGTAAAGCACAGAGGAATGTTTTATTTGTTCCTCATAAAACTAAAATGTCTGCCTCGTACAGTGGAGAACTGTTCTTGTAAGTGCTAAGCCCTCTTCCTTGGACAGGAAACTCATTTTGAAATTACAGTTTTCTAATGGTCCTTTAGGGAAGTTGAGGTACCCCACTTCCTCTTCAGGAACAGAACGCTTTGCATTGGCGTTGAGGACCACAAAAGAGGAGCTTGGGGAGAGGGAGAGACAAGGAGGCCATGGAGGGTGGAATTTCTCTTCTGGCCTTCTCCTCAGCTCTCCAACAATAATCAAGTATCACTTGTACATGCAAAGAAACCCACAGCACTGAGAACAGCCAAACTCAGCTATGTACACAAGGCTGGTCAGAGGAGGACTCTCCTATTTAAAAACACAAGATTAGGAGGTATTCGAGCTGAAGCCAACATAGGCAACAGGTTTTTGATTTAGCACTGACAAGAGACAAACCTAATCCAAACCCAACAGATCAGAGCACTTAGAAATGCTGGAAATGAAGACTTTCTGGATGCAGACAGGATTCAGACTACTTGCCTGGATTTTTCTTGCAGACAGCTTTACTTTTCACATCTGTTTTTTGCTGCTTTAATTCTAAAGATTTAAATGGTGTTTTGCCCATGTTTTAAACCAATTTTAGTTTAGATTAAAATCTAGATCTCTCTGTAAGGGAACTGATTCAAATTTTCAGAAGGGTAACTCTGGATTTACCTGGAAAAGGAGTAGGTGGGAAAAAGTATTTAAAATTGAGACTGGACTTGAACTCTTAGGTCAACCCATCTTTGGAAGTGTCATTCTACCAGGTTCAAAGGTTTGAGTCATTGAAGAGTTCTGTTTCATTAAAAGCAATCTTTCCACAGTAGGTAAAAACAGACATTCAAAAATAACTCCTGCAAGCGAGCAGGGTCAAGAGAAAAAGCTTTGCTTAGAATTGTTGGGGCAAAAGAAAGTGTTAAGAGCTTCCATGACATCAGGTTTCACTCAGCTTGTATTTATCCAGCCAGAAGACCAAAACAAGAATGTTTTACAAAAATGAGGCCTCACAAAAAGGATGGAAGTTGCATAATGTCTATTCCATTCGTTTCATATATTTATTCAAGGCATTTCCCCCCTAGAGAATAATTACATCACCACCACTCAGGCAACAGGCAACTACAAGACTCACTTTACAGAACTACAGAACATGAAGAGCTCTGGGTTTTTTTAAATGAAGAAAAACCCCAAGTTTTTCAATATTATATGGTCTGGAAGGTATCCTTCTACTACTACACACTGAAATCAGCTTAATATAAAGAGGAACTCCATCTGCACAAATGACTTTTTCTGTGCTTCTGAATAATTTCAAACAAAAATGAAAACCAACATGTGCTGCTTTAATTGCAAATATAAAACAAACCAGTGAAAAAGGTGGGAGAACTGTATAACTAGGAAAAAAAAATTAATTAGGAATGCTATGTCACCATGTGATATTCTCATGTATGGACAGCTGTTAAGTAGCAAAAAAGGTGTGGATGCCTCAGAAATCTGACTATATCATGAACACATCAATTTGATTTAAAAGACAGTTATGATTAATATTTTTCTTCTTTTCAGTCATTATTAAAGTAGAAGTGTAAAGTGGGAAACCCTAAAAGTTAAGAAATTTTCTCTTAAAATTTATGTCTAAGGCAGTTTTCACTGAGATCACTTGAAAAACTCCTTTGTATAGTTAGAACTAGGATATGGGTAGTGAAAACTGGTCTAAGCCTGTTGTCAGCACTTGAACCAAAAACTGCTTTTCTTGAGCTGAGGCTTTTCAAAGTTCAGTTAGATATTTTTAAAGGAGAAAAGCAACCCGGTTATGTAGTTTCATATTTAAGCTTGAGATAAGACCACAGGAAAAGCTGTTCTCAAGACATTTCCTACTCAAACACAACCAAAAAGTGTCAGAAGTCTCCACAGAAACCTCATCCTGAATCAAGTTTTCAGGGCGAGTTCCTCATCCTTTACTTTCAGAGACTCTGGTCATCTCTTAAGACATCCTATTAAGTTCCCAATTTCACCACTTGCATTTCCCTGTTTCACTCTCTGCCCTGAGTACTGTTACATTGGTATTTCACAACACTTGAAATTTTGGAATCCGAACACAACAGAAGGTTAAAACGAAACTAATTCTTATTAGGCCAGAACAAAGCAGGCACAGTAGGAACCGCAGACTTGGATGCTACAAAAGCAAATGCATTCTCCTCCCACTCCTGTAGAGTACTTCATTTATCCTAATTTTCAAACAAAATATTACTGGTCATTACTGACCAAAACTCCTCTCAAGCCTAAATGACAAAGCCTATAGCTTATCATGCATTCCAGGCTGTAATACTTTATCAATGTAAATAGTCAATTCAATTGGTCTGACTTCATCCCTAAAATGGTTTTTTTTTCTCTTTTTTTTTGATTTACATCTCAAGCTAAATCACTGCTGTTGCATCGAATCTCCTTGTCCACCTTATCTTCAGGGAGATGAAATCATAGCTTTGAAAATTAAACTCTTAACAACTAACAGGTGATGTGTTGACACAAGGCCAATTTCTGAACACGCAAATTCCAATAGGAACAAGTCAGGGGTTTCTAAAAAAATTGTGAAGCCACTCCTCAAAAGAAAATTGAAAACAATATCCAGAAATCAAAGAAAAATTAATGTTGATATAATTCCACTGAGAAAAATATGTATTTGCTACAATGCCAACTGCATGACAAGGAGTCTGCTTATTGTACCTTAAATTAATAATCTTCCCCATCAGCATTTTACTGACTTGATATTCATTTTACATGGTTCTGAAAGGTTTTAACCCAATCAACCCAAATCAACCAAGACTGTTAAGAGTTTCCTGCATTCTTCTCTCCTTGTATTCCACCCAATCCCCCTGGAATCTGCAGTTGCAGGAGTGAAGGTAGAATCATTTATAACACTTTCCCTCTCATGCATTCCGATAAAACAGTTCTCAGCCTTGGTTCAAAGTCGTGGAAATCTGATGCAGTGAAAATCAGTTCAAGAAACTTTACTGCTTTGAACAAGCCTTGATGAAACCGTAACTCTCAGCAGGGCAATCATTCTCTTAGGATGTGATAAAAACCCCAAACCTTTCAGTCTTGAGTGTCTGAGCTGTATCAAAACTAGGCCTCTTAAAGGAAAAACTGTTAACTTTGCCAAGTTAATTTAAGTTTTGCATTTCTGTGAGGCAGATGACAGACTGTTGTTTACATAAAACACAAATTCAGGCCACAAAGCCACTTCCACTTGGAGCCTTCCGATCTGACTTACACGTCTTTTCAGCTTTTTTCTACACTTTAATACCATCCATTATTTTGTTTGTAAGAGATCCAGTGTTATTTAACTTCCTTCCTTTTTTTTTTTCCACCTAAATTTTAATTTCTTGTTTACTGTTGATCTGTAAAAGATACGAGAGTTCAATCTTCAGGGAAACCTGAATTTCAACTTGGACGTTCTTTATGACAACAGCCACACCCTGAGTACTAATTTAAAGAGATAGCTTAGTTCTTCTCCACAAGAATCCTGATCTTACTCAAATCAGCCTTTATTCCTTTTCAGTGGAGCTTCCTCTACCTGGCAGTACACTGCTGTTCCTCATAACAGCTTACATATGTTTTAGAAATGCACTCAAACGTGATTAACAGAACTGCTGCCAGATGTTACTTGATCAAGTGCCACATGTGGCACTTGGGGACATGGTTTAGTGTGGACTTGGCAGCGCCAGGTTAGCAGTTGGACTTGATGATCTTGGAGGGCTTTTCCAACCTAAATGATTCCATGTATGCTTTCGTCTGGCCGTTAAAGAATACAGGAGAACACTCACATCCTGAGGCTTGGTCCTAGCTTAATCTTTAATGCTGCATTTCTAAACATTCAAGAAATCAAGAGGACTGGCTACAACTCCATTGGAGCAAAGCCCACATCCAGCCTGACCTCCTGGCATCACCCAGTGCCCAAAGCCAGGTGGGCTGGAGCATTAAAGGAACAGGTAAATTTAAAATGCTCTTTTTCCAGAACATTTCCTCTGATTTCAGCCACATGCAACTGAATGGTTCCCCAAGTTAGAGATGCTGTCTTTTTGTTTATTTCCCCAATGGATTTTATTTCTATGCATGTGTCTAATTGTTTTCTGAACCCATTCAGAAAGGGTTAGCACCATTTTTAGTATCCATAACATCTTGCACTAACAAGGCTTGCTACACCACAGACATTTTTGCAATTTCGGAGAAAAGTACCTCCTGTTTGGTTTAGAAATATTGTATTTCACTATATAGCCCCTAAATTTATTTTTCTCCAGTGAAGTTTATATTGAGGATGGAGCATTTCATCTGACAGCACCAAAGAATCCACATGGAATTTAATTTCTAAAGGTAATTCAGAGAAAAATATACTTTGGAAAAATACTGAAGACCAGAGACAGAACATTATCTGAACTCAGGCATTCTAAATAATCCTCATGGAAAAAGGGGGGAAAAAACCATGCTTACAATACTTGATGCAAGAACTTCTAAAATTTGAGAATATCTGAGGAAAGAAACTGTTTGGTAAATACACTGTGGAGTTAGGCTGTCTTCCTGCTTTCTAACCAGTTGTGCTACAACTGTCATTCCAAGAATAAAGGGCCAAAGAAGAAAAGACTTAAGCTTTATAGATTCTTTTATTCTCCTCAACGAGGAATTCAAGTTAAGACAAAGGTTAAGGGTAGGAAAAACTGTGTAGTGAAATCAGCCACATTTTTGTTTTACACTTCTCTTACACTCCACTCTTCCGAACAAAGGCTGATACCACTATTAAACTGAGCAGCAATATATAGAAGTCATTACTCCGTTGCAACTCAGCCAAATAAACAGATGAAATTACTTACTAGAATAAAAAGTATTTCGTGCTAGATCTAAGGATATTAAAATATAACTGAAATATAGCAAAAAATTAACATTTTCAAGGAAATATTCACTGACCATGACATAAAAACTAAACCAGCCCCATCCAGCATTTTGTACATTATTGCAATATGACACATCACAATGTTGCATATTTACCCCTCTGAACTATGCTGACATACCAGTATGCACTGTTAGAGCTTTTATTACAAGAAAACACTCTTGCTGGCTCTTACAGTTTTTCATCAAACCTGACCTGTGCGGCTTGGAGAATACATTAGGACTGTAATCAGGTCAGTAATTTTGTATTGAGTGAGCTTTTGTAACTCGGAGATCCATAGAAGTTTATGGGACTGCACAATAAGACAGACACGTATGTAAGTGCTTACAGGGCTGGAGGCTTATCAGTGAAAGAAAACTCTTCATTTATCTACATTTGAAATACACTGATTCATGCATTTATAATTCAGAAAGTTGGTCATTCACTTGATAACAGTGCAAAATTTTATATCTAAAGAGGCACTTCTTACAAATAGAGCAATTTTAAATCATGATAATGACACTTCACTTGAGAGCATGACACAAGTCTTATGTAAAAGGAATGTTACAAAGGAGCTTTCCTATGCTGATATAGTCAAAAATAACCTGCTTGTGAGGTTACTGCCATAAGTAACTCTGCTGTATTTTAGGTCCAGTATTAATCCATATTAAAAGCATACTACATATGTAGCTTTATGCTTGCTCAGGGAAGGCACAGGTCCTACAAGACCCTAATTTATTTCAAGTGTCTTTGGGTCAGAGTTTGTGGTACACCACCATAAAAGGAAGTAGTGTTTCCAAAGTTGCCTGTTTAAATAGAAGAAATGTGTCTTGGTAGTGAAGGCACATTTCAACAGTATCAAAAAGATATTTCCAATTAATTATCTTCCTAAATTTCATTACTCTCCAAGGACAGTTATTTATGGGAGTCTCAGAATGCCTGGAACTTGAATCTGCTTTTAACCTGATGCTTTTTTACTGTGGACCCCTGAGTTTCCCTCTGCTTCCAAGTAGTTCAGTGGAACATCTGCTTTGACAGAGAGGGCAAATCATTGTTTTCCTCTGTGACCCTGTGAAGATTTTGGGCAGTGAGCAGAACACAAGAGGTGAACAGCAGTTCAAGCTGCTCAGCTTGCACATTGCAAAGTGAGCATCTGAAGTGAGCTGTTAAACCTACTGCTCTCAGGAATGATTTTCCTTTTGCAGCCAATCAGCAGCTGGATCAAGAACGTTTCCCACACTGAAAATTAATCAAGATGAAAACGTAATGAACTGAGCTCCAGCACATGCACCCCCATTATTTGAGTCTGGTGACATCAGAAAGCCTGAAAACAAAACCTCAGGTAAACACAGCAATGCCTCAGATGCAATTTTAACTGAATTCAAGAAGTGCTTATTTTACATTTCAACAAAATATATGATCAACAGTACCCCTGTGCAAAAAAAAAAAACCGAAAACACAGCTGAGAAAAAGCTCTAATGGAGAAAACAGGTATTCAACATTTTCTCCTACCTTCATATGTACATAACAAATATAAATCAGGGTCTCATTTCTTCTGTATTACTGTGCTCCTGCTGTTTTATAAACTTCTCCTTCTCCTCATTTGCTATGACATTTTGGCAATTGAAAATTATTTACGGTGTAGAACAGATGGTGGGGGATGGTGGAACAGAAATCACTTGCAGGTCTGGCTCTTGCTGCCTTTAAATGTGCTCAAGAGACTTCTGTTTTTCAAGGGCAAAGGAGTATCTTTTTCAGTTAGCAAGAAAGGTTGGATTATATACTGTAACTTGTGCAAGCTCTACATCTGAACAGACCATACCTGAATAGATGTATGGCAGGACCAGTTCTGACAAATACAAACCACTGAAATTCATGTGAGTGGCTGCAATGCCCCAGATGAAGTCTGTGGCCATTCTCTTGACTGACCTAGTGTTCTTTTTTGACATAAACTAATACTGATGCACTAGTTTGTAGAGAAATTAAGGAGGGGATTCCAGTTTTCTGAAGTCCATGTTAGGGAAGATAAATGGGCAAGGGACCATTGGAAAATAAGTGCAACAAGGAAAGAAGACAAAAGGAATTACCAACACTGAACGTGCCAACTGAAAACTCTTGATAAGGCTTAAAATTAATTTCTGCTTATGCTGCAGAACTGATCCAATATTCTGACTATTCCCTGAAAGAGAGGAAGCACTGCATGAACTACTGCTGCAAAGAAGGAAAAGAAACAAGAACTGTGCATTTATAGTTCTTTGGCATCCACACTATTCCTCCAAAGTAAAGGAAGGAAGTATATCCACCTGCTTCAATATTCCTAACACTCAAAGGTACTTTCTGCACATTTACTCCCAAAGGACACACTTACATTCTATTTACAGTGGACATAACGCATTAATTCCTTAGACAAAAAACAGGAAACAATAAGCAACTTGGCTTAAAAAACCAAACTGGATACACTGGTTTTGCTGATGAGAGAATTATTTTCTAATGTTACTTCTAGGTAACAAGAACTTTTAGTGAATAAGAAAAGGAGGATACCGACTGTGCAACTTGTTTATATGTGAAGTATATGAAATCTAAGGACATGAGGAATCATGGAATGTGTACTCTTACTTTCTAATGAGTAGTTGTACAGACATGCTAAAAATAAGCTACTTTCACAGTACAAAGTGGATAAAGCCATAACTCCAGATGAATCCAGAACAGATCTCCAAGACCAAACAGCTGGAAGCATTTCAGAAGTTCAAAACTCAAATTGAACTAAAAATCCCAGATCTGAGCACATTATGGGCTAATTTCAGATTTACATCAAAGTTAAACCTCACCAAAGGCCAGCAACATTTAGCACCTCACCTTCTAAAAGATTAAAGTTGGTTCCATATTTTGCACACTGATGAACCAGTTTTTAAACCTTAGTAAGTTCCTTTCTATTAGGTCACGTCCCTGTCATTTCCTCTCCCATTTTTGTTTCTGAAGTTTCTCTTTCCTACAACTGCTTTTGATATTTTATACTTCTCCTTCCTGGATGCACAGGACTGCTTTTTTGATTTAGCCAATTTATTAGCATGCCAGTTCACATGGTCTCCTTCCTATTATGTCACATTCCTGCTTTTACTTTGAAATGGTTGAAATGCTTTGATTTGGTCTCAGACCATGTGCTAACATGAGGATCTTTAAAAACTCTCCTGGAGTGAAGTCAGGGTTTCTCTGGTTTTGTGAAGTAATAACTGCCAAGAGGTAAAAAGAACACAAACCAAAAATCTCCAAGCATTCCATTTCAAGGGGCTGTTTCTGAATTACACTGAAAAGATGAATGACCTCAAGTTCAGAAAACATACTGAGCCCTAAAGGCTAAAAAATTATACTACACAGAGTATGAAAAACTTACAGAAAGAGAAAGGAAAAAAAATCCCACCACATTGAAACAGTAAGGGGTCTACAGGAAAGCTGGAGAGGGAAGGACTTGTAGTGATGGCACTACAAAGGGGAATCACTTCGTACTGAAACACTGTAGATTTAGATTAGATATTAGCAAGAAATTCTTCCCTGTGAGTGTGCTTCCCTGTGGAGCACTGGCACAGCTGCCCAGAGAAGCTGTGGGTGCCCCATCCCTGGAAGTGTTCAAAGCCACCAGACTGGATGTGGTTTGGAGCAACCTGGTCTAGGGGGAGGTGTCCCTGTCCATGGGAGGGGTGTTGGAACAAGATGAACTTCAAGGTCCCTTCCAACCCAAACCATTCCATGATAAAACTGACTCTGAAAAGAACAGAGTATCTGTGCTTTTGAGATGCATCAATGCACAGGAATGAAAGAAAACCCTGAGATACAGGTTACTAGGATTATCTACCTAGCCTTCAGAGGAGACAGAAAAAACACAACAAAACTGCTTACAAATAGCTAAAGCGATAAAGAAGGAACATACTTTTCCTTTAACTGTCCTTTCCTTCTGCCTTTATATTTTCCCTAAAATGATGTATGTTACTTTTCCTTGGTTTTTTTGTTGTTGGTAATGTCCTCAGACAGTTTCCCAAGATGCACAGATATTAAAGAAACACCTTTATTTCCCCAACTTATTCTTAACTGCCTGAACTATCACTGCCTCAGTCAACACTTTAAACCAAACAGTTAACCAGTAACATGTGCTGCTCATTAGCAGAGCCTTAAGCTCACCTGTATTGCTCTGTTTCCTTAAAAGAGCAGCATTCAAAGCACCCTTCACCCTAAGAAGCTTTTTATTTGAGTTGTTATTGCTGTAAGTAGGAATTTAGCTAAAGGAAACATTAATTTTTTAAGGCCATCTATGAAGTTAAAAGCATTCTTTTAAAGAAAAGGCCCAAATAAAGAAAACTGAATGTCATCAAGTGAAGGGAAAAAAATATAGTTGATGGTATGAATACCCTACAGAAAACAAGCACTCTATTATTTATTTGGTAATATTACCTATCTTCATCTTTAAGAGAAGAAAAAACTTTTTTAGGAAGAAGTCTGCTGTTGTTCAATGTCAATAGACATTATAAAATGTATCTAAAATCGTGGTAAAGTCAGATTGTTTCAGTTTCAAATACTTCCAGAAAAGTCAATGCTTTATAACTTTGTGCTTGAAAACCTGTATCTTTTAGAGGCTCAGCACACCATTACAGCTTCAAGTCTCCTGTCCCTTGAAACACTTAAACCTGCAGCAAGAACACTGACACAAGCAGATGCACTGGAAAAAGAAACACTGCTTTGAGAAATAAGATCCAATTCAAGCTTTTCCTTAGTCATTCCAATAGAATCTGACTCCAAATATTCACCCACCTGGCATTTGTGCTTTTTGCCAGATCCCCACACCACAGGTATATACTTAAAAGTAAACCTGGCTACAAGAAAGTGACTGAACCCTCTTATCTATTTTTTTGTTATTTTAAGCAAACCATTATTGCAAAAAGCCCATATGTTGATGCTATTACAGTTGGGGTTTTCTGTCAAAAGACTGCTTTTGCAATGTTGTTTGGGGGGCAAACTTGCAATGTTTTAAGTCTTGCTTGAGAACAAAACAGCCATGTGAAGATCTTTACTTGCATGTCTGGTTGTTTACGTCATTGGGCAAAGCGTTTTCTTCCTTTGAAGCTTCTTTCTAAATGGAGAAAAATAATACTTTCGCCCTTTGAGAAGGTATTGTGAGGATGAGATAATTATTTAAGGTATTCTCATTCTGATGTGATGAAGGGAACAGAGCAAGAACTACAAATGTAAGCTAATAAGCTACACAGATCCAGGACAGAAAACACTGTGCATGTATACAGAGACTCAATCAATCAAATTGCAAACAGCATGTGCAGTCTGTAAAGAAATCTCTAAATTGAACAAAAATGTTTAAACAAGGCTGTAAGCAATTTTAACCCTGTGTAAACATTGAGAACCTCTCTATGTCTTACCAGACAATTATAACCCAAACAAAGTCATCAGGCACAAAATCAAAGCAAGCACTGCAACGATGTAGTCCACACACAATGATGGCAGTAGGAACCCTGGCTGCCTGTGTGGAAGGCGTGTGTTCACAACTGGTGAAAGTAAATCCAATACTGGAATGAACAAAAGCCATCAAGGTTGTGAGGCAGGGGTGAAGGTACCTTGATTTTGGCTTAGATGTGCGATCAGCAAAACAAGCACTTCAGCTGTAACTTTTTCAGTCATTTATAAACTGGAGGATCTTTTTGGTTTGTTTGGGTTTTTTCTGTGCAAATTCAGTTTGTGTTTAACTTTTACTGCTACTATTTCACATAATTGAGCAAAACCTACCAGTTAGATATTCCAGTACAGCAGCCATGTACACAGGAGCACCAACACCAATTCTGTACTTGGGGTGGCCCTTCTTAATGTACCGGAGCATTCTCCCAACAGGGAATATGACCCCAGCCTTGGCGGAGCGGGAAGTCTTGGTTGACTTCTTCTTTCCACCCCTGCTGGACATCTTGTCTGTATCAGCTCTGAAACAGCACTCTAGATTTAGGAAGAAAAAAAAGAAAAGATAAAAAGGAACAAAAGACAAAAGGTTATTAATAAGGACTTATGCTATAAGATCACACAGTGAATTCCAATGCAAATCAGCATTTTGGGGTAGGCAATGCATTACAGCACCTAAAACATACAGACAAGTTGTCTTTTTAGAGTATACACAATCAGAACCGAAAATAATTTCCCACTAAATGTTTACTTCCCATTGTAACTTGGCATAATTGTATACAGAAAATATATAAGACAAGTTATTTCCTATAAATCTACTTTTCTGAAATTCCTAATTGATTAAACCCAGTACCACTAATGGAGCAAAGAATGATAACTACTGAATTTAAAATAGAACTTGTGCATTGGAGCAGAGGATGCTTTCTGCAAGGACACTGACACAACCCCCTGATCTCCATGAAAACCTTTTGATGGGGCATCTGCACAGCTGTGGTAGGGCAGTTATGTTCATGAAAAATTACATTCCAAACTAGGAGAAACTGTATCCACTAAAGCTTTCATAGCATGTATTCACCTTCTTTAAAAAACTCGATTTTCAAGACGTGTGAGAATTGACAGAACAAAGGCCTATGGATGGCAAAATACATCTCCTTTACAGTAAATGTTCTATT
This sequence comes from Orthonyx spaldingii, assembly GCA_013397795.1. Taxonomy (NCBI): domain Eukaryota; kingdom Metazoa; phylum Chordata; class Aves; order Passeriformes; family Orthonychidae; genus Orthonyx; species Orthonyx spaldingii. Next base: position 52,134 of record VZTJ01004259.1, on the reverse strand, counting down.
TTTAGAAAGATCTAAAAGACCTAAAAGAAATCTTTGTTTTAGAAAGATCTGAAAGAAATGACCCTCTTGAGATTTGAATCTACCAAAACTCAGCCATCTCCACATTGAAGACCATATTGCTTCAACATTCCCTCCAGGAATCTGACAATCTCCTATCTGCCACCTTTCCCTAACAGCACAGGGATCTGAACACCCAGCACATATCTGACAACTGTATCTCAGTTTATCTCGCTGAGGGAACCTACTGCTGATACAGCTGTCAAACATATTCTATTCTCTCTTTGATTTCTGCTCAGGCTGTAAATAGAAGCTGACAAATCCAAAGGGTGGAGGGTTCACAGGCTCTCAAGGTGTCTTTGAAGGTTTAGGCAACTCACTGGCTTTTGAAATTGAAAAGAGGAAAGGAGACAGTGCCCATCTCCCTACCTCTCCCCTCCCTCAGGTCTGAACTCCAGGGAAACCAGTGGAATGCATCAGTGACACACACACACACCTCTGTGCATCCCACTTCGTCCCTTGCTGCACAAATCCTACCTAATACACGTGCAAATTCACTGATGTGTTTATACATTCCACAATGAAACCCTCTAAGTCTGCTTTCCCATCACACCATTTCTCTGCTTCCTCTATTTTTCGCGTGTTTATTCTGAATTCTCTCTCCTTGCCCTTATGAACCTAACTGTATTTCCCACATGCCTGAATCCACAATGGAGCGAGCTCAGAATTAGGAAAAACAGGTTCATCAGCCCCACTTCTCGGTTTTGCAACTTCTGTTCTGTGCTGACACATCCTGCAGTCCTTCAAATCTCAATGAGTCACTAAGATTCAGGCTACATAACTGCCAAACAAAGACCAGTTAGGATAACTAAAGAAACACAAGTATCAAAGGTGTCTTTTCCTTTCCACTTCCACATTCCATTCATCAAAATCTACACCTGCGCAGCATATTAAATAAATTAAATGCAATGGGTTGGCTGTTAAAGCTAAACAAAATAATCCCATCTTCATAACTCAGATGAAAGTCACACTGCAATTAGGAAACTCACGTCCAAAACCAGATAGGAATCTTTGGGAAGGGGAAGCCCTCAAAAAGGCTCCTTCTCCTTTCATCTGCTGGGGACTTGGCTCTGTAACAAACATTATTCTGTGAAAAACAGGACAAAAGCCAATTTTCTTGCCTCAAGAAATGCCCAAACTGCAGCTCACCAATGATTTTAAAAACATCCATTTAATTGCATTTTCTCATCTAGTTAGCTCTGTCTTTGTTAGCAGGAAGGCTGGGTGGGGCTTTGACTTGGCTATAGACCTTCTGCCAGAAAATATTTTCATATTTCATAATTCATTTTCATCAACAGTTTTAGGGATGTTTAATCTCAAATGCTGAGAAGTTCATTGAATCAAACACCACGGAAAGAGGCATAAGAAGTATCTGTGCCGCCCTGCAATATGTTTGGTTTGTAACTGAGAGGTCAGTGGTGAAAACCATAATTTCTCTAGAGGAGGCCTGCAAGCCTTAATCAGTAAGCTTCTATTAATCTTCTAGTGAGTTTATGGGATAGTCAGAATAGCTGGAAGAGAATATGGAAATCCTTACTTCCTAATGTGTTTTTTTTTCCTTTGGGGGAGTGTCAGCTGTCAGCTGCTGTAACATTTGGATCAAAGCATTAGTAAAGTAGATGGTAATACAGAACAACACCAACCCATAAATAAAAAGGTGTCTTTTTTTGTTGTTTCATAACAAAATTTTATTTTAGTTTATCACCTCTGCAAATTTTGCAGTTAATTTCTCTCTTTATTTTATGCACTTGGTCGCATTACTCACATTAATATTTAGGATACCCTGGACCTATCTTAACAATTAACTTGATCCCCTTATATGGAACATTAAAGACCTTTCTAGCTGTAAGTTTATTTGTGAGAAGAAACTTTGCCTGAATCCAATAGGTGCCGGTGAGCGGAGCTGCACAATGAAATAACCAAGAACTTCTGAAACTTTTAGTATTGAAGGTGAAATGTGATACAGACGAGTTTCAGACTTTCTCATCTCAAGGATCCCATTCCTACATGTCGTGAATCACTGGATGTTCAGATTGTTTAGATGTTGGGGGTGGTGGGAAGAACACTTCAATTAGGTTTCAAGTACCACTTTTACTGTTACCAACTCTTGGGGTAGCTGAGCCCATCCCGGGAACTACCAAGAAGCCAAGAGGTCCCAAAACCACAGATATATGTTGGTGGGACAGCTCTGCTGTTTGAAACCACCCCTTGGAAAGTGAATGGTCTCTCCCTAGGTTACCTTACCTGGATATGTTAATTGTCCTATGTTCATTGCCCTTACCCTGTTCCCTCACTCCACCCCTCTCTCCTTCTGTATTCCCCCGCCCCTCTCTCCACCCCTGTGCCCCCTGCCCTCTGGCCGGTGCCCCTATAACAAGGGTTTCACAAGGTCATTCAGCCTCTTTCGCCTCTGGACTCCTTTGGAATAAAGTGTCTCCGGAACTCTATGCGATTGGGCCCTCTGTTTAACGCACGAGCTATCTAGCTGGGGGGAGGTGGATACACACCAGAACACCGGCTGGGGCAGGACAGGGCTGTCTGCGCAGTACCTAACTGTACTGGCCAGAGTGGTCTTTTGGAGCCTCCAAGACACTCCTGGTAAAAGCAGAAGCCTCCATCCACTCCACACCACCCCTTCGGAACTGTGCTAACCAACCATGTAACATTTGGAAGGTGAAAGTGAGAGCCTGGCAGGGAAACCTTTTTCAGAGCTTAATTGTGTATTCAGATCATTACTTTACAGAACCTGTTTGTCCTGTCTTTAAGCTGCAGGATGGCCCAACCAACTCTCAAATGTCTCTTCCCTACTTCTAGCTCTCAACCAAAAAAGAGAAGGGAAACACATTTCACTTGCAAAAGCCACAAGAAAATGTATTGAGGTGAAATGCAAAGAGCATGGCAACAGATCAAAAACCAAAGAAAGCCGTGTGCCTTACGTGTTCCGAAATGGTTTATCTTTGTAACACCAGAAACTCTGGAACACTGCCAACACTAATGAACCAGAGCTGTTTGCTGAGTCACTGGGAGCCTGCAGATCAGAGAGGCAACCAAAGCGAACCTTATCACACGCACCGTTGTTCAGACAAGATTTCAGCAGTATCATAAAACTAAGTAAATATATTTTAAAATAAATCACAGTCAGTGACAGACAGTAGACCAGTACTTCCCTTTCTTTCTTCTCTTCTGCTTTTGCAATGAAATTATTGAGAACTTTATCAAATACATTGCAAAGTCTCCAAAGATTTGACAATAAAATGATTTTGTTTCAATGTGAGAGTTCACAAAATTATCACTGTGATAATCAGGGGATATTACTAGGGAGTAACGTATCTAAGTTCACCTTTGACTTCAAATCAAATTTAACACTATATTCTTCACTGGTTCTGTTGTGCTTTGACACAGATTGCCCCAGATACAGAATTTAGCACTTGATTCACAGCCTTTTGAAACCCCTTAAAGACTGTGGCAAGATTCACACTGCTTTCTAAGATCTCCAAACGCACAAACAAGATTTGATGGTGTCTTAATTGGGTCACAGCAAAGATTCAAGCTACAAGGTTCCTCTGCTGTCACATCTTTGAGAGCCAGAAATACATTTCCTAAGAAACAACCTTAAGGTATAGTGATGAAATCAGCATAATTAACATTTTTCTCTTTGAAATTGGCTGGAGTAACTCTGGTTGGCCATATTTTTCTGTGTGAAGACAGATACTCTGCTAAACCACACTTTCAAATGCCATCTTCCTCAAATGCACATAGGCATCTGTTTTTCTGAAAGGTTTAAGATTACATAATGCTTAGAGCCTGAACATCCTAGTAAATTGATACCCAAATTCCAAATACTAGTACTTCATTAGTTCTGTCAATTTGACACTTTGATCAAACAGCAGGAATAAACCCAGTCTGTTATTAATAGTTTTCAGGTACTGCTTCTTAATGACTAAACAAATTACTATGAATGTTACTGCTGTGAGACAGAGACTGTTCTGATCGTGGGCTTACAGTATTAACTGCACTCAGCAAAGAGATTATTCAATTTAGATCTACATCATCATATCAGTAAGTGTACTGGAATCCAGGAGATCATTACTACAATAGGAAAAATACTAAGATGTAGTAATTATTTTTCTCTTCTTTCAATACAAAGACTAAGCTGGAAGGTTCATTTTTGTATCACAAGAGATTAACTGCAATGCTATTTTCTATTGTTTCAAAAGATTAACAACGTAAGTGCTGCCATTTGCTCTTAAATTTGTGTATGTCCTGTAACAATAGCTGCTCACTGAACGCTTGCTGAAAAGGTGCATTTGAATTTGCTGTGACAATGAACTTGCTCTGTTCTTAGCTAATCAGAAGCTACTCTGACATATTTATAAAATGGTATAGAGTGGTCTCTAATAATACTTGCCTGGCACAACAGTGTCTCTGCCTGTGGTTTCTAGGTACAACTGTGCTAAAAAGAGCTAATCACTCAGTTATCATTTGTTCTGATGTGATTTCAAACTTTAGCTCAAGTTCTTTATCAAAGCAGTAACACTTTGAGGTCTGTAACAGACAGAGGAGTGAAACGAGTTGTAAAACAGCCATTCCAAAACTCCATTAGCTTCTCATCTGAAAAGGTAGCACCACACATTTATTTCCATTTGGAAAACCAAGAGACACTCCTCATCTAGGAATGCACAATAGGTGTACTTTCTGTTGAAGATTAAGACAACTAAAATTCCCATAGCAATAACATAAAAGATGGGAAAAAGAGGAATAATGTTTTCACAAAATCTGTGTGCTAAACAAAATACTGTTGCACAATTGTATTTAGCTGGCAGAAGTCCCTCCCTCCCACAGTGGGTCTGAAACACCAAAACAAATACCCCTTAATGTGCAAACCTCCACTAAGAACAGTGCTGGGAGCGCGACAAGAGTTTCTGCTGGGCATCCTGCCACCAATAGCCAGGAAAACGTAAATACAATTGTCTTCACTGACCACTGCTGGGAGAACGGGCCTAAAATAAGCCCATTTATACATTATAGGTTTTTGTATCCTAGACAGAAAGCATAAAAATTGATACAGGGCCTTAAGTCACTGGACCATTTGTGAATTCAATGTTCAGAAAAACTGTTTTAAATAACATTTTGAAAACAACTTTGTCTCTTGACATTTTTGAAAGAAAATAAAAACGTAATAAAGGATTCATGTGGATGCTCCCAAGGCAAAATCCAGATGCAGAACAAAATTTAAAATAGACTATACTGCTGACGGAAGGGATTGCAAGAACTTGACCCATCAAGGAGGTCATGAATAGTGTGATTCTTGCATCACTCCTGGAACAAGGACCATGAGCTGAATCCTGCCCTTCCTGTCTTTAGAATGGGTCTGGGTAAGGAATTACAGCTTCTCCATGTGTTCACAGCATCTTTCCCTACCAAGTGAGCAAGCCAGCCCTGCAGTCTTTCCACAAGCACTGCAGTTTTCTTTTCCAGTTTTACCTCTTGAGATGACAAAACCTAAAGGTCACAGCATTGCCCACAGGGCCAACATTTTCTCTCCCAATAGAGGATCTATCCGGAGGCTCTTTTCTCCTCTTGTGGCATCACTTCCAGATCCCTGCTCCTTTATCCCTACTTTATAACCTTGCTGGGGTAGGACTACCTTTTCTGTGGAACAGACAGCAGGTCTTGATCCTAGTTGACAGAGTTGCACAAAAACATTTCTTCATTTCTCTGAGAGCAAAGGTTCACGATTATTCCTCCAGAGTGTGATTATATCACCTATCTTATCAAGAGAATATCTTTTATCAAAGCTCATTGCTATGTATTGGCTATAAACCAGGCAACTCCTAAGAACAAATTTAACCACACTGGTTTCTTTTAAGACTAAGCTTGCAGTGCTGGACTTCTCTTTTTGCTCGTGCTGATCTACAAAATAAGCAGTGCTTAAGCACTTTACCGACATTACTGTCATTAAGCCAAATTCTAGTCTTGCCACTAGTTTTTAGATCAGTTGTGGCTTAATCTGCACTGTCAACATTTGGCTTTACTGGCAGTCAACAGCAAAGTTACTCTTTAGAAACCCAGAAGGCCTAGGAGATTTCAGTGTGAAAGGTTATGAAACATAATACAACAAAATAACCTGCAACCATTACTAAGCAAACAGTGTAATTCCTTTCTTTCGCAACACTTTAAAAAGCCCCAGACACACTGGGTAGTTTTCTAGGGACTACCTGATACAAAATCTTTCATACCCAACTGCATTAAAACATAATTTTCAAAGCAACCGTAATTGTCTTGTTCCCACATAAGACTTTCAACTCTGGGCTGTACCTAAGAACCCAGGTACTGTTTTTATTAATTGCACTCTTGCTCCATTGCTCATTTATTTCTTCTGCTCTTCAGAGTGGGGGAGGCAATGGATCTGCAAAGTTCCCTACAGACCTGTTGCTAAGTGACAGCCACACACAGTCCGGGGGAAAAAAATGGTTGTTCACTTGCATGGTCAAGAGATAAATAACAAGTCTCATCCAAGTCTATTTCAACAACAAGTCTCCTTCCATCTCTACAAATGAAGCAACCTCAGCTTTACACCACCTTGCTTGCATAGGAGCTAGTTCCAACTGCTGGCTCCAGACACAGTTTCATGGGCCTTCTACAACTTTTTAAAGATGACAAAAGAAACAAAAGGATTACAGGAAATGCAAGTGGCAGAAACAGTCTGTTGCCCTCGCTGTCTCCTACAGGCACAAACACATCAGCCTCGGGTCTCGATCCCAGCGCTGCCGTGCTGGAGCCGGTGTGGAACCTGAGGAACCTGCATTCACCTGCGCCCTGCAGTACTCGCAGTCCCCTCGGAGGAACACCCACACCCAGACAGCCCCTACGGGTTGCTCAGATCCTGCAGGCAGACATATTGCAGCCTCTACGAGAAGTGACAGTCCTAAAAGAATAAGGAGCCCCGTTCCCAGACAAACATTTATTTTTACCACTCTCGGAAGCCTTTGCTTACGGTTTAAAATACGTCATTTGGCTTTTTTTAAATTAAGTCACCCGCACGAGGCAGGTAACTTTTATTCCACGGGTTCTTCATCCCTAAGTGAAACACAGGAAAACACGTCCTGTTGTTTTTTGCTTCTGCTTTTCGCAGTCCCCCTCGATTATCCTCCCCTGCCCGGCGACCCGCGGTGGGAAGGAGGACGGAGCCCGTCCGTGCGTGGCACAGCAGCGACGCGAGGGCCCGCGGCTCCACACTCGCGGCCGCTCCTGCAGCCCCGCCGGGCTCCTTCCAGCCCCACACCGTCATTCCAGAGCCGATTCCATGGAAATACAGCCCCGCTGCCACCATTTCGCGGGGCGCGGGCGGATCTCCCGGCTTCACCCGAGGCACAGAAAGAAGCGGCTGAACCGACTCGCGGTCTCCCTCAAGGGACGGCACCGGCACCCCTCCTTCCCACGGCGCGCCCGGCCGGCTCGGGGCGCCCCCGCCGCCGCCGGGTGTCACCGCGCCGCGACACAGCCCCCGCGCCCCCTCCTCCCGCACGGCGGGCGGGCCATGGTGGTGACTTACGGCGCGGGCAAGATGTCTCCGGTCCGCCGGCGGCGGCCCCGCTGCCGTCCCCGCTGCCGCCGCTCCGCTCCGCTCCGCTCTGCTCCGCCCGCGGGGCCACCGGGATCGGCTGGACGGGCTGGCGGAGCTCCCACAATGCGCCGCGCGGCCGCGCGTCACATCCACCACCCGCCCCTCAAGCCGCGGCCGCCGAGCCGTCCCGCACCGGCCCCTCACGGCCTCCGTGCCAGCCACTCACAGCCCTTCACGGTCCGCTCACGGATCTCCTCACGATCGTGTCACGGTCCCTCACCATCCCCTCACGGTCTCTCTGTGATCCACTCACAATCCTTCGCGGTCCCCTCACGGATCCGCTCACGATCCCTCACGGCTTGGCCACCGGTGCCGCGATGCCGGAAGTTCCCGGGGACGCTCCTGCCTCTCCTCCCGCCCGCACGGGCTCCCCGCGGCAGCTGGCCCGGCCCGGCTGTTGAAAAGCCCGGTCCCCGCGTGGGGCGGGCTTCGGCACCGCGGCCTCCGCAGCTGCTCCCGGCCCAGCCATTGTGTACAAACGTGTTCGCTCCCAAATGTGCAGGACGGCGAGGTCAAAGCAGGGGGTTTGCGCCGCGTTCCTCCCAAGAATGAAGTTTGTAGTTCGTGGAGGGGAGAGAATGAGCATCTGGGTTGTTCCGTGAGGCACACGCACGTTATTCCTCGTGCTACACAAAAATGGCTCAGTGCCATTTTACCAAGGCCCCAGATGGAGCCTTTGGAGGCGTTTGTGCATGGGCCACACCGATGTCCTTAAGCTCACCTTGCTGCCTTGGGAGTGCCGGGTTGCCGCTGCCCCCTGCCCACACGCCCTCTGCCAGACCGAGGCTTCAGTCCCTTTTCCACCTCTCCTCTCCTGCCGCCTCCAGTTGCCTCGCCCGCCAGCTGCCAGTGGCAAAGAGGAGCTGCCACAGCAGGTCTTGGCTGCAGGACAGACAAGTCACAACAGACTGCCACTGTGTTTGCAATGGTGGGAGCAGAAGCTGCTGGAGTTTTGAATGTCCTGGAAGATTGCTGGCTTGCTAATGCTCCCAGACTCTTATGCCACTGCCATTTGAATGGAGCATCTTCTTTCTTCAGTACCCAAAGCAGAATGCCAGCCCATAGCCTCCTCCCCAGTGTCCCTTGCTGTTCTTTCATGTGTAGAACTGTAACAGGTGACAAGTGGTATAATACCATTACTACTAGATGCCAAGGAGTTTCTCTCCTGCTGTTCTTATCAACCACTCTGAGCTCCAGCTCTTCTTATTTTGAGGAGTATCAGCATATCATCACAGTGCCTTGGTCATACAAAACAGAAAGCAGAAAGGAAGAAGGGGGTTTAAAAGAAAAAAAACAGGAGAGTGGGGACAGCCTATGTAAAACTATGTGGGCTGGTCTGAGAATATCCCTTCAAAAAGTATTTCAGGTATTATAAATGTGGTGCTCTCATCCATCTAAATGTCCAGACCTGGTCTGGTTTTTAACACAGCTAAACTGGGTGTCTCCCGAGACATCTCTCATTACTTCTCAGCGCACCACACGGTCAAATGCAACCTAGTCCTGACTGCACTCCCAGAATGCTAATTGTACCCTGCCTGTTGTGCAGTGGGACAGTTTTGCCTAACAAAAGCTCCCTGCTGGATCAGTACCCTAGAGTCCCTGATTGCCCTTAACCCAAGGATATGGATACAGTCCTCACTAGGCCATCTGCCATGGCTCTTCTTATACAGCTGAGGACACACTCTGCTTTCCCTGTGTTCCTATCCACACACATCATCTCCTTCCCACCTCCCCCTCCTCCTCCTCTTCCTCCTCGGCGTTGCCTCGCTCCCTTTTTCCTTGCTGGTAGTGCTGCCCACACAGGAACCTTTTCTGTATGCTGTGCAGAGCACCCAACAAAACTGGTCCTCCAGTGCTTGGCTCTTCACATTCTGTTTTCCTGTCACCCATGCAAGTTTTATTTAAATAAAAAAAACCCCCAACAAAACAAAAAACAAACCCAAACCACAAAACCAACCCTCCCCCAAATATCTCTGCTGATATGAGCTGCAAAAGTCCATGTGAAATTAAAGAACCCACAACATTGTCTAATGGGATTGATGGAAGGCTGCAAGGGGTAGGGAGCTGTGAGTTGTAACTAGATGACCTTTAAGGTTCCTTACAACCCAAAGGTTGCTTTCTATGCTCTTCTACTGTCATTGTTCATTTTGTCTGGTTTGAAGGGGAGTCTGGCTTTTGTGCTTTTGAAGAAAGCCTTCAAAACACAATTGGTGAGAATTTCTGGAGTGGGAGTTGCCTGAGTTTGCAGAGGGCCTGAACAATTTGTCCATGGAATAGAATGCTAGCATGAAGACTGCTGTTGATAATTTGCAATGTTAGCGTTGACTGGCTCACCTCCTGCCAAAGCACAGATTTATCATACTGAACATCTGCTGGGTCTACAAAGAGTGCCCATTTTGAAAGCACACAATGTGTCATGACTGTCTAAAAGTTGCTACAAAAGCCTGTGAAACTACACTACATGAACTACCTCACTAAAACAAACCTTGGCTTAGATTTTGTTCTCTTTGCCAGTTGTGATGTATTTATATATAGAATGATAAAAAACACCCTTCCATGGTTCCACTGTCTTTATTTCTAATATAAACAGTTCATATACTCACATTTTTTAACACTTATTTTATTTTGACACTCTGATTCTATAATCAATTCTAGCAACCTCAAGGGACTATTTGCAGAAGAAAGTTGAGTGATTGAGAATGCAAGCACTTAACTTGTTTATGCAGCAGAGGTGGTGGAGAAGGAAATACCACCTGGGAGGGAACAGAGCAGTGTGGGAAGGGCTGTGGCTGGGGGTAATCCTCTTAAACTTAGATAAGTGTTTTCACTTTGGAGTAGCTGTCCTAATTCTAAATGCATTACCTCTTTTGTCTCTGGTATTTGTTGTTGTGAGTTTATTGCCTACTGAGCATGCATATCCTAGGTTACTGCAGGTTGCTGAAATATTCCTTCAGGAATCTAGCCAGCAGATCCCTGCTGTTTTGCTTCCACCTTTTACATGGTCAAAAGAAAGTACAGATTCCTCAGACATGACCTACGTCTCTGAAGGGGTTCTCTGAACCTCCTTCAGCTGCTCAGCCTCCTCTCTCTTTGTAGACCATATGACTAATCCATGCTTCTTAACTTCAGGTTACAGTCAGATAAATATACCTGTACTGTGCGTCACGCTAGTGACATTCCTACCTTCACCATCAGATGGGCACAGTGACCTCATACCAAATCCACTCATGCTCTTAATGCAACCCACAGACCTACTGCGTGTGCCGGGGGAGTATTAGCTGTGATTTCCAGAGGGCTGACCTGGCCTTCCAGCAGATTGCTGTAATCCACTGGTGTCGTTACCATCCTGAGGAATGACGCACTGCAGGACTTGAATGTGTGTGGGCCAGGCCTTTGCTTTCACTTCGCTCTATTTTCCAGCCACTCTAAAGATACTCAGCTTCCCTGTTATTCAAAATTAGCGCATCCAGATCAGGAAGTTCTGCAACTAAGATTGCCCACAAACTGGTGCTGGAAACAGGGTGTGTTTGATACCTGTTTGGTTCAGGGCCAGAGCCATTGATCTTAATGATCTTAATCTTTTTATCTCCATTATCTAGACCACCACAGAATTGCAGTTTGGTTTTAGCATGGTTCAAAACCTGACAGCTGACTGTTGAACTGAGCTGCTGTTTTACACTCAGCCGTTCTTTATCTGTCACAGGTGAACAGGATTAATTCCATTTTCAAACAGTCAATCTTTGCTTTGACATCCAAGTCATGATAACTGGGATATCCTCCCTCTTCAGAACATTTCTTCCTGCCTCGACACTCTCAAGGCACTGGTGACTCTGTATTAATTGCCAGGTGTGTTGTTCTGTAGCAGCAGTGCTGACTGGTACTGATATGTTATGGTGAGATTAATACTTCCAGGGCACAAGGAGTGGATGTCTGGGATTTCTTTCCCAGGCTGGTAGACAGAGATAAGTTACTACCGATAATCTACTTTGTTCCAAATCTTTCTAGGCAGGCAACCTCTTCTTGTTTTCCCCGAGATGATATTTGTGCAACTTTTTCAAACATGTATGCCATTTGTCATTGCTTTCTTCTAGGAAAATGTCAGTTACGGAAGTTTTTTATCAATGTTTATACCCTCTGTCAGAAAATGTTGCATTGCTTTGAAAATATTTTAAATAAAATGTCACTTTTTTAAAAAAAGAAGGCAAACTTTTAAAATTTTTAAACTGGAATATGAGAGCCACTATGATAACTGCACCTTTTTAACCCAGTCTGTGAAGTCATTCATACATTTAATGGATGCTGGGAAAAAAAGAAAAAGGCAAAGTTTGTAAAATCATTATTAATCTGTAGATTTGGGATAATATTAACCTGCAATATAATGCATTTCAAAACCTGCTTCTTCTAAATAAAATCTAAGTGCGTTTTGATTTATAAAACTAATAACCCAACAGCAGTATGACACAGTGACATCAGGAGACATAAATGCCTCTTTCCCAGCGATATGGAAGGGGTGTGCTTTAAAACAAGCCTGATGCACCTGCAGCACACAGGGAACAGGGACACTTGTCTGTCTCTCCTGTGGTCACAGCTGCTCCCAACATAACCTGACTTCCAGGTTGTCCCTTAAGCAAATCAGTTCATTCCTTTCTGGTATTCAAAACAGCCTCTTGCTTTGCTGCATTTTTAATGTCAAGTGGCAGGGGAAAGTTCTGCATTATTGTGCAAAGAAAATATTAAATCCAAGAGCTATGATTTATATTAAGTCAAAGAATTCAAAATTACTTCACATGATGATCAGCTCAATGGTTCCTGGTAGCTGGTGTAAAGCTTGGCAGATAGTCATGTAGTAATAACTCACATTTCTTATATTTAGTTATTAAATCCCATTGCTCCACTACATTAATTTTCCATGTAAGCAATAGCTGTAGTTGCCAGAGGGATTTTATATAATTGCAGATGGTAGGAGACATAGTTGGTAATTGCAGAAATGCAGAGGGAGATGTCCAGGAGATGATCTTCTATTAAGATGTGGCCGTTGCTATGGAATACTTTCCTAGCTGCTGTTCTGCATGGGATTGCTATGATGCATCATTTCATAGAAGAGGTTATTTTTAAAGCAGACCTATTTCTTTGCCTGCAAAAGCAAAATCAGATCACCTCTCTGAGGAATATTAATTAAAAAAGCTCTCGTGCTGGACAGCAGACATTATATAGAATATGGTTCATGAAGGAGGCAAGAGAATTAGAGTCCACCATAATACCAGGCAGCAATGAAATCAGGTGCTTTCACATCCATCTCATAAGACAAACCCTACTCCTTAAATTAAACAAAATTTCTCTTGCAGATACGAATATCATTGGCTGTCATAGCAAACAAAAGCTTACCAGAGGGTGATGTCCTCAGTTTAACTTGAACTTCATAAATTCATTATATCAGAGATATCCCATCATTCCTTCTGTTTATTTTGAAGTATGTTCTGTGTGTGGAGGTAAGAATGGAGAAGTGATGGTGCCACGTATCTGTGATGGACACAGAAGTACGTTCATGTCCAAAGTGCCAAGTGACGTGGTCAGCCTGGCTTTTGCTGAAGGATCCAAAGAGCGCTGGGAATGCAGGAGCTGCTCGACTGCTTTGTAAGAACAGTTTGCGTCTCCATCTCTCTTTACAAATCATAGAATCACAGAATCAGAGAATGGTTTGTGTTGGAAGGAACCTTAAAGCTCATCTCATTCCAACCCTCTGCCATGGGCAGGGACACCTTCCACTACACCTGGTTGCTCAAAATCCCATCCAGCCTGGATGAACACTTCCACAGATGGGGCCATCCCAGCTTCTCTGGGCAGCCTGTGCCATGGCCTCACGTAACAGGGAAGAATTTCCTCCTAACAGCCAATTTAAGTCTCCCCTCTTTTACTTTAAAATCATTCTCCCTTGTCCTATCACTAGGGATAGGACATCTGCCCTTGCAATAAGTTTATATCCATTTTTTATAAGCTCCCTTTAAGTGCTGAGAGTCCACAATATGGTCTCCCTGGAGCCTTCTCTTCTCCAGGTTAAACATCCCCAGCTCTCCCACCCTTTCTGCATAGTGGAGGTGCTCCAGTCCTCTGAGCATCCTCATGAGCTCCTTTGGACAGGTTAAGAAAATTCAGGAGTTGTAAATTCAGTAATGCTGGCTCAAAAAAGCCATATAGCAGGACATTGAAAAAATTTAATTCATTAATAGGCATGACTGATAAGTTCTGGTGAATGCTTTGCTCATCTTAAAAAATCTACATATTGGGAAGTGTCTGTGCAGTGACTGGAGCACGTGAAGTTTTTCCCATGACTTGGACAGAAAAACTGTAAAATGAGGAAGAAACAAAGCAACATCTCCCTCTACGGGAATCACCTGTACTGCAGCCCCAGGCTCTGGGCGGCTGAAATCTCCTGCAGCGCTGCCTTACCTGTCCGGCCGAGCCTCCGCTGCTCCTGCTGATTCCAGACAGGCTGGGTGGGCTCATGGGGAGCAGATGCTGAGAGTATGAACCATAACTAATTACTGCAAACTAAAATCTTGGTTTCTTGACAGCTACTCAGAACCTGTGCTTTTAAAGAGTTTACACATATTAATGAGAAACTCTATGATTATTGCTGGGTTTTGCTTTGCTTTTCTTTTTTTTCCTTAAAAGGCTTTGCACTATGATTGCCCTCACATATGCTACTTTTGAAGGGGTAAGCAGCATGAAGCTGACAGGGTATTACCAGCTGAACAGGTCCGTCCTTCTGTCATGTTCAGATTCTGTCACTAGGCACAATAAGAGTAAGCAGGTGCCTGTAACATATATATTCTTTTGTGTGTGTGTTTACATAAAGCTCTACAGTTCATGTCAGGATATGTTATTCTTTTCTACTTGCTTCTTGCTAATTCATCGGATGATGTTTTTGTCCATAAAAAATGGCTTATGGAAAGCACTGGGGTGAATATCAGTGAGAAATGGGCCAGGGTATTTGGAAGTGCTGAGAGGGTCATTCTGAAGCTTGTGGATTAACCAGCCAAGCAGAATTAGTCTCAAGTGTCAGTTGACCTGCCCCACAAACTGAGCTACAGAAAGTAAAGCATTCTCTGGGTGATAGTTGTGGTGAATACTTTCCAAACAATTCATGCAATATAAATACATTCACATAAACTGTTTATTGGTTAATAAATGAATATGAAATATGAATATGAAACAAAATTAATATCTTTTTATGCGCTGTTTTGAAAAGAGAATAGTCTGTGTTTGATGACTTCCTGATTGTACTGATTATTGTCAATAACCCTCATAGCTTGGGAATATGCCTCTTAAATTAATTTTTGATTTCCCTGTATGCCATGCACTGAATTCTCAGAGATTTCTGTCTCATTAGTATCGTAACATTTTTCTAAAGTCTGGGTAGTTTTAAGAAAATAGAAGATATGTAGTTTTATGCTAAATTACCCTTATCACACATGGAAAAATTTACTAATGCCCAACATTTTTCCTGAATGCACCTCATATTCTTAAACTGCTCTATAGATTGTTTTTCCACTGAAGTTGCTTTTTAGGTGCTAAAACAGAAAAGGAAAACAAAATTCTAATTTTATTTCAATGTATGATTTTGTAAAAACACAGGCGTGTAGGAGTCCCACTGGAAGTAAATGTGAACTCTGTAGGAATCCCTCATTGTCACGTGTGTGCATCGTGTTCTGTGTGTGTATGTATGTACAGTTAGTGTTCTACAGTTACTTGAAATGCATCTCTGGAAACTGGATATGGGAAACAAAACAATATCTGGTCATTCAAATCCCTATTTCCTTTTTTTTAAACTGAGAGTATGTTTGTTGCTTCTCCTTAGACCCATTTGCATTTCAGAGTGTTCCAGGATTGTTGCCAACATGTTCAAATGTGATTAGTGATTTTGCAAATCAGATCTTTTAGACATGTTTCTATTAAACAGAGCTATAGAGATCATTAATCACTTTAGAAAGTCTTGCCTGGTATTTTTCTTAATGGGATGTGCCATAGATCTTTCTTAAGCCCCTTACCACTGGAAGGGGAGCATCCTTAAGCCCCTTCACCATCTGTATGTGCAGACATGATGCCATTAAGAAGGTCAGCCAGCAGGTGGAGTTTAAATTGCATTTAAACAGCAGTTTTAGACTTTGATTACGGTTTATCTGAAACTGTGCTACTGGAAATGCCTCTTATGGACACTTCTGGAAGAGTGTTGCGTGAGTGAAGTTTTGTTGCCTGTCAGACTGTTTATATGTAGACCACATTGCTACTGCAAAGGTGGCATGGGCAGTTTATTAACTTGCTTGCCTCGGCTTTGGAGTAATGTGGAGGAGTGCTAAATAATTGTCCTGATGTGCAAATTATATTTAAAAAGTCATCTGTCATTTTTATGTATACCTGAACAGACATGAAGGGAGAAGGAGCACTCAGATGAACTGAATTCCCAATTTAAGCTGTTTTATTTTTTGTCTTAATGGCAAAAAATAGGGTTAGGGTAAGATCACTGCAGGATTTGATGGCAGTGCTTCACTAGAAGCTGCATTAAACACTGAAAGAGATGAAAGGGTCAAGAAGTATCTGACAAAAATCATAACACTGCACTGGTAGCACTGGGAGGTAGATGAGAGCAAGGTTTATTGCATCTGTCACTGAGCTTCATTATGAACCTAGTGCTGAACAATAGCCAAAGCAAGAGAGACTGGAGCTGGCCAACCCTTGTGAGCAGGATATGGCTATGGCTGGCATCTGCCTGGGAATGAAGCCAGGCTCCAAGGCTTATACCTCAAACTTAGAGATGAACTGTGTGGTCTGGCATCACTTTATCTTGCACTGTGAGTTCTGCTTTGAGGTTAAAGACAGGAACTGCTTAGTAAATGCTGCTGTGATAAGCTACTCTGTTCTGGAGGCAGCTTTTGCTGTTATCCAGAAACCAGTGTAAGAGGTTTGTAAGACTGTGAAGAAAAACAGTGACAGGACTTGCTTTGGTTGATAGAGTTGTAAGTGGTACTGGCATCCAGGGAGGATTTTATGTCACAATTTTCAGGAAGGAAAAAAGAATTGTTACACTGTGCTGTGGTGATTTAAAGGTGAAATTTTGCATCCTTTTGGCCAGAAATGGTTTGCAGAACCTCATGTAAATGGAGTCTATAAAATCTAGAGTCCTATTGGACACAAATCAGGCAGTAACATGCAAAGAGAAAAGGGAAAGCAAACCAGATGGGCAGATCAGGGACTGCCAGGTTACCTGGACTTCCTCTGAGCTATGCAGGAGAAGAAAGAGAATTGGCAGCCATTGAAAGCACATGATGACACAACTCGATTGCTGCAGAGACAATGCAAATTACAGGCAAAACACTGAAGCAAATTGTACAGACTGAAATTTCAGTTGTAGAGGCTACAGAAAAACTGCTTTAATCTAAACAAGGTCTGTCCTGAACTAGTGACACTAAACCTGTGACAGAGGACTCAAAGGAGAGGTGCAAAGCACCACAAAAATCATGTTCAAAGCAGATGACACAGGCTGGAAAAACCTTCTAGGAAATGTCCAGACATTTGGAAGCATTGAAATGTTTTTCAGATTCTTGCATCTGAAAACGTGCTTGTGTTATTAAAATCAGTCAGCAGAATGCCTTAGGAGAGAGAAGGGAATAACAGGAGCTATAAAACGAGCATCTCAGCACCCATACAGCACTAGGGAGCAGATGGATAAACTGCACTAGACCCAAGTAACATTAAACAAAACCAGAGCCAGAATTTACTACCAAATACCCTCAATTCAGTGAATACATTTCACCTGGCAAAAAGAAGAATTTTCTCCATAGTAAGTGCCAAAAGAAGGAAAGTTGGCAGCCGGTGCTGGAGCAGGAGAGCGGCCATGGCCATGGGGGCTGCGATAAATAACGCTGGGAAGGGTTCCAGGGGGCAGGGCATCCCTGCCTGGGTGGGCTCAGACAGACAGCCCCGGCTTAGTCCTGCCGTCTCGCCAACTGCAAAAATGAAGAGCGTTTTGCTTGTCACCTTAGAAAACCTCAGCAATCCAAAGGCCTGGATGAGGTGCTTTCTGCCATAGCAGACGGCTGACTCTGCTGATCTAAGGATCTGCTCCAGTGCTGGGTCTCATGTTTTAGTTTCACATCATCACCCTCTCATGGCTCACCAGGAGGCAATGCTGAATCAGCAGCTTGCTTCACAAAGACTTTTTAAAGAAAGCTACAAAAAGCAAAGAAAATATATGGCATTCCACTCTTGAAATGATACACTATAAACAGGCTTTCCAGCCTCCTGGTGCAATGCTTCATGCTTGATGTCAGCATACTTGTGTACTTCGGTGGTTACAGTCCCAACATCATTATACCTGCCAGGATGGAAGGGAGTTAAAGACAGAAGGGAAGAAAAATGTGCAAAGGATGAAGACTGAGCTACTGGCAAGCTATAAACCTCCCTAAACTATAAGTGGAAAAGTCTGGCAAGATCACGCTATTTATTTTTTAATTAAATAAACTTTTCTCATATTTCTGTTGGAGTTGATGATCTTAATGGTCTTTTCCAACCTAAACCATTCTATGATTCTATTTTTTTTTTTCTTTCATTTCTAAACAAAATCTAGCTGCCAATGAGTGGGGTATGAGGTCAATGGGATGCACCTGAAATTAGATGGGATTCCACAAGTAATATGCTGCTTGGATTCCCACATATTAACTGCAGTGTTTCCAGGACAATGATTTTTATTTCAGACATCAAAAGAAATGACAAGCATTAAAAAAAAAAAAAAAAGAAGGAAAGGATTCAAAGTCAAGGACAGTGACTTGCTGTACAAGATAAAGGAGGTGATGGTGAGGTAACACATGATTTCACCCTCTGAGTTGCATCTGAACCTTAGTCAATCAATTCTGCAATGAACTCCAGTTTTACTTGGATTTGCTGTGTGTTCTGTGTGATCTTGTCCTTTACTGCCAACACACAGCCGCTGGAAGAAAAATTATTGTTAGAGTATTGCAAAACTAACTCTACTGTAATGTCTTTCAGTGAGGGTCAAACAAAGTTTGGTGATTTTACATTTGCCAGGGTTGAGGAATGTTTGGACAGTCACCTCGAGACTGTCACAGAGACTGCTAGAGGAGGCAAGTGTTGTTTTACATATGTGTCAAAAAAAAGGCAAATTGCAGTGAGGCTGGGGAGAGCAAGCCTTCACTTCATTAGTCAGTCAATTACGACAGATGGTTTTAAAATGACTTCATCAGCACCGAGGCTTTGTTTTCTGCAGAGATCCTTGCCATCACCTCAATCCGAAGACAAAGCAGACAGTGGGGGTTTTATTATTATCACATCTTTGCCGACTTCTAGCAGTCAGAGGGAATAAGGAGGGAGGAATCTCAGGTGGGGACATTGTTGTGGAAGAGGATTATAGGAGATCATCACTTTGGTTTCTAGGAAACTCAGCATTTTTTGTTAAAGGACCATTGTTTCTATGCGGGAACTCCTGCTCTTGTGGCTGTAAGCGTTCAGGAGACCTGTGGTAGCTCGTCACCAAGGTCTATTACTTTTTTTGGGCTATTCTGAGGCTGAAATGTTCCACTCCTGCTGCAAAGAGCAGCGTGGTTGCTGTGGCTGTGCCATGCCCCTGTGCAGCTCTCCTGCAGATGGCTGTGCTGGAGGTTGCTGTGATACACACACGTCTCTGCTTTGCCACACTCCTTTAAATCCGGGAAACTGCTCCATGGCCATGAAAGCAGTTGTTCAGAAGACAAAGGACACTCACAGTTTTGATCTCTGACCGGGGTAATCACTGAATTGAAATGAGGAGGTTATGGTCAGTTTGCAGTGTGTAAGAATTGCCATTGACTATTTCGAGGAGGGGATTACAGCATGGGAAGCAAAGGGAGAGAGCGCTGCAGCTGGAACAAGCAGGTTTGAGCTGTTGAGGCTGCAGGAGGGTTCATCAGAAGAGAGTTTGGTGATTTTATCAAATAAAGGCCTCGTCAGATATACATCCTGAAGATGTGTGTTTTCTCATTAGGCAGTACTTGCGCTGTATCACATGAGGTATTTATTATTTTGCCTTATAATGCTATTTGTCAGTGCACTGGATTGTGTAAAACATACTGAAGGAGCACATTCTCCTTGGCTCCTGGACTCCATTATCCAGACAGTATTAGCTGGGCTAAATCTCCAGAAGGCATACAGGAGACATGGAACTATATTAAAACATTTAAATGTACGACTCCAATATCTGTATTTTGGTTATCAGAGAATGTTTCAGCTATAAAAGAAGAATTAATGTAATTAAACAAAAATTCAGCGTTAATAGAGAAACTTGCAGGGAATGTAGCAGAATGTGAAGACAACCTCTGCACAGGGCAGTGATGTAATGTGGTTGTGTCTAGGACTTAGTCTGTACTTTCAAGAAGAAATAAATCCTGAATGTAGCTACAGAGCTGTCAGGGAAATGGAAATGAAGGGATGCTGGAACAGTTTCTGCAGGGTCTGGCAATAAATAGTAAGAAGGTTAGAGAAATTATGAATATGTCCAACATTTTACTGCAAGTTTAAGGGTGCAGGAGGGGGAGAGTGGCATGACAGAAGGTCATGTCCCATGCACAGCCAGCATGCCAGGAGGTCCCTGGTTTGATCAAGAGCTTAAAATACTTGAGACCCACTCAGCTCTTTCTCTTTTTCAATCCAGAGAGACTTCACTGCAGGAGGTTTCAAGTTTCATCCATTTCATGGTTTGGTTGATGCCCATATATGAAATTATTAGGAATATGAACTGATGCTGTCCACATCCAGCTGGTGAGTAACAGAGCTGGGATTTTTATTTCTGGGAAGTATCAGCCTTTCCTCATGCCAACTCAATTCCAGCCTGTGCATCTAAAGTTTTCATTAAAGAGGTTTGGATAGGAGACAGAGCTGGTGCCAGAGACAGTTGTTATGGTTTCAGGCAGCTGATAGCAGGATAATGAAAGTACAGCAAGGATTTTCAGATAGGTGTCAGAAAAATACAGGGACAAACTGGTTTGTTAAAGAAGCAGAATTAGTCCAAATCTTCTCTTCATACTTTCATGAGTGCTGGCTCTCAGGATCGGGGTCTTTCTCTGATGGCAGGAAGGAAATCAGACTGCATTTCCTAATGAGAGAGTGAATCTGGGAAGACACATTGCAGTTCCACCTTTCAGGAAGCAATGGTTTCAAGACACAGCCTTTTTAATCACTGTGGCTTGAAAGCCTTGCCACATATCATTGTGTTTCTCCAGTTTGGACTCAGGAAGACTAAAGTAAAGCAAAATAAGTCAGACCAAATTTGTCCCTCCAAACAGACAATTAAGAAACTTGAACCCAAAACATGCTGAGGTTTACATTAAATATTGGAAACAAGTGAGAAGCAAAACAGCACAATGTGAAGGTTCTACATGTCTCCAAATGGATGCTAACATCTTAGTGACTGGCCAGATGTGCTGTCTGAGAGGTGGATCTCCTCAGCTGGACTCCAAGTTCTGAACCCATAGAAGTCTAAAGCTCTAGGACAAATGGCAATGAAAACAACTTACTTTGGTGTGGTTGCATTTTCAGGTTGACAGCAAAGAGAATGTACAGTGAAGAGTAAAGAAGTTTTAAATTGTCTTTGATTAAACTGGCTTTAAATATAAATAAGCAATTATACTAATTGCAAATATATGTCACTGAGTTGTCCATTTGAGATAAACTGGCACAGCTTAATGAAAATGATAGTTCTGCAGCCTCTGGCATCAGGAGAAAATGTGTCCATGGTATTTAACCCCAGGGGCACTCTGAAGGTTGCAAAGCAGCCCTGTTAAGGAGACGTTCTGTGCTTGAGAGGTGCAGGTTGTATCTCCCCTCCTCGTCTTTTCCCAGGTGTGACTCCTAACTCTGCATGTTTGTCCCTGCTCAGCCCTGCTGGTGGAGCCTTGCTGTGGTGTGAAGGCACCAGCAGTGCTCCACATTCCCTAGAAGGCATTGCTTCTGTGAGAAGAAAATTACTGCTCTGACTTTTATTATCACCTTACCACCACCTCTTTTTCTATGATTCATATTGCTTTAAGAGATTAGTTTTCTTTACCATTTAACCTTTCTCAATATTGCTGCCTGAACCAAATTTATGTCTTGGATAAAGCTATGTCCTCCTTTTATTGAATCCAGGTACTTTTTGTAATGAAACTAGGATCATGTGATCTTTGATTGTGGTACTTTAAATTCTTTATTGAAAATGTATATTATATATTTTTATGACATTAATTAAATGTCACAAAATAAATGACAGCATAAAAAATAATTAATGTCTCTGTTTGGCTCATTATCTCTTTGGATTTGATTTGTGTTCAGAGCTGGAAATTCATCTGATCCATATAGATTTAGATGTTTCAGAGCACTGCCTCATGGCAAAATTTAGGACTGAAGAGAGAGGGCTTATTTCATGAGTATGGTACTGTATTTTTTTATTTGCTTGCAAGTTCCTTGGTTAAATTGCTTTCTCGTCTATACAGGATGTTATTCCACCTTCATCACCAGAGAGTATCTGAGTGCCTTCCAGCTCAGCATTGTGTGATCCAGCTAACATCTGCCATGCTCATTTTCTCTTTCATCCTTACCCCAACGTGTGCATGTTTGCTTGTTGGGTTTAGATCTACGTGCTGCCATGTGTCAGTGTTACAGAAAGTCATATGTGCATCAAACAGTCTTCTAAATAACTTGCATATTGATCCTGCAAGACCCCTCTGGTTTATGGCCTGAGATTCCAAAAACTGAACTGGAGGTATGAAGCTGTTATAATCTCGCAAGACAGAAATAATTATAAAATCCATCAGGATTTCATTAACTTTATGTATATTTTTATGTTATTTCAGCATCTTGGAGATCTTTAACCATGAATTAGAGCATTTGTACGAGAAGCTGTACAGTCTGTATTTTCAAATCATTTATAATCTAATTATAAGGTAACAGATCTTGTCTTTTGATACATTAAACTACCTTAATATAGAAAAAGGATGCAGTTGCCTATTAAATCTTGTAGAGAATTTCTAAACATCAGCAAAACTAGATTTCTGTTAAGTCTTGCAAGCAGTTCCTATATCGGTATTAATAATAATGACAATATTGTTTTTATTATTTTTCAAAATAATAATGTGCTGTACGAACGCAGAACTATGCCCAAAAGGTGTATAAAAACTCTTTCTGGTGCACAGCAGGGAGTTCAGGTGCTGCTCAGATTCTGGTTTCAAACCCTGCATAGGGTTTCATGAAAGAAACCATCTGATGAAGTATTTCAGGAGAATATGGAAGCACTTGAAAGACAAGTCCAGTGTTAGAGGACGATTGACATTTATTGACTTCCTGCACCATCTAGTGGGGATTAAAATTAATTGCTCTCATTTTATGAAGACTCTAAACTGTTCAGGATGCCCATGGCTTTCTCTCCCAGGCACTGAGAAAAGCACTGGAGGAGCCAGTTCTCATGATCCTTTGCACAATGGGACCAGGCTTCACTGGGATCATCAGTGCCACCCAAGACAGTGAATAATTGTCTCATCAGTGACAAATAGGGGTCAGTCCACCTGAATTAAGGTCAAGAGGACTCCCAGGAAGGGCAGGCCTCAAGGAACATTACTGGTGTGTCATTGAGCTGTGGGCAGAAGCAGGACTGTGGAGTCGGGCAGCTCTCCTGGCCATGGGAAGCAGAGAAAATATCTGCACGCAGTTCTGATGGGCTCACATTGTGGTTGGCATGTTGAGATGAATTTCAAGAGATCTGAGTGTGATTCCTGCCTCATGACTTGGTTGGAATTAAGCTCTGAGACTGCCTTGAGTGAATAGGACTTAGGAGAAACACTTTTTATCACACATTAAGTTTTAAAGTTCCCCCACAAACCACAGAGGAAAAGCCACAATCTGATCCTACACATGGAAGTAAAATTCATTGCTGTAACCTTAATATAAGGCATTTCCTTGAACATAATTTGCCTAATTATCAGTGAACAGGATGACATTAGGTGATTAAACTCCTAATTTTCTGTACAGGAGACAGGAGCAGCTTTTTCTGTTGCTGGGCAACACAGATATGCTTTGAAATTTGGTTGAAGTAGTGAGTGATAAACATTTTTAAATAGACATGATATCCTGACAGAGGCAATCCTGATTGCTATAAACAGCCAGGAGGCTGGAAAATCCCACGTACATAATATAGTTTATGAATTAAAAAATTGCTCAGGCTAACTCCAAGGGAGGAATATAAAGAAAAGCTTAAAGAAGCAGAGAGAGATCTCCTCCCCTGAGAAACAGCTCTAATTGTTTCCATATGACTGTGTTTGTTATTCCTGGTGCAGTCCTTTTCCAGTCCACCCATTACCCTTCCCTGCTCAGAGACTGTTTGCTGGACATGGCTGTCCCTGTGTGTCATTATGGCAGGAAAGGAATCACTCTCTGCTGGGAAATTGGTGCATCAGAGGCTGGAATTTGCCTGTGGAAAATGTTCTTTACTGCAGAATTTCTCCTCTTTCAGACCAGGGCTTATCTTGACCTTATTTCTTGAGAAATAGGGACGAAGTGGATTTGAAATGCTGCCCATGTATCTTGAAAAGTCTTCCTTTAGCCTCACTTAACAGGGTCCCAAGGAGTTCATCGACCCATAAGGAGCTGGGCTCTACGGAGACATCTGCTCATCTTCCTCCTCCTTGAGAAGGTCCCAGCAGTCCCTGTGAGCTTTAATGGTGCTATGGACTCTGGGAACCTTTCCTGGCTCAGGTCAGCTTTTTAACATGACAGAAACCAGACAGGATAAAGACTTGAACGTAGTGCCTGCTTTGTTTTGTCCTTGTGAGTGCAGGATTCCTGTTTTCAGCATCAATTTCACACTGACAGGACATCATTCAGTTGTTCCTGTAGCATCCCATTCTGTATCCTAGTTTGCAATGGCAGAATTTCATACAGCCTTGTTGCAGGTTTTTTTTTTTTTCTTTTTTTTTCCTTTTTGGTTTGACACTGACTATCACTGACACCTACTTTGCTTCTTTGTCTGAGAGTTTGGAAAGATCTGTTGTCTTGCACTGATCTTGATGTGAGAGGCAACTGGTGTGTAAAGTCTGTTACTGAGCCACTAAAAATACACATTGCAGCTGCCACACTGTTGGTTTTCGGACACAAATGGTATGACTGATTTAAAATAGTGTTTCCTTTAAAAGCCCACACTGCAACATGTCAGAGCAAATATCTTCCTTAAAGATGCCACTACATTCACATTGATCACCACAGCATTTTTCAGCTCTAAATAATTTTAAAGCTGATGGAAAAAGTCTTATTTCTCACCTCCCCTAGAAGGCAAAGGCCTCCTACCACAGAAGTGTGATGTGACATTCCCCGGTGCTCGGGATGCTGGGGCAGCAGTAGATGTTGTTGGAACACCTGACTCGTGGGTCCCATCAATAAAACCTAACAACACCTTCTCTGGGAAGGTCTCACTGCTTTGGTATTGGCAGCGGTCTGTCACACAGCCCCTGCCTAGTGAGCACAGAAAGCTCCCTGCTCTTAACAGTCTTCAAGAGCATCAGAAGCCGCCTAGCAAAGCATCTTCCTAGGATAAAGAATCCAGTTTTCATAGACATTTGTAACTATTCATATTTAAATTCACTGAGAAGGGAAAAGGAACGTCAGCAATTTTGGATGACTCTTATACTGAATTCACTTTTTTTTTCCTTTTCAGCTTTTTTTTTGCAATAAATTTTGCCCAAAGCATACTTTAATTGTGTGCGTTACTTTGAGAGATCTGGCAGAATTACAAACTGAAATGACTGCAGATGCCATGCTGAGCATGTAAAAATGAAAATTCCACGAATATCGTTCTTAAAAATCTGGCTTTAAGGACTTAGTTTACTTTTATTTATTTTATTAATTAATCCAGGTGATGAGAGACTGAAAGTGCTGGTTTGAAATGCCCCCTCTTTCCTTTCTCCACTCAGCTCTGCCCACACACCTCAGCCCTGATCACCTTTTCTAATTCATGTCTGGCATTCTTTGAGGAGTCATAGAAACACAGAGTGATTTGGGTTGGAAGGGACCTTAAAGACCATCTGTTTTCAACCCCTTTGCCATGGGCAGGCACACCTGCCACTAGACCTGGTTGTTCAGACCCCAGTCCAGCCTGGCCTTGAACATTTCCAGGGATGGGGCAGCCACAGCTTCTCTGTTTGTGCCACACTCTCAGATGTTTTTGCTGCTAAGACTGTTGACCACAGGGAGAAATGACCTTTGTCACTTAGTCATGATCCCAGTAAGCACCATAAGCTCTTTCTAACTCCAAAATAAATAAAAATTAAAGATCCCAAACCTGTCTTGTTTATACTTTGTGATTGAACTTGGGAGTTTTCTTGGCTTTGTTGTTCATTGCTTTCCACAGTAAGATTGTCTGTGTACCTTAATGTATCTGTCCAGCAAATACCTGCAGACATTGCTTTTTTTGCTTCTGATTTTGATTCTGATCACAATCACAGAAAAAGAAAAGCCATTCTGGTACTTAGGTAGGTGTTAATAACTAATGGGACCCCAACAAATCACCTGAAATACAAAGGTGGGTCAGATGAATGGTTTGTGTATAAGTAACTCCTGGTGAACCATCAGGTGGGAATTAAAATTTAATTTAGAATGTACTATCACTGCTGCAGTGGTGGTGGTGGTGATTTACTTGATTGACTGCTGGTTTCTTTCACCTTTGCGAGCCTTAGGTTTTTACTATCTGAGGAAATTAAGGCTGAATTGCAGCAGGAAATTCCTTGTGCCCAGGTGTTTCTGGTTATCCGATGAATAACTCCGCTGGTGGGGAGGCGAGGATTAGGATGGGATGGTTTGGAATCTAAATGATTCGCATTGCCTAGTACCACACATTGACATTCTGTCAGCCCTGTGCTTGTTCTCAGCGAAGGATAGGAAAATCCTGCTGAGCTGGGCAGCAGGTCCAGCAAGCAGAAATAATTCCATTGTTCTTTTTCAATGCTAAGGATGGAAAACTGGTTTTATTAGGTTGTCTTGATTTAATGCACTGAATTTAAAAATCACTGTTGAATTCTGTTGGGTCGTGATTTGAGTTACCTTAATAATGCAGTGGCCTACTCTACTGCTCCTGTTCTCCAGCATGGGTTTGTGTTATTTTCCTTCCAGATGAAAGCAGGAAGGGCCCAACCTCAGTTCCACTGACTTTCTGGGAGATGGGTCAGGCTGGAAGGTCTCCAAATTGCTGAACTGCTGTTTTGTGAGTGAACACAATCAAAACAGGTCTTAATTGAGGAACTGATGACCCTTTGCTGAACTGTGGTGGTGGTGATAGGCTTCATAATTCAACTAAGTAGGTGAATAGAGGAAAAAATACACTTTGATGAAAGTGCTTTCTGACCTTAAAATTCATGATGCAATGGACATACCGTGCAGTGGCAGGCCAGTTTGATTGGCATGGAAAACACACACTGGCTTCCCTTCCTCACCCAGCTTTGGGAATGCACTTCCCCAGTGCCATGGTGATGTGATGGAGCTGTTCCATTACCAGTCCTGTGGCACCTGTGACCTCTGTGCTCTGCGTGGCCCATGCCAGGGGTATGCAAGGGTTACCCAAACACAAAATTTGCTCTCTGCCCTGGGATCAGAAGCCTCTGAACTATGAGACCTTTGTCAAGAGATCCTTCAACAAGAGTGGAATATCCAGGAATAAATCTTCTACCACCTTGATACACTTCTCAAAATGTAATAATGCTCCGTTCCCACTTCAGCTGCTCATGAGAAATAAAGGTATTAAAAGAGACAGAAATGTTCTTTCCTTTGCCCAAAGCTGAGGAACCTGTATTTCATGTACTGCAGGGAAGCCAGCAGCCAACTCTAGGAGCTGCTGTGATGTGCAAGCTGGCAGCCAGGCTTGGAAAAGAAACAGAGCAAGGGAGCAAGAGAATTATTTCCCCAAGCCTCCAAAGCTCTAATTCCTGCAGACCCTGGGCTCGGTTGCATTGTCAAAGCTAAGTGGGTGGAAACAGGACCATTTCCCTTCAGCAGTCATTAAGGACAATGACTTCAGATTATTCAGGGTTTCAGGTACTGCTGCAGCAGCCTAATGGGGTGATAACCAGTTACATCTTCCTGCACTGCACCAGCAGACGCAACCCAAGTTTGTAAAACACCAAAGGTATCAGTTCTCCTCCAAACTGCAAACAGAATAGCCCCAGAATAGAGTAAATCTGTGCAAACCATCTTTGGTGCCAAATGGAAATGTAATTTACAGGCATGTCTAAGCAGAGAAAGTCCTTTCCTACAGCAGAAGAAATTCAAGCAGCCACATGGAAATACTTTAACTTCAGCATTAACCGTCAGAGGAGATGGTTGTTGCAGATCATGGAAGCCAGGTAATTTAGTTCTGTACTTCAAATATGTGCATTGCTAAGAAATATTAGGAGATGTGGAATGTTTAATGCAGCCCTGCACCATCAGTGCTGCAGAGTCAGGAGGGGAACAAGAGCAAAGCTCGTACTGAGCTGATTGATACCTTCATGGAGCCACAGCACAATATTCCAGCTGGGAGCTGGATTTGAAAAACCTGAGCTTTGCTGTTTGCCTCTTAGTCATGAGATATAAAATGAGCCTGGATGTTGCCACCTTCTCCATGGTGTTATTCTGACAGTCAGCAACCTGTGTCTGCCAGGGGGGGAGGCATGGAGCTGGTGCCCCCTTGCAGTCTTCAGCCCTCCCTCCCTCTCTCCAGCTTCCCTACCTCCAAACCTGTGCATTCAAATAGCTCCAGGGTAGGTGGATTTTTCCACCCTGTTCCAGGTCTAATTTCTCTTTCAAACTAGTACCGTATATCTTTCCCCACCTCCCACTTGTCACTTTATGGCTTGCTGGATCTGTTTCCTTTAATGCTTGAAAATATACAGTTAAAATCACTTTAAAATTTACTAATATGCCTTTTTATTTGAAAGGCTTATTTCCCTGAAAGGCTTTCCCAGTCTTATATGAGGGCATGCTCTCTAATATTAAACATTTTTTTTGTTAAAAATGGGTGCACATATGTTTGATATTTAACTTGAAACAAATGGTGAGAGTGGAGAACATAAGCAAAATTACACTTCAGATAGCTATAAAAGGTCATTTTTGCTTTAAACTACAAAGGATGAATAGGGGCATATGACACACATAATAAAGGCAGAGGTAGGTTTAAAATGCCCTCAGGCTACTCTGAGGTCAGCTGCTAGCTTACAAGAAAAGACACATTTTGCCCCTGTTTTTTTTTTTGCCACCCAAAAGTGTGGAGTAGCAAGCTGGGATCTGCGTGCAAGTAAGGCCACTCAATCTCTATCTTAAAACCCATCACATTTTTATCTATAATTTTCCTAAGGGATACTGAACTCTCAAGCCTAATAATTAAATAATTGACTCCAAACTAACCCCGCTTTCTTCCTGGTTGAAAACTGGAGAAGGGTTTAGCTTGTCATGCTGGAGAAACCACTGCTTGTGCTCTGCCATATGATGAGAAATTTCTCATTATCAGGCATCCAGATGAAATTATGTGTGTTCCTCTCTGGTGTGGACAGGAGGGTTTCTGCAAGAGATACTGAAGACAAGCAGAACTTGCTTTCCCTGCAATGGTGCCAGTGCAGAGCATTGGGCTGAGTAACTGGGATTCCTCTGGATTGTGGATTTAGGCTGTGCTGGGCTTTTTGGTCAGGGCTTAGTTTGAAAACTGCCAAGCACTCCCTGTGAATTTTGAAGGGGAAATGATGTGGGAAATGGGCCATTTCTCATTTACAGCTGGCACTGGACCAAACCAACGGGAGCAGATGAGATTTCCAATAAAACCTCCCTGAAAGACAAAGGAGGATAGAGACAAGACGCTGGTTGCAATCCGGCTCCAGCCATCTGTTGGGGGAGCGCGGAGCAGGGGATGACGAGCACCTTGTCAATAAAAGTGACATGGAAACTCCAGCTCAGATGTGGTCATCAGGTGGCTTTTGCATCTGCCGGAACATCTTTTCTGCTATTAGAGACAGATTAGGGAAGAAATATGGAACAAGAAGGTCAAAACCTTACCTGTAGCTCCATCCCTCCAAGGATTATTTGAAGCCTTGTACTTGTTTCTGTACTGAAGGGGCAAAGTTAGAGTCTTACTGTTTCTTTGCGAAGTAATGCAACTTTTTAGTTGATTTTTCCCTTCTTCTCCTCAAAACACAAGTAGGTCATTTATCTTGGTGGGAGTTGTTTAAAGTTTATTAAATCCTATCAGCAAATCATGGGGTATTTCTAAATTTTAGACATGAGATATGTATGCACATTTAAAGCATTTGGAGTAGAAACTCAATGCCTTTTCTGATTATTCCTGAGCTTTGTACTCCAATCTGTAATCACTAGAAAGCAAATTGTCCATAGCTCCATCCCATAATATAGAGGTTATTAATGGCAACCAGGTATCTTCCTTCAAAGGAACAGGAGCATCAAGGATCATATTTGTTTCCCATGTTCTAGAAAACATTTCACAGGTTTAATGATTACTCAAAGGCGGCGGGGGGAGAAATCTGGACAATAAATTCAGGAGCTAGCTCAGTTAGAGATACAAACACATCCCCTGGCTGAAATTCCTCTTATTGAGGCCCAATAGCCTGTGTTTTATCATACCAGGCACACGAGCTTCCAGCTGCCAACATGAGGGCACGCTGGCAAACAGCCGACCCAGCTGCTGCGGTGACAGTGCCATTGTAAACTTTTTATTTTTTATGCTCAGCATGTATTGAGAGTGATCCCTTTGTTCCATATGGCTTCCATATAGTAACACTGCATCCTGTATAGGAGAGGTCAAGGAGTGGATTATCAGCAAGTGTTTCAAGTCAAGAATGAAGGGAGCTGGCAGGGCAAATCCGCACAAAGCCTGTTCTGTGCTTGCCGTTGGTGCGGTGACCTCTGGGTTTTGGTGTCTGTGTGTTCCCCCCCTGCTCCCTCCATGTGCCGAGCACAGCACCGGCCAGAGTGTCAGCACAGCATTTCCCTGGAAGGTTTTTACAGGCAGAAAGAGAACAAAAGCAACCCTGAAAGGCTGACTGAAATGTTTAATTGTAAGCGGGGAGGCCAGGAGCAGGGAGGGAGCAGTGCAGGGAAAGATATGCTCCCATCTCCATCTCCATCCTCACCCCACTCTGCTGTCCCCCTACCCAGCCAGGCATTGTGCATGGGTGTCACATTTGCTCACTTACAGCCAGCTGGGATCTCCCCAGTTAGCCAGGACTGATGATAAATGATGGAAAGTGGCTCGGTACCCTTGGGTGGATCCCATCGGGCCCCTCAGACCTGTGTGTGTGTCTCAGTGGTGCAGGAGGTCACTGCCCATTTCCTACGTTGGTAGGTATGCAAAATTCATAACTTCATTTTAATAACTCGTGACCTGCAAGAGCTGAGTGATTGTAAACCTCACAGAATTATTACTGGCCAAGTAAAAGTTATATTCCATTTGAACATTCCTCATCTAATATCCCCACTGCAGTCAGCACTGAAAGAAAAACAGTGTTGCCAGGGCTGTTTCTCTGGTACCTAATGAGTTAGCTTTGGCTGGGGATCAGGAGCTTTTGGCTGCTGTAGGTTACAGTGACCACTCAAAGGCTTTAGATATTCTGGACTGTACTTTGTTGTTTAATGATATAAAATTAAATTGGGGCTGAGGGGAGGGTAGTCAGCTGGTTACAGTGATGCTGGAGAAAGGGCACGCAAACCCTATGCTCAGCCTGCCTCAGCAGGAGCAATGCCAGAGGGGAACTGGGCTGGAGTAGGATTGGGGAGAGAGGGAAACAGCCAAGGGGCAAGGACTGAACCTCTGGCATGGCCCAGGGTGCTGGGAGCTTCAGGGATGCTTGTGGGGAAATGCACGTTGACCCTCTTCACCCTCACATCATCTTTCGATAGGGAAAATAATTTCTCCTTCAGTCTGAAAGTTCTCTGAAGTTTGTAAAAAAGGATTTACGAAGCCACATCACCTCTTGGATGGGAAACTGAGGGGAATGGGTGAGGAGGGGCTGTTGCACCTCTCCTGCTTAAGCAGTACTCAGGGGTGGAGGCTGGTAACCCCTCTCGAAGGAGAGATTTCAGACTGGGAATAGTCTGGGAGTGATCCAGAGAACAGGGAATGTGTAATCACTGCCATAAAAAGAGAGGCTAAACAGAAACACAGGGATTGGTAAAACTGCATGTGGGCACGTTGAGCAAGGAATGATTTGTCCTTTCTGTGCTCAGGGAAATGACAGGACAACAACTCCTGAACAAATAAAAATGCAGTGAAGACCAGGAAGCAGTCCTGGAGCTTAGCTGGTTGATGGCAAACATGCTGTCCCAACCTGCAACCTCAGGTCTGGGAGTCCCTATATGTCAGCATGGAAGAACCAGGAGAATCATCACACTGTATTCATTCTCTTCCTCATTTCTTTTTCCACAAGTCTGAGCACCAGCCACTGTCAGCTGGTTCATCTTTGTGTGACCCTTTACAGACATTCTTGCATACTTCTGATTTTATTTCTATTTTGCTGTTATTTCTTTGTTCACCCATGAAAACAGATTATCATTCTCTTTAATTTTATGTGTCAGAAGGAACAGATGCCAGCAGTGAAAACAAATCCAAAAAGTTCTTCCCTTATGCTCTATTTACACTGGATCATCTTCTGCCTGATTTGATTTCAGCATCAATATTTTTCCTTTTTTACCCTTGTGCAATGCAAAAAACCAGAGATAGTAAAAGAGATGGCATGATAATGTTCCTGGAAATAATATTATGTTTACTTTGCTGTGTAGTACAAATAATTTATTTGAGTTGAAAAGAAATATTATTGAGCATTTTTGCCTGGCAAGTCTAAAGCTCATTTAGAATAATAAAACCCACTTTTCAGCTGAATACCCTGGAGTGTTTAATATTTCAGTTTTAATAATGTGGAAAATGGATCTAGAAACTGTGGATATCTGGTGCCCAGGTGCAATAGAAAATCCTTCTAGTGGACTGTGCCTTTCCAAGAGCCTGAGTGCCCAGGTGGCTTACACAGCATCCAGCTTGGCTAGTTAATTAAGAGTAGAGGAAAAATGTCTTTCCCCCCTTCCTGTACCTTCTTTGTTAGATTCTTTTTAAGAAATTATGGAAAAATGCTTTGCAGGTGGCATTTCACTCTGTTGCTAAAATATATCCAATTCTTCTACCCCAACAGTGTCAGCTCCTTTCCTGCGGACAGTGACATGCTGAGCTGCCTGAGGTCTGTCCCCTGTCAGAATACGCAGAACCAGCTCATCCCATTAAATTAAAAGGAAAGGTTGGGAACCTTACAGTGCACGGGAGATTCGTGCCTCAGCACTGTACAAATGCATGAAAGCAAACACTTAGGAGACATCAGACCTGCACAAAGTATTTGGTTTGCCTAATTTAAGCAAAGACCTCAGAGATTTGATTTGGACTTCCTGGGTGAGACTCTTCGTGGATTTTTGCTGGGAGATTCATGGCACTGGAAGCTGGGAGCACATTAGATGAGGTACAACTCCTCTATCACTGGCCAATAAATGTTGCCCAGCTCATTTCTGTTTGCAGCCTCATAACTTCTGCTTTGCCAAAGCACATCTTCCAGGAAGACATCCTGCCTTCGTCTGAAGACCTCAAGAGATAGAAAATCCAATTCTGCTCTTATAACGTGTTAATCACCCCCATCACTCAGCCCGAGTGCCGGGGTTCCGGTTCCACTTAGCTGACGTGCAAACAGCCATTAGGGCTTGTTAGAGCATTACAACTGCTGGGAGCTTGCTCTGGACTCCTTTGGACTACACTCACATTTTCATGAGAGCATTGCCAGTATTTTTGCATCTGTTATTTGTGACTTTTCTCTGTGTGACCCTAAAATGTTTACAAAATTCCAAAGAATGGTAAAGATCTGCTGTTTTATCTGGGAATGCAGGATCAGTTACTTTAGTTCAGACATGCACCTTTTTTCTTAGTCATGGTCTAACAAAATCATTAAAATTTCCAAATTTTTCTGCATTGTGTCAGCATATTAAAACCTGCAGGATCTGAAACGTTCATTTATCATTTTTTATGGCTGTTTATTGTTTAACCAAAAAATGCCATGTGGATTCTGATAATACTCTCACTTGTTGATTCCTAAAGAACTTGATGCTTGTTTGCTATCTAAACCTGTGACTGTAAAATATTAGAGTAAAATGGGAACAATTTATTGTCCAGATCAAATTTTGTCTCAGCAGGATTAAAACTGCCACAGCAGTAAAGAGTTTACAAACTCACTAAAGAACTGTAATAACTTCCCTTCTCACTGCCGGGTCAAGGAAAGGTAATACATGTTTCCAATCAGCTTTGAATTGAACTCAAATTGTAGGGTTTATTTCACTTTAATCCATATGTGAGTTCACGTTAAAGGTAAGAGAAATCACAGGACTGCAAACATGGAGTAGAGTTAATTAAATTCTGCGGCTCCTTTTGGAAGAAACCTTGGCTCTGCTTATGCATGAAGGCTTCCAGGGTGCTCCTGAGGGCAAAACCAACTGGGAAGTAGCTCAAAGGGTGCAGCAAGGACAACAGCACATGAACTTACAGGGACCAAGTACATTGAGAAAAATCTTGCAACACTTGGGAAATATTTCTTTTTGTTGAGCTGTAAATGCCTACCCTCCCTCCCCCTCAAAAAAAAAAAAAAAAAAAGCTTCTCCTTTCCCCTTTTTCTCCCTGCCTCAGAAAAAAGCAGCTATAGTTCTTCAGGCACTGGGGGACTCAGCAGAAACACGGCATGTTCTCAGCTCAGACCCAGCTGAGATCTTTCTCCAAGCCAGTCACCACTGCAAACACTGCTTTTAGAAATGATAAATGCTTATTAGTCTTCCTTCTCTGTTTCCCACTTACTGTGGGAATTGTGTTTGGGGTTTTTTTTTTGATTTCTGGTTTTCTGTCCAATCTCATTTTAAATGTGTTCTGGAAAAGAGCTTCAACTAAGTGGGAGAGACTATTCATGTGCTTACTGTTAAGTCTTCATTTCACTGCCTTGCAGAGCTGGGGCCTGAGCTCTGGCCACTTTGCAGGATCAGGTGCACTAAGCCCTTGCTTATCCTTTTGGCAGGTCTCATCCAGAAACACTGTGCGAGCCTCAGACCCTGGCTGCATGCACCTGGGAGGAGATTCAGCTTGCAGCCATAAATGCTTGTTTTATGTTCCTTTTTTTCCCTTTTCTTCCACATCTGAGATGAACTCTTGGAGCATCTCCAATATTGACAGCGGTGTTTGGTGCAAGTCAAAATGGAACAGGATGCCCGGGGAGGTGACAGATGCCGCATACATGGAAACATTCAAGGTCGGTTTGGATGGGGCTCTGAGCAACCTGATGTAGTTGAAGGCTCATTGCAGGATGCTTGGACTTGATGACATTTGAAGGTCCCTTCAAACCCAAACTATTTTATAAGTCTGATTTTATGACAGTTGTGGCTCACTCAAAATCTTCACTGGGGACACGTTAGATGTGGCACCTGGGGATGAGAGATGGCTGGTTACTGAAGGTGATACATTTTTGATTCTGCAGGTGAGCATGAAACTGTTTCCTTATCATTGTGCCAGGCTGATCAGCAAGGTACAAACCTCAGGAAAATGTGTTTTGTATGTATTTTGTTGAATGGTGGATTTCAGTCACTGTGAAATGTTTGGAAAGTTGAATGTTCACCAAAGCACCCAACAGAAAGAGCTCTCTCAATCCTCTGGGTTCTGGTTGTTCACGCTTCTGTCTGGAGTCCCTGCACCCAGGGAAACAAAATTTTCTTCCCATGTGAATCTGGCAGTGAAAGGGTTTTCTGTCTAAAAATAAATCATGTTTCACAACAAATTGCTCGACATGTGTGAGGTTCTGGAAAAGCAAGCCTTCCTCAAGAACTACAATGTGACATTTTAAAAATATGAATTTTAAAATATTACACCATGCATTCATTTTGCCTCATGCAATAAAAGTCTCCCTTAAACAATTTTATTGTTCTTAAACTTGCCACAGAATATCAGTGA
This sequence comes from Orthonyx spaldingii, assembly GCA_013397795.1. Taxonomy (NCBI): domain Eukaryota; kingdom Metazoa; phylum Chordata; class Aves; order Passeriformes; family Orthonychidae; genus Orthonyx; species Orthonyx spaldingii. The sequence goes on along the minus strand of VZTJ01004259.1, from coordinate 16,396 downwards.
AAATGCAAGTCATTTAAGCATTAAATGTCAGATTTAGTGTCACCTGAAGGATTTCTTCATGGCTTTAACAAGCCTGGGATCAAGGCCTCCAGGATCATCTACTGGGATGCCAATGGCAACTGGCCTTTCTAGGTAGGCTTGGAGCTTCACCTCCTGCAAAAACTCATCCAGTCGACAAAGGAGTGCTTCAGACTTTGCTGAGAAGAGCTGGGTTTGTGCCAAGGAGTTCTCCAGTTTGTCATAACCATTTTAATAGCAAATTCTCATTTTCCTGTATTCCTCTGCCCAGATCCTTGCAAGAGTACTTGTAAGTTACTTGTCTTCAAGGGCACAGATCTATGAAGAGGCTGTTTTCATAGACGTGCCCAAGAGCCTTTCCCATTTCTCATCCTAGCTACTTAGTTTTCCCTCTATGGAGAAATGTCCTTGGCTACTCCGAGGTTCTGTTTCCTGAAGTTTCCTTGTTTGCCAGCTCAGATGCTCAAGTGCTCAGTTCTCGGTGCTTAGAGGTGATTTCAAAGCACTTCACTGCAATTCTTCTTCTTATATAAACACTTCAAAATTACTTCAGCAAACTGAAATACTTGTACATCAGCAAAACAGCTTTGGATGATGATGATCGTGTGTTCTGTGCATCCAAGTACCTTTGACTCAGATGGTGTTCTCTTATATAACAAACTTTTCTCTCTTAGTAACTTCCTGACTGCAAATTCAAGGGGTTTTTTGGGCAAATTTGGAGATACAAGCACTATCCTGTTTTCTCTGTTAACACACAAGTGTTTTAAAACAATTCTTTTCTTATAAACTCCCATCTCAGACCTGGTGAGTTTTTCATATTGCTTTGGTTTGTAGAATCGTACACTCATGGAAACAAAGCTAGTTCAGGTCTTGCTAGTCTAACTTTTATTATCACCTACAATTTTTGGGTTTTTACATCAGTCACCTTTGTTTAGCTGCATTCATCTATCAGTCCAGGATTGAGGCAAATCAGTTCCAGGTTGAAGCAAGAAGACTCTTTCGTGAAAACATCCATAACTACATCCATCCTATTTGGACTCCAGAAACATGCAGTTCACCACCTCATTGCAATCCCACTCTCTCTCTTTATGCTGGTGACTTTCCTTGGTCACATTTCTGAGGTCAAATACCAGGAAAAGGTTAATATCAAAAGACACAAGGCAAGAAGGCTGACTCCATATCATTCAGCCTGAATCTGTATGTGCTCTTGCAATGAACAGATCATTAACTTTTGCAATGCAGCTGCTGAGAGATGTCTTGAAATATTTCAGCTCTCCACTCAGGGTGATAGCAGCTCATTAAAGCACAGTATCTGTTCAAAGAGGATTTGGAGATCACTGCTGTTTCTCCCTTCTGTTACCACAGAACCAGGAAGGAAATAGAGCTTGGCTGATATTTTATGTCCTTGTGCAGAATGTGGTGACCTCAGAGTCGCGGCACTTGCACAGACATCCCTGTCCTGTGAAAAAGCAATCAAGGGTTCATTACCCACCATGGGAACCTCAGAGCCCATTGGGTTAAACTGGAAATGGGCTTTCTTCTGGCAGCTGCATTAGGAAGATAAATCTGTAAGAGATATTTGATATTCTGCAACAGAGATATACATTTAACCTAGAAAAATCCATCCTCTTTCTTTGTTATGCCCTACCATTGCTGCACCCGAGGCACTGCTCCTGAACAAATCATTTCACATCAGTCTCCACATCCAGCAAAGCTCCATGAAGAGCTGATGAAAGTCCACTTTATGAGCTGATTATAAGTTTTGTCATTACTCTGAGCTGAAGATGTTCGTATTTGTGGCATATGTTTGATCCAAGAAGCTTTACAGATGAGAGTTAGATGCCGATGTCTGCGGTGCTTGTTCCTGGGCTGCTCCATTGCTCCCATCAGTGGTCCCACGTTTGTGCATTCAGTGGCTTTTCCCCATTACTGGGTATGAGCAACGGGCTCAGGTGGTTTTAGACGAGATTTGCCTAATGATCACGATGAGTTCCTGGAGGCAAAACCTAAGAGGAAAATCCAGCTATTCCATGAAGAAATATGTCAAGACTGTGTATGTGTCCAATGAGTCAAACAAAGACAGTGAATATGTTTCCCTGGGGCATCTGCAGGAGAGGAATTCAGCCTTGTTCCTTCTCAGGAGTGTGTGAATTATCTGGGATGTGGCAGGTACATCTTGGACACAGCTGCCCGTTGCCAATGCTCAGGTGAGTGTGATCCTTTGTCTCCAAGGTGTCCCTGCTGCTGTTCCTGGGGAATGAACAGCTCGGGGAGCAAGGGGAGCCCTCACAGCCTGCAGGTGCCCCCTCCTTAAGCTGAATTTCATGCAGAGCTCTGTGATCAGCACAGCTGCCATTAGGTTTCTGGGTGAAATTCCAGGTCCGGAGCAGAGCTTGCAAAGCCTTAATCATTCTGTGACCTGGGTAGTAAAGAGAGGGAGGGGAGGAGGGAGCTCCTTCCTCCAGGGACCTGCAGCAGCAGAGGGCATCGGAGGGGCTCAGGCCAAAATCCGTAGCGGCTGAGGGTGAGAGAGAGAGCACCCTGATCACAGCCGTGCTTTCTGAAACGTGCTTCCTTCTCGTTTGGTCCATCAGGTTTATAAAACTCACAGGCAATCTGCAAGGACCATCTGTTTTCCAGGGACTTCAGGGACGAGTGGAGCAGGGAGGAGGAGGTGGCTTAGGGGGTAATTGAAGGTCTTGGAAGTGCGTCTGGTTTTCTTTGAGGGAAGAGTGGTTTTAGGCAGGCTCTTTGTCTACAGCTACAGATTGTAAGTGGTGTGATATATTTTAATGCATTGTGGGGTAGTCGGATGGCTTGGTAAGACCTGACGAAGCTCATTTCACAGAGCATGCAAAGATGTGCTGCTGCTGCAGCAGCTGCAACACAGGTCCATCAGAAACAAGGAGGGAGAGAATAGCCAGGAGAACAGCACAAGGTTTGGCTGGGCACCAGGGAACTTGCGTTGAGTTGGACTTTTGCCTTAAACAGGATTTTTTCTCACTTAGATTCCCTCCCGTCCAAGCTCCCAGGCTGACGTGGTTAGAAGGAAGTAGAGCAAAAACAGTCTAAAAGCAGAAAAGGTGACGCAGTGCTGAATTGGAGGGGCTGTTTAGGGAACCTAAACCCCCAAAAAATTATGACTTCAGAGGTTTACTTTTTTCTCTGTAGTCTGCTGAATCCAAAGATGACAGAGGAGCAGAATCTCTGTTTGATGAGACTATTGCCTTACAGAAGGTTGAAAACCTATATTGCATTAATTTTATTGCATTTTGTCTAAAGCAACTTGAACTATATTTCTGTAACCAACCAAGCTCATTTTTAACTGTCACTGCTACTCATTCAGCAAGAATTGATAGGCAGTGTTAGAAGTATTCATATCCTCGCCTATTGTTTGTGCTGAAAGCCTCTGTCCTGGAAAAAGAATTGCACTTCCTAATGCTCACCCACAGCACTGTAAATCAGGAGCTGGGGTGAGCATGCATGCATCCTCTCCTGCACTGGCCATGATGGTCTAGGAATGTTTATTTTTATGGGAAAGAGCTACTTCTGCTGCCTTGATCCCTCAGTCAACTGGAATAGATCTGCTTTGGTCCCTAGGTGGGAAGATCTGCAGAGCAGAGCAGATGCTGTGGGACGTTCCCAGAGTGAGCAGTGGTCCAAGGCAGAACCAGCAATCCTGAACCATGCACTGACCTGTGCAGACAGAAACATCCCTGCCACACACAGGCTGTGGCCACGTCAAAGGGCTCCTGCAGACACCCTGCATCCTGCATGTGGTGCTGAGGGCTCGGGAGCAGCTGGGGACCTGCTCTTGGTGGGCCTTGCAGCCCTCCTGGCATCCTGCTGGAGCATGGGGAGAAGCTCTCAGTAGCACCTGAAGTGTCCTCTGCAGCCCAACCTTGTGCCTGTTCTTCATTTCCTGCAGTACCTCCCGTGTCTGGGACATGGAACGTAGCTGACAAGCTGATTGAAGAAGATCACAGCTAATGAAGCAAACTGTGGGTCGGCTGAGGAGATCCAGCCTGCAAGGGCAACATCCAGGATGTGGTTCTCATTGTTTTTATTCAATTGCACTGGGCAGAGAGAGGGCAAATCTGCTCTCAAGGAAACTGGAGCAGCTCTCTGCTCATTCCAAATTTACCTTGATGAATTTGAAAGCTAAAACTGGCCTGAAGTATCTATAAACATTTATTAGGCTTTGGTACAGATTGTGCTTTTCTTGACTATGTGGAGGGGAGGGAGCAGGAATTTCCCTCCCTTAAGAAACTTAAGCATAGTATTGGGGAACAAAAAAGACAAGAAAGTGATGGAGATGGCAAATAATTCCTCTGATGCTGCTTGGCCTTTTGATTGGTCTTTGGCTATGCCAATGTCCTGGCAATAAAATCACAGCAGCTCTGCACTCCTTGTTCCCTGCTCCTGGTGGAGGCACCCTGGGGACAATAATGGCTTTCTCCAAAGCAGAAATATTTGTGTTAAATAGCTGTGCTCTCTGTGCCATGTCTGGGGGCTCCTGCATGGGGACGTGTGGGGTGTCAGCCTGCAGCACCCACAGGTGCTGCACTGCCATGCACGTGGCTCCACAAATGCTTCAGGCAGCAGGATCTCCATTTCTGTGTGGTGAGTTTTGAAATCCCTGAGGATAAGCTGAGCTGTAAGACTGCAAGAAAACATTATCTATCCACACAGGAAAGCCACAGAGGGGCCTGCACTCTCTGCTTGGAGCTGGGGGATACTGTTTGATTAAAAATAGGGACCGAGTTAGTTTTGCTAAGAGATTTAACATCTTCTGTACATTGCTGATTTAGTCCTGAGGAGTAAGTAACATAACACATGCTACTCTCCTATTTCATGGTAATCCTTGAAATCCTTCACCCTTTGCTGTCAGAATACAAGCCAAAGGTGCATATTTTTCAAGGAATTGTTTGAATTACTTTCCTCATCCTGATTACTTTTCTTCACTTTTTCCTTTATCAACCATCCTTTGGGTATTAACCTTGTATTTATGCTCACATTAACCAGGGTCAGCATCAGAAACTGCTCTTGCTCTTGCTTTTGCTCAGCCACCTGGAGAAACAGAGAAGGGAGACAGTACCAGACATACACTAATTTCTAACATGTGTTTCCTGCCAGTACTGGCCTCGGCAGCTCAACCATATAAGTCACCCCGGGAATAATTGCTGTTTGAGTACACTCTGTGGATGTGCACGAGCCTGAGACAGCTCTGCCATGGAGTGAGTGTTCTGCTGAACCTCAGCAGGCTGAAGGCAAGAGGGAGGCAGACTTGGTAGAGATATCACAGCAGCTGGTGATGTGCAAAAGATGCAGTTTGGCTTCATCTGAGCTACTTACATGAGTTGGTTGAATAATAAAAGGAAAGAGCTGTAAATTGGGGTGAATATTTCTACCTGGGATAACCTCCCCCCTCTGTTTGAATATTAAAAGTGAAGCCTAGTAGGCTGGGCTTTCTGCTGTCCATGCTCTTTCCAAAACATCCAGCAGCAACAGAAATGGTTTGGGTTGTTTTTGTGTTTTTTCTGTACACGTGAGGTTGGGCTTGTGGACTTTTGTCTCATGCTGTGCCCTGGGATGGGCTGGAGCTGTGGTATGTCCCTGGCTTGAGGCAGACATGGCTTTTGATGCCAATGGCCTCATTCAGCTCAAGGGGTGAAGGCATCTGAGCCTCAGTATCTGCACAGAGTGCCCGGGGGTTTGGTGACCTGGAAAAGAGACTGCTAAGGAAGGAGATAATTTTGTGACTATTTATTTCACTTTCATCTGCAAGTGGATAAATGATATCTCATCTAAGAAAGCCACTTATGTCTGACACCTTCTCTGCATGTCTGTAATTTCCACTGCTATATGGCATAACCCCAACACATAGATGGAGTGGGATTTTTCCAAAGGGTTTTGCTTTGGCCCATCTTTTCCCCTCACTGGAGCAGATGGGAATTTTGCTGTTGATTTCAGTGTGAACAGAGTTTCAGTCTGGAAAACCCAGCAGTCTCCTGTGGCAATTGGCTCATGGCACTTTTTGTGCCTGCCTAGGAAGGAACATGTTTAAGAATGAGCATCAGTTCAAATTCACTGCAAGTCCCAATGACTTCAGAGCTGAACCTGGCCAGGAGCACTGCTCACAGCTGAGACCATATTCCTCGTAATTTTGGAAAGGATAATACTGTGGAAACTTTTCCCCTTTGGAAATTAAGACAGAACAGCCCCAATCGGCCCCTGATTTCTCATAGAAATGAGTTTCCTAATGCTTGTATCCCTCCCTATCCCTGCCCTCTCCTACTTCTCTTGCCCTCCTATAACTTGTAAATCTATTGATCAATTTTATACAAATTGAGCAAATTATAAGAAAGCTCTGAGATACCGAAATGTTAAAAGTTCATGAGGTCTGTTTATACTGGCAGAGAAACATTACAGCACCAGCTTGTGCAGATGATACTCTGGAGTCCCCATATGCGATCAACCCCAGAAGTGACTGCTCCTGCTTCACCTTTAAAATCAATCACCAGAAAAAAAGCAGAGAGATCTAGGCTTTATTAGTTTTGCTGTTCACAGACTGAATCACTGTGTTAAAGCTCATGAAGTCAGTATTCTCATTTCTAGCTTTCTGCAGGGGTGGGGAGAAGGTGTTTAGCAGTGGGAATCTGGTTTCTTCTAAGGGCTCTGCCAGATTCCTGGTTTGTAATGCCAGAACCTTTTCTTCCGCCAAGCTAGGAAGCTGATGCTTTTGGATGCATCCTTTGCAACAACAGCAACTCCCCACCCATGGGATGCAGCTCCTGGTGAGCCCCTGCCTTGCCCCCAGAGCTCTCTTCATCCCCATGGCTCCTTCTAGAAACTTACTGTGAGGACAAGGAAAACCAAGGGCTGAACTTTTGGAGCTGGGTAGGGGGAGCCAGCCTTGCCAGCTTTTCCATTATGCTATTTGTTACATCGTCTCTTATTTCAGTAGATGCGAAACCTAAAAGGTAAAAGGATACTGTTGGAAATGTGATATTGCAGAGAAGCCCTTCCCCACCCAGCTCTGCTTACCAGGCCTCGGAGCAGAAGGGATCACAATTCACTTCTGACTCTGTTTTTTCCATGGAGTAATTCCCAAAGAAGTGTCCTTTCTTTAAGCTGTCTTTCCTGCTTTTGGAATTTCCCTCCTCCTTGCCTCACTGCTGGGACTATGAAACCAGTTTGTGGCTTTTTGTTTTCCTAAATTAAGTTTCAGCCAGTGCTGCTCATGGGGCTTTCCAAAGGTAGCCGAGGTGTGAGTTCTGCTGCGGCTCCATCCCAGCTGCCAGAACATCATTCCTTCCCCTGTCACTCCCTTTTTGTGGAGCTGGGTGTTCAGAAGATTGAAGGAACGAGAGACGTAGACTGGGAGGAGACCTCAAGCCCATCAGGTCTGTTCACACTTTCCATCAGCTTTCTGGGCTGGCCCAACTAGTCTGGCTCCCAGCACAGCTTTTTCTTCCCCTGTTTCAATAAGCTGGGAGCTGCAAGCCGTTTCCTTTGGTGTTGTTGTAATTATTGTATGTGCTGGGTGCCTCACAGGTTTGTAACAATCCTTGGAGGCCAATTCTTGTGCAGTTGCCTTCACCAGCAGATCTCCATGTGCTTTGCAAAAAGGGTTGACATCGCTGTTCTCATTCTCGGTGGGGAAACTGAGGCATAGAGCAGGTCTGTGTTCATAAAAACACATAGATGTGGCACCAGGGGACGTGGTTTAGTGGTGGGCTTGGGAGTGCTGGTTAAAAGCTGGACTTAGTGATCTCAGTGATCTCAGAGGTCTCTTCCAACCTCAACGATTTTGTGATTCAAGGCAAAGGCTGACCTGGGAAGAGAAGCACACTCTGTCTCCTGCATGCTGGTGGCAAACATCTCTCAAGCCACACTGCCTGGATAGTAGGAATGTTCCCTGCTGGAATTCACAAGCCGTCTCTGTGTGGGGACATGGAGCTGGCAAGGCTGGCTCTTGATTCACCGCGTGCCCAGGGCTTGCTGTTCACTGAAATCCTCGGACACTTTTTAAATGCTGTCTGTCAGTTATTCTTTATGGGCCAGCAAGCAGGGGTTTCTCATTTGGGTCAGTTCTTAATTAACAAGGTTTAGCAGGACCTGGGTTATCAGCCAGAAATAAGGCTTTGCTTTCAGCAGGAGCAGGTGCCCCATCCATGGCTGCTGTGACAGGAACACACAGGACTGGCACAGGCCAGGGATGGTGGTGGGAGGCTGGGCAAAGGCAGCAAAGTACAACCAAAATCCTTGCTCTTTTCACCTGCAGAACTATTAAGGCACAGCCTGAGCCCAGATTGTGCTGCTCACTGACCCAGGGAAGGGCTGATACAGCCACACAGCTGCACATTCCTCTCATGGGGTTAAGTCAGGATTTTAAAGCCCTCATTTCAAGCCATATTCAAACCTACAGTTACTCTTTTATATCCCAGCGTCTGTCTGTGATATGGAAACATCGTTTATCACTTCCACAGTGCTCTGGTTCTGCATAAAGCTCCAGCATTTCAGCTGAGCCTTTTCCTAAGGAAAGAGTGGCCCAGTCCAGGCTGCCCCTTGGGGCTGTGATGGCTTCTGGGGCAGCCCCAGCTCTGCATGTCTCCAGCTCTCCAACACTGGGGTTTTATTCCATTTGCATTCCTCCTCTGACTCAGCCTTTAGAAATCATCCTTGCTGCTGCACTGTGAATGGGTGAGATGATTGCATTTTACTCTGGTTCTCTTTTCACATTGCAGCTTGTTTTCATAACCAAATAAAATATCTGCTGACATGAGCATCTTCTTCAGGGACACCGTGCTGTGACACCCATGAGACTTTCTCTGGGTGTGGATGTACAGCTTTGTTGTCCTGGCTTATGTCTCACCTCCTCAGGCTGACCTTGTAATGGGAAGTTAATTATTCCCAGAAGCAAAATGTGGGGTCAAAAGCAGCTGCTGCCCCCAGGTGTGGCATGGCCACGTCTGTCACCCCACAGCAGCCATGGGGCGATGCCAGCAAGCAGGTCTGTGGTGGTGCTGCTGGGGCTGCTGTCACCTGGTCTTCCTAAAAGAAATATATATATGGGTATATATATTTACATTGCTCAGTGTTTACCCAGGAGCCAGGAGATTTCCCCTGCTGGAAATTCAGCTCACGCATTCCCCACTGCAGCAATCCAGCACCGGTCACAGAAGAGCTGGGAGAAGAATGCTTCTTGCTAAAAATAAGCACAGGAAGGCTGGCTATCAAGACCTTTTTCTGCCTTTCATTGCCAGCTTAAAAGGCTCCAGCTCACATGATCCTTTCCACCCAGGTGCTGAGGGATGCTGCCCTCCGGCTCAAGTTGCTCTTCCCATGCTGCTGCCGTGCCATTTCCTGCCATCCCTCTCTCCTTTGGTGGTCCCTAACATCGGGGATGGATATAAACGGCACTCCCAGAGCTGCTGCTGGATTCCTTGGGCAAATGGAGCCACGAGAGTGTGTGCCTGTGCTTTGTGCTGCGCCGCAGGCCCTGAGATCAGGAGTGCTGAAGTGATGACACAAAACTGGCAGCTGAAATGTCCTCACTCTGGAGGATCTGGGATCCCTGTGCCGTCTTTCTGCACAGCCCAGGGATTTTCGTTTCATTTTTTACTGTAACTACCTTCTGTGGTCCATAAACGATATTGTTTTCATTTAATTCTGGGAACATAATGAATTTCTGTGGGCTTGTTTCCTGTTCAATGTAATATCTTTGCTAGATGTGAGGTTTATTTCACAAGCTAGTTATAAATTCATTCAGACTTGCAATTGTTTCATCTTGGGAGCAATCAATAAAAAGAAACATGAGGGAGATTTTAGACCCTTCACATCCACTGAAATTCAGAGATGTAAATCTGTCGTCTGACTTCTTTTTTTTTCCCCGAGTGCTGAGTAATGTTGGAAAAATGTTAAACCTCATAGTAGTACCTCAGTGTGCCTGTGGAATGGCCAGAGTGTGAAATTTTCCCTTCTTTAACCCCAAAAGAGTCTTCAGCATAAAAAAGCTCATTGGGTGTTGTGAAGAGGCAATAAAAAGCTGCCAAAAATGGAGGGTGTAACAGTGTCAGGGTCTGTTCCGTGAACAACTGTCCTTCATGTCATGCCCTTACCTCAGTCTACTCCACCTTGTCACACTATCAAGTGGATAATATCTATTTATCTATTTTTTCCTCAGTTTCCTGACAGCTAACCCCCCTGGAGCTAACCTGCAGCTGGCCCTTCTGTGCCTCCTAGCAGAAATACCCAGACTAAAGCTAACATCTGGCTATCAGCAAATAGATTTAGAGCAGCAGATATACATTTAATTTTCTAGTTTTATCCCCTTTATTTTTTTGCCAATAGGGAGAACCTGAGGAGCTGCTGATCACTCTTTTGAAAAGCTTGCCAAAAAAATGCCTAATTTCTCTTCTCACTTGTGCAGGCCAGTTGCAGATTGCTGGTGGTGTCAGTCTGGAATAAATAAAAGCAAATCAGGCACAGGCTCCCGAGGTCACCAAGAGCCCCCTGGGAGTCTCCCCGGCATCCTGGTATTTTTAGACTCAGCCTGGGGATGCTGCTTGTGCCATCAGGTGCTGCTCAAGGGGGAATAAAATTATCATGATCCAGCCCACTTCTCTTATGGCCACGCATGTCATTGGTTTTATCCTCAGTATTACATTTCTAAAGCAGTTCACAGCCCTTTTATCCATGAAAATGTGTCTTATGTGTCAGTACAATCATCTGCAGGCACGTGGGCACTCAGAGCAGGAGCCTGGAGCTGGGGGGCAGCAGAAGCAGCCCCACAAATCCCCTGCAGATTTGCAGCTCCCCATTCATTGCCCATGGGCTCTCCTTGCTGCCATAGGACCCACTGTGGTGCTGAGAGCCAGCTGGTTGCTGCACTTCTGCTCCATTTTTCTTGTTGCATTCACACAGAGCTGCTAATAAATCAGAATTGCATTGAGCCTGGGATGAATTTTATTTTGTTTGAAGGCCAGACCCCAGAAAGCTTTTTTTTTTTCCCCTTGGAGGTTGTTTTGCTCTGGATTTGAGACAAGCACAGAGTGTGAAACAGCAACACTAGCTTGAGAAGCCCCTGTTCCCACTGTCTTGAGGTGTTGTGATGACTGAGTGCTCTTCATCCATTCCAGTGCAGACTGAACTAAACTCACATGAACCATTATCGATGCAGATGATTAAGTAGATTAGGAATTAATTTACAATAGCAAATTCTAGATCTAGTGTATTGCCAGCCCTGAGATGCTTTAATAATAAACCAGGTCTTGCCACTGAATTCAGGGATAATTTAGGACTGGGTGTCATTAATTAAAAGTAGAAAAGTCTTTTAGCAGCAGATGAATGAATATGTATTGATTTTGTATGTCTTTGCTGCCTACTTCTCAGCTCAATTTCAACCTCCCAGCCCTAAGGCTTAGTGATGGAGCAGCAATCTAAAGTCACAAGAACCAGGTGAAGTGTGGACATTCAGGGTTCAGTGTCTCTAAAATTTCCCAGCTCAGTTGTGTGGACAGCCTTAGGGGTTTTAGCTGAAATGCAAAAAGAAAGGCCAGAGATACTAAGACTCAACATTTAGCATTGACTTTCCACCTCCTCAAGATTTCCACCCCTCCATGCTCTCTCCTTCAGTGAGGTGCTGGGTGGGCTGAGGCAGGACAAGGCCCAGGGTGACCCCACTGCTGAGTGTGGGGCTCTGAGAGGGTGGAATGGGTGCAAGGGGAGGATGAACACAGAGCTTCAGGCACAGGGTTTAATTCTCCTTTGCCTGCAATGTGTGCTCCATCTCCTGTGCTGCTCTGCTCCACTGATGGAACGGGGGATGTCAGAGAGGCCGGGCTGCTCCTGTGTGTGCAAAACCAGAGATTTACAGCTCTTGTCTGGAAAGCTGTGGAGCAGACAGCCCCACAGAATGTAGATCCAGAATAACTGGGAGTGGGCCTGGGTGTGAGCATAGATGTGGAATTAAATTCTTTTTTTCTTTTTGTTTGAAGCATTTGTGATCTCAAGGGGGAGGGAAAAACTGACGAGAGACTCGCTCCTGTGTTTTATTTGTGCTGAGGGGATGTCCCAGCACACAAGCTATCTTGGAAACTCAGAGGAGCATGAAGCAGAGCTGGCTGCTGGGCTGCATCCCAACATCATCCCTGTGGTCACAAGTGGCTCCCGGGGGGGACCTGTCCTGCTCTGGATGGGCAGGTGAGGGGCTGCAGCTCCGCTCATCCCACCCAGCTGGTGAAAAGGGTCCTCGTGCAGCTGCACACCCTCCCCTCGGTGCTGCTCCTGCCGCAGAGGTGACAGGTTTGTTCGTTTGCTTAAAAATCCCTGATTAACTGGAGGCAATGGGAATCTCATGTGCCAGGTCCACACAGGAGAATTTGCTCCGCAGTAATTTGTGCTCAAATTAAAATCATCACATACACAAACTTGTTCCTTATGGTGAATCCAGAGAAACCAAAAAGCGGGAAGGAAGCACATTTGGAGTTCAATTCAAACCCACCTTTGTGCTCAGCTCACTCCTCTCCATCTGCCAAAAAGAGTTAGAAAGGCAGTGTGGATCCCAGGGCTTTGTTCTTCCCAGCAGTCGAGGAAAGTCCGTGAAATAGATTTTCACATGGTGTTTTTCTGTTTCCATTTCCAGATCTGTTCAAGACACACAGGAGGGAAGGTACATGACAAAATCACTGTGGTAGCAGACCCGAGGCTGGTTCAGTTGGATGTTTCAGTGGAAATTTGGACTTGAATCCTTGTTTCTCAGTCTGATGTAAGCTTGTCTTTTGGCTGAGTTTTCTTCAGCATTTGCAGCCTTTTTTCCCCCCTTTTTTTTTTTTTTTTTTTGTTTGTTTTTTCTTCTGCCTGTTTTGAGGGGGATTGTTTGTAACCTGAAATCCAAATCCCAGCCCACTGCTCTGTGAAGAGGCTCACACTTTGCTCCTGCCTGGGGCCACCCATGGGCTGCTCCTCCACGAGCATTTAGGAAGAGTTTACTCATGGGAAAAGTTCTCCCCACCTGTAATAATTAGAGCTCAGCTAATGCCCAGAAGTGCAATGATGGGCATTTTCCCTTACTATGCCAGTGATGGGCCCTATCCTGTCCCACACATCAGGGTCATGTCTGGCCCTACTGACATCATGGCAAAATCCTCATGCCCTGGGTGTATTTCATCCCTACTTTCATTTCTATTTCTCATCCAATCCATTAATTTATTAATCTTCTTTATTCCCACTTCTTCTCTGCCCCCCAGTATGTTTGTTTTATGCATTTATGCCCCTGATCTGGTTGTGCAAATGACTCTTCTGTTTATAGCAGTTCCACAGCGAATCAAACCTCCAGGTGAGGCCATGGAAGCTTTGTATGGCAGCAGAGAATTTGGGTTCTTTCTCCCTCTCTCAGTGTTTGCCCCATTTATATCTCCAAATTTGCGATCTTGCCTTGAAAAAATCCGTAATGACTCATTGCCTCTCCTGGATCTACTGTCAATAACAAAAATACTCATAACTAGTTAATTAACTGGAAAGTCTAATTAGTTAAAATTCAGTACTTTCCTGGGACTTTGCTGTTGCAGGCGAATGCCAAATAATAACTATGTTTTTCAATATACCCTCATTTTATTTTTCTTGGGGAACATACAAAAGTTATGTGTAAATATTTCTTTCTCCAGCAAGCACACTTTATTATCCCTTTTCCTTGAGCTTTCATTAAAAACTGCTCCCGCCCCTTCTTTAGTTTGAATATATAAATAAATAATGCTTGATCCAAACAACCTCAGCCATAAAAACCTGCTTGAAAAGAAACTCAGGCAACTACCACATCTGGAAAAATAGTCAACATATTTTAGAAAGAGACTTCATTTTTCTCACACAGGATACTAAATCATGATGGCTACATGTGCCAAAAATAACACAGTGGGATATGACTATGGGAGGACGTGAACCTATAATGAGGTTCAATAAAGTACTAATCTTATGGGGTCATGCAATCTGGTTTGCTTTTACTTAAAGAAAAGCCTCTGTATGTGTGTGTGTGTGTGTTCATACATACTGGTGTGCTCACAACATTGCTGCCTCCACACTTTCTGGATTAGGGCCATGCATGGGGATGGGCACCTCAGCTTGCTGAAAGGTTGCTGTTGGGGTTTCAGGGAGCCACAGAGCCTACAGCTCCAGGGACCATGGAGCTGGAAAAGGCGTTGCAAGGGCATCAAACAGGGTGCCAACAATTGCCAGCTCCACACTGTTTAATCAGTGCCAGGCTGCTCTTAGGGTTGGGTTATGATTCAGGCTAGGGTTAGGGTTAGGGTTAGGGTTAGGTTTGAGAGTGTTTAATCCGGATTCTGGTGTCTTCTTTCAAACTCTTTTCACTGTTTTGCAATACAAATAAATATTTCAAAGCTCATTAGCTGTTTCTCAAACTAGCCTCTTTCCAAGAAGGATGATGGATTCCACCTGCCCAATCATTTCAGTGGAAGGAAATCCAATGGGACAGTGTGCTGTTGTGAGAGAGCAAGAGCTTTGCCATCTACTGAGCATCTCTGGAGATGCTCAGTAGTTCAGCATGTTCTCTTTAGGTTTGTCATTACCCCTTTTCCTCCAGCTGGGAGGATAAAAGATAGGGAGATGAAAGATGAGTCTCTTTTTACATCTTGGAAATGGGACACAGATGAAGATGACAACAGGAATGAGAAATACGGGGGAAAGCTAACCAAACAACAACTCTGAATTGCAGAAAACTCATTCTCATGCTGAAAACCCATAGCCTGTAGTTGCTAAAGGAAAAGGGAAAAAGTCCTATTCCTTCAGATATTTTTTCTCTCTATGGAGGAGGAAGACTGGCAGGAGCGGTTGTCTGCCTACTAAGACGTAACAGGGTTTTCCCCCTTTTTTCTGGAAACCCATTTTCCTAGTAACATCTTCCACCAGCTTAATTTCCACCATCCAGGGTCCAGCTGTGCAGTGGGCAGCATCTCTGGCCTGGAAGGATGGTGCCAAGGTGGTTGCACACAAGCCCAGGATGGAGGATCCCGCCTTCCTCTTCCTCCCACTCCCTGGCAGTTCTTGCAATCCCAGTGGAGGAGGCAGTTTAGTGCTTTAATTCCAGCTGATGTGAAAACAGTAAAATAGCTTGGCCAGGACCCCAAACCTCTGGAGCCTCATTTAATGCATTAGTGGACATTTTAATCCCGCATTGTTCTTCCTTCCCTTCTCCAACTTTATCTGCAGGAGACTGGTACAAATATACTCAGTACTTGGGTTTCTTGTGACACAAGAAAAGCATGATACATGGATACTTTGGCTCTGGGACTGCTGTCCCGGGTGGCTTTTATCAAACCCAACTCAGCATTTCCCCAGACATCTTGATCACCAATACCGTGCCAGCCCCTCTGAGCACCCAATTTACTACGCTGTAAATAAATCTAACTTCAACCGATAGATTTTTTGCCATGTAATCAGTCTGCTTTCATAAAAATTCCCTTCTCTTGGCACTCATTCACATATGCCTTACAAATGTGCACACTGTATTGAATCAGATGTGTGGGAAATATATATTTTTTCCATATGGATCACAATATGCCATAAAAGGTTTTCCCCTGCCCCCCTCTCCCCTCCTCACAGTCTCTTGAGGGCATATATCATAACAATTGAAATCTGATGAGAAAATGAAAAAATGCTTGGTGTTCATATCTTCCAAGTAGTTTTCCAGAGTCCTGCTGCTGAAAGGGACGTAAATCATCAGCAGCACTCAAACAATGTTGTTACCTGGATATACAAAACAAAACACAACTTGTTTCTTGCTACTGGAAAGAGGAAAGTACTGCAGCCAAAAAAAAAGCCTTCAAATTTTCAGTCAGGCTATATTAGGCTATATTCAGCTGGAGAAGTTATGCATGCTAGAAGGGTTGGTAGCCAAAAAAGGGGTGCAGCCCATTGCAGGCATCTACCTGGCATGAGGAAGGAAAGCTGGAACATTCTGGTGCTTTTCTACCCCGGATGATGTCTAAACTGGTACAAATCCCCAGTCAGCATCATTCAACCCTGGATGGACTTCCAGACACGCTGGTGCAGTGGCAGCATCTCGTGGGACAAAGCAGGGGCGAGCCCCCTGTTAGCAGCTGCAAAGGGACGCACGGTGCTCGCTCTGCCTGCTGCTGTCGGATTCCCTCTGAACCCTGGCACCAAGGAGAAGGGGACAGAGCAGCCAGCAGGATCCTTCTTTAGTCTCATTGAACCGCCAAGGTGACAGTGCTGAAGTTTTCCTACAAGATTCTCCTAGCACTGGTCTGGTCTAACCTGTCCTCTTGCCAAAATAAAACTAGTAAACCCAAAAGAAGTAAGCCAGTAAGAAGGCTTTTGTATCTTTGGTGTTTCGTCT